>WNGS01135237.1:4749749-4782905 GCA_020271785.1 Procambarus virginalis
CATACCCAAGGACCATCAGCGATTCAATTTGTTCAGATGGCAAAGGGCGTGCCACAGGTCAGATTATCAAAGGTCTGCGACCAGTAAGGGGGAGTGTCGGTGGGGGGGGACCCGCGGAGGTCACACTGGAGGGGGACCTCCAGACTACCATCGGGGTAGCGGGCACACTACCCCACCTATCCACATATATATCCGTCTTTCCATCTCTCCACATGTCAATCTGTACACACATCTATTCATCTGTCCACATATTATCCATTTTTCCATACTGTTATCCATCTATCTACATATATCCACATATATATTTCTATCAGTCAGTCAGTTCCCACAATGTGCCATCTATCCGTGTATCTCGTCTAGTATAAATTTTCCTCATGTCAATCCTCTATCCATTCGTCTACTGTCCTGTTCCTGATATCTGCCTTCTCACTCTCATTGTGTCACTGCTTATATCTGATAGTCTCTCTCTCTTAAAAAGAATAATTGTCCTAATGTGTGGGTGGGGACGCGTCAGTGAGAGAGTATTGTTGTGAAATACTGAAACAAAATAGCTCCCCCTTTCTCTTGTAAAGAGCTGTGACTTGAGAAACTGTGAAGCTGTAAGTACACACCCCGTCCCCTTAAAAATAACCTCACTTTAGGCTCGTATGCGCGCTATGGCCAAAGTTGGACGTAATCTTAAAATGAAATAGACTCACAAAAGTGGGGCGGGGATGTACTGCCACGTTTTCTGTTTGAGTCCTGTGGCTTACTACGGCAAGCTTAGAAGAGGATTCTTTCCATTAACGTTTTCACTACCGTTTTTGAAACTTTATGAGAAGTTCCTGCCCCCCTAACCTATCAGAAGACCCCTAACTTACTGTTGTTGAAAAAAATCCCTACATGTATATTCATTTTTTTTTTCATTTTCAAATTACGTCCACATTCGGACATACGGGCAAACGGCAAAAAGCGCACGTTTCTTTTTCAAGAGGACAGGTTTCAATGCGAGTAAGGACAAATTGTTGACTGCACGGAATATTTATGGTAATTTTACCAAGTTTATTGAATTATGGTGTATATTACTATAAGATGTGTTTTCAATATTTAGGCTACGTAGGCTGGCGAACAGTGGACAAAAATCCATCGGGTTGGTCCGAAATAACCCTGGCAGGCTGTGCTATTTTGCGAATTTATGGGGACCTTTCTGTGTTCGTCCTGTACCCCAGAACATTTCTCCTGCAAATTTGGGTAAACTAGCCCCACCATGTGCCCTCCAACTTTGAGCAGAACAGACACAGACAAATTAGAACATTCCATCTTATTATATAGATAATTGTCTAGTGTATGGGTGGTGTGAAATACTAAAAAAAAGAATAGTTACCACTTTACTCTAATAAAAATGCGTTGCTTGAGAAACCTTGAAGCTGTTAGAAGATCGTCTATTTTAGGCGAGTTCAGGCAAATTGTGGAAAGCAGGAAGTTTATGTTAATATTCCTCCAGGTATCAACAAACAATGGTGCATATTACTATAAGACTTTTGGTTAATATTTGTATAGTGTTCCGGCAGTGGCCAAAATATCGTCTTGAGTGTCTGAGATATGGCACTGGCACGCTATTTCCTCTTAAATTCTGGTAACGCCGACCAACCTATGTTCATCCCGCACCCAGACTAGTCCAACTTCCAGTTTGGGATGAGCTAGCCCCAAGAGTCTAACCTCTAATTTTGAACCAACACACCTTACCTCTTACATGAATGCTAAGGATGTACTCCATAGTACTACCTCGTAGAGAAAGTGGGTTGGGGATAAGCGGGAAGAGTTATAAACAAGGAGACAGATCTGATTGTCACAATATCGAAATTTTTATCACACATTTTTTCTATTCCACGTCACTGAAAACTCTTGACTTGTTTTTAAATATAAGTACACTTCAACTTTTCACGTTGGGGACATACCTCATTGTTCTAAACGAGGTTTGAAATTCCACTACCCACAAAGGATAGTAACGCCGAGAGGTGTGGTCCGCATATTATTGAATACTCTAAGTCAGGGCCAAAGATTTCTTGCTAGTTTACTAAAAAAAACTTATATAATGACTTTAAAATCTTTCTACTGTGATGAGACTTCGGAACAACAACATTAAAGAGTAAATGTTAACAGACAAGGAATATTCAAAAATTCTGTTATGAAACCGGAAACTAAAGCCGAACTCGTAGTGCAGATGCTTTTAACAGGATCATTTACTACACAGCCGGACTATTGTGTAGGCCACTTGCCTTCTTTCCTAGGGGTCAACCCCATTTCCCACGCATCCGTCTCGCATTCCCTAATGTATCTTCATCTAATCCGCCTAACACATACAACAAATAAAATCCAGAAATGGGGAGGGGGGGGGGGGGGATGATCTGCATTGGGGTAATAAGGCTCTCTGCTACTTCCCTAGGAGCTGAGCAAACAAGTGAGGGTAATGTTTTGCCTTGTGTAGAGGCAATAGCAAGGCGCGGCTGCCTTTCCGTTAGCCCACTAAAGATGTTTCGCTTTTACTTAAAACAATACTAACTAGGGATACACACACACGCATCTCCTCTCTCTGCTCTCCTCTCTCTCTCCTCGTGCTCTCTTCCTCTCTCTCTCTCTCTTTCCTCTCTCTCTCACTCTATCTCTCTCTCTTCTCTCTCTCTCTCTGGGATAGGTATACGGACGGTGGAATGGAAAGTAGGCTGATGCACTTGTCATGACGAGTGATAAACTAGCCAGTTTTGCTGCTACACTTGTCATGACGAGTGATAAACTGAGCCAGTTTTGCTGCTACAAATCGTAAATATATTAAATTGCATTTCGTGTATGAAAATAAGACAATGTGGTCATTTGGCAAATTTTTACCGAATATATAAAATGTGTTATTAGGTGTAGTAGATGGAAGACTATATATTACTATATAATGCATTGTATTGATATTAATATATATATGTTAATAGACTATATAATGATGGCAGACCATTACATTACATATATAATAGCGAATAATTGGAGATGCTTACGAAATTAAATCTTTATTAGTAATATAATAAAATTAAAATGAACATGCACACACTCATAGCGATTTTCCAGATAAACAAAAATGCTGAGGATAATTCGGAAGAAAATCGTATGAGGCTGTATGTAAAACATGGACAAATCCTGTAGAAATTATTTTACAAGTGGCTGCTGGAGCTTCAACCCTCGTGAAAATGCAAAGTAATTGAACCTTGGATACCGGGGACAGTTCAAACAAAATATGCTACCACGATATATATACATCGATAGGTGTACCTTGGCTATCAGTTTATATATACACTGAGGTGTACTGAAATCATGATCTATGTATTCAGGGCTTAAGTATACTTGCTGTCTGGTCAGTATAACCTTTGTGCCCACCACCAAACCAAAGGGGCCGCAAAGGGGTCGAAGGTGTTTCTAAAGTCTGATAAAATTATCCAGGAGCTGACAGCCACTACCGACCTATTCCCTTAGGCCCACGTTACTTGAATAACATCAGCTGCATATGAAAGGTTGTCAGATGTATAAATGGCCAAAAATGAAATCTAAACAGAGTCACTTAGAACTCTGGAGACCATATGCGACGTTCATAACCAACAGAATACTAAACATCAGCATGAATTCCTTTTTTCAATCAGACACAACATAATGCCGAAAATATTCAGTTGCATCGCCAAGCTGTTCATAGAGCCATGATGGCAGAATGTCGTTTAGTAACTGAAATGGGCTTTAAGACAGTGAAGACGACAAGAAACATGAGAGTTGTGCATGCATGTTGCTAGACACCTGCGAAGTAAATTAATAGGTCGGAAAAAGGACTCCAGTTGACATGTGAGACGCGTAAAGGAGGGAATGGATGGCATTAAGTAAATCCCCACATAAGCAACATGAATATTGAAAAGAGTATCATCAGTTTCACGATAGTGGAGAGGCAAATTAACTGTGAATGATCGGTGTGAACGTGCACTCCAGTGTGTCCCCAAAAAGGATGAGTATAAAACGAAAGACACGCAAGCGTTCTCTTCCCTATTAGAGTAACGTTTGTTCAAGTCTATCAGATATTTTATTTTCCCAAGCACCCCCTGGCTTCCCACACAGGTACGCTTTCAATCCCCCCGCCCCCTCCTAACTGTGCAATCCCCGTCCCCTCCTAACTGAGCAATCCCCCTCCCCTCCTAACCGTGCAATCCCCCTCCCCTCCTAACTGTGCAATCCCCCTCCCCCTCCTAACTGTGCAATCCCCCGTCCCCTCCTAACTGTGCAATCCCCTTCCCCTCCTAACTGTGCAATCCCCCCCCCCCTAACTGTGGTGCAATCCCCCTCCCCTCCTAACTGTGCAATCCCCCTCCCCTCCTAACTTGTCATGAACACTTCTCCCCGCATCATGGTCACCATTCTCCCCTCACCTACAACATACGTACACACAAACATCTCCCCTCGCTAGACACATGTACACATGTCTTTCCTCACTTTCTCTGTAAACAAAATATTCCAGTACTGTAATTCGAAAAGAAAATTCGAATATGCTGTAGCAGGAACTCCATATTTATTCACTCCCTCAGGAGCGCTTCACCAGTGATTGAATTCACCGGAGCTGCAGCACAACTCGATCAACGTTCCAAAACACTAGGGGGGGGGGGGGTTATCGTTAAGTTGTTTGAAGGGCTGTGGCTCGCTGTGGCTCGCTGTGGCTCGCTGTGTTTCAGACAATGTGGCATGCTGTGACTCACTATGTTTGAGCAACCTGTCCTCTTGCAAGAACGTCGCATTTTGATCCTCTGCGTTACCCAAAGGCAAAAAGTTTCGTATTTAATAAGCGGCTCGTGAGAGTGGACGTAATGTCCCGTTTTCCGTTTTGGGTCTTCTGGTAGATTAGAAGACACTTTAAATGACCGGTTTTCTTGACGTTGGGAAAACCTTAGGAGAACGGGCAGGCTTGAATGGCTGTGGCATGCTGTGCTTGGTATGATACAGAGGCTATGACGTGCTGTGGCTCGTAATGGTATAGAAGCTATGACATTCTGTGGCTCGCTATGCACTTGACGAGAGAATGTTGACCACCTGCGCGACAAAACAGAACACAAATACGTTTAAATTTTGTTCTCAAGTGAGTGATGCGTTACATTAACTTATAACACATGGGAACATTGGCCTTGTATTTTTAATAAGCCTTCAGTTATTTATATAATACTGTTTTATATGGGGTAGTGTTGTTTTTAATTAACTTAGGTCAAACTTCGCTAAACGCAACAATAATGATAAAAATGCAATTGTTTACTCTGGTACGTCAATGTTTTTGTGTTGCTCTGATGGGTTGTGTGCCGAACCCATTATTAATCGCTGTCACACACGTTTTCCATCGTATTCCCCACGCAGCGTTCTCAAAGCCAGCATGTACATGAATTATATAATATATATAATATATCATATATATATATATCATACTATATACTATATATAATATAGATATATCTATATGCCAAACCACGCCCGAATGGTCCCCAGGACTAGATACAACTGAAAACTCACACCCCTGAACGTAGACTTCGAAACCCCATACTTCCCAGGTAGCACTACGCCCAACTGGTATGTACAGGGAAGCCTATAACCACACTTGACCATCACGACCGGACCATCACTTCCTTATGTACACGGTGACGGATGGTCAATGGGTTTAAGGCTTCCCTGTACATACCAGTTGCGTTGCTCCTGGAGCTATGGGTTCGAGTCACTTCAGGGTGGGAGTTTCAGTTGTATCTAGTCCTGGGGACCATTCAGGCGTGTTTGCATTTGTGTTCCTCACGTGTTGCCCCACAAAAATGAGGTGATTTGATAAATGCTATGCCCAAGATTACCATCCGAGTGCCGGCGGGGAAGTGGTTTCATATAGCCACGGCTATCACTTCCTTATGTCCGGTCGTGATGGTCAAGTGGTTTAAGGCTTCCCGGTACATACCAGTTTGCGTTGCTCCTGTCTGGGAGTAGGGTTTCGAGTCACTTCAGGGGTGTGAGTTTTCAGTTATAATATATATATATATACATATATATATTATATATATATATATAAGATAATATATATATATATTATAGGGGGGTAGGTACCACCTCTGGTGCAGTTATAGGGACCCACAGCCTCAAAGAAGGGAACACAGAGCATTAGGGGAAAAACTTGCCATTTACTCTGAATACGTATGAGTGTGTTTCGCTTCTCCTACCCCCCCCACCCCCCCCACCCCTTGTTTTATGGTGTACACTTTATTATGCAAGGTTATACAGTTACCTATATGGTTGTTTACAAAAAATGAACATTCAGAGGACCCAAGAAAAAGTTAGCTTCCTAGAGGCTGTAGATTTCCTCGAACTCCTCCGACGCCGGCAGGAACCGAGGATGCAGCGGCCATTCCCCCTCTGGATCGCGACAATGAGGCGCTGAAAGAGAAAACTTGCTGCTGTAGGGTCTCTTGTAGTGTCAAGGAGCTTGGAACGAAGAGTCCTTAAGAAACCCTTCTTGCATTCTCTCCCATGGGCCTAGGGTCTCAGACCCTATGGAAACGAAGTTGTACCGATGATCTAATTCCCTGTACATGGCTGACTTGTCTCTTTTTCTGTGTGTCGCCGGCCGGCGTTCTGCTGTGCCCGGCCAGAGAGGTTGATGTAGTGGTTGCCAGGGTGGATATAATACTATATATATATATATATATATATATATATATATACTATATATCATATATATAATATATAAAACCCTAGAAGGGGTACCACCTCTGGTTGCAAGTGTAGGGACCCATAGCTCGGAGAAGAAAATAAAAGAGTACTCAGAGAAGACCTTCTGGATCCTCACTGACACCTTGTATTTTTCTTCTCCTACCACCCCTATTCTTTTGGTATGTGTGTATACTTATCTAACTTATTTGAAATGTCATTACACAAAAAAGTTACAATATTGATTACATGCACATGCAGGGTACAAGGCTGCTTGTCACAAGTTGAAAAGCTCCTCCAGCTCCTCAGATGGCAGGGCAGGAACCATGGATGCATTGAGCATTTCTTCTCTGGATTGCCACACCAAGGTGCTGAAAAAGAAAACTGGCAGCTCTAGGGTCTCTCAGTTGGTTTCGAGTAGCTTAGACCCCCAACTCCTTCAAAAAGCTAGCCGCACTTTTACCCCAGGCACCAGTGTCTCTGAGGCAATGGGGACAAAATTGTAGTGGTGTTCAATGTCTCTGTATTTACGTGCCTTGGCCGCTTTTCGGTGATTGGCAGCTTCTCCTGCTTTAGTAGCACTGAAAGTCAACATAGGTATTGGCTAAAGTTGAGACGCAAGGTTAGTCCCACAACCAACTGTCTACCATTCTTCCAGGGGTCTCACCGTGATTCCATCTGGGCGGAACCGACAGGCTCATTATGAGTTTTGGGACATTAGGTAGCGGGGCTCTCTCTCTGGTGGACAGCCGGCTGTGGTAACGGCTTCCTCTTAATAATGTCATTAACCTCGCCGTGTGTTGCATGCCATCCTCCTGTCCATTGGCAGAGAAGACGATGTCGCCGTCCGTACCTGTCGGCCTCTGCCTCGCCACAAATACATCTGTATTCGATGTGGATTGGGGCAGCGAGACGGAGAGGCCACGGCAATTCGGAGGGGCCTGCGGTGTGAGACGGCCGTGCCGGTTTCTGACATTGGGATTGCTAATAGGAATTCACCTGCATGGGGAGCTGCTACTGCTCTAAGTCTGGCAGTGTCCATGTGGTGTTGTCGCAGCTTCGTGGTCGGCAATGGGCGATCCCAGCTGGATTGCTTATGGGGCTTCAGAAGGCAGTGGTTGGGGTGCTGGTCCTGCGAGAGAGATCCATTTGGTTGTGCTGTCTGTGAAGTTGGAATCATGTACCCCTGCCTGTTGAACTAGGTGCTCAGGTAGGATTTCCTTCACCAAGTGGTCAGACCCCACTGAAGAGGACGAACGCTGGTACAGCCAATTTGTGTTGCTGTGCGCACTCCAAGGCCCCCGAGTCTGACAGGAAGGGGAGGCCTGTTTCCACTGAAAGTCGCTGAGGGAAAGATTCAGGGCTTTTTCTAGTGTTGATATCAGCAAGCTGTCGTACTCTAATTTAATATTGTTGAAAGATGGCGAACATCTAGGAAAGTAGGTCAGCCTGGGGAGGGCCAAGCATCTGGTGATGAGGTAAAGTGCATCATGGGCATCGATGTCTTCAATCTTCTCGTTCATTCTCTTCAGGTGATTGATCTTCTTACCAAAGACCTCGTCGATGGCATTCCTTCCAAGAGCACCTAGGAGTGTGCTGTCCTCAGGGTTGGTTTATGATGTCAGGAAACACAACCTTTATTTGCTCTATTATGTGCTGGTTGGTGGAGGTTATTTCGCACTTGAAGGGTTCAGGGTGAGGCCTGACGTCGCTCCTTCCGCCTGATTTATTCCTATGTCGTCCAAGAGTGCGTCCGGGGAGCCGGCTAGAGTACCATCGTCCAAAAATCAAATATTGAGGCTCACTTGACAGGTTATCGGTGACTTCCTTGATGACTAGGCATAAAATAAAAGGAGCAAGGGGATCACCCTGTTGGACACCTACTTGTGATTCGATTTCATGTTCCCAACAAGCAGAGTTAGATTCTTGCTGTAGCATGAGTTTACAAACGGGTAGAGGGAAGGAAAAAGGCGATGAACCGCACAGAGTACTGCATCCCTTCTAACCAGATTGAAGGCAATTTTTGAAGTCCAGCCTTATCAGAGCTTTTTCATCCGTAATGGTTGGCAATGTAAGCTCTAGCTGCTGCATGAGCCGCTGCCTCACACCCCTTGGGGAATGCCAAACCCAAGCTGTTTTGGCTTCAGCATGTTGGCTGCTGCTGACTTACTGCTCTAGCAGCAGCCTTAGCGACGAGACGCCGGAGTGAATTGCACACAGCTATTGGTCTGATTCCTCCATCTTATTTCCTCAGGGCACAGAGGGTAGCGCAAAAAAAGGAAGGCCGTATGGTCTCTGTTATGTTGCCAGCCTAGACATGTGTTGGCGAATCATGTTAGTTCCACCAGGAGGCCCTGGGCAATGTCTCCCAGTGCAGGATTGAGCATTTGTTTGATGTGTTGGGGTCTCTAGTCCTGTGAACTCACCTGCTGATCCTGGTGGGAAGGAAAAGCTGCTTTATGCCCCATGGATTCGAGCACACACAGGGGTCTGCTCTGGTGACACCGACTAGGGGAACACCGTCGTCACGAGGAGTTCTGGGTGAGTGTTTTTCCCTCAGGGCTTGTGCTGTATCGGCATCCCTAGTCTAGTGGCAACTGGGTCTTCACTGGTGATGACTCTGATTGCCCCTATTGTGTTGCCTTCTTCTAGTTTCTTGCTGACTGTTGCTCTCATTTTGGATGCTTCGGTTCTTCTGTTGATACCTTTCCTGCGGCGAGTGTTTTTGGCACGGGTGGGAGGGGTGCCTGGTTGTCTCTATATATATTTTTATATATATACTATTATATATATTATATATATATATATAATATATATATATATATATATATACTATATATATATACATATATATATATTGTGACGGTAAAGTAGTGGAGTATGGTGGTCGCAGTCATTCCACTGGCAGATGTTAAGGCCGGGCCACATATTAAATATTACAAAGAAAAAAAAAGAAAAAAAAAGAATGACTGCGTGTTTGATAATCTGTGGTAGGTAAGGGAAGAGACATAAAACACAATAATAAACAATGCTCTTTAATAACACTAAGAAACAATTTGAAATAAAGGCAAAAATCATGGCTTAATGGTGCAGAACACAAGTGAAAAATAACTGAACAATAAACTGGATTACGTTAAAGGGCGGAGAAGTGACATACAATAAAACAGCAAAATAATATTAGTGCTGGAATATATGCGCTAGCTATAAACTCTATTTGATCACACGAGGTGAGTCAACTTAGGTTTTCATAGCATGAGAACACTAGATATTCTGGTGAGAGAATGGATGGACGGTCCTGACAATGGCTAGTGAAGAATGTGATTGGCGTGGAGCTGGAGTGGTGTCTTGTTTAACGGCCAATGAGAACGCAGCGTCCAGTAACAAGCAGTTTGTCTGGGACAGTAGCCGTCGGCGCGACCAGTTGTGCAGAAGTGGGTGGGGAAGGAGAAGTTGCAGGTGCGTGTGGCTGTCTTGATATATACGATAAGCCCATTAGTAAAACGTATCTTGCATATTGTTGAGAAGAAATAGCAGGCTCAAACTCTGATAAGAGATTAGCATCACAATATATATTGTTTATATATATATACTATATACTATATATTATAATATATATATATATAGTATATATATATTAATAACAACTTTTAGACAATCCCCACCAGGAGACTCGAACCCTAGCCAGCACTGATGCTTCACAACATCACTGGCCTCACTGTAACCACTCCATACCAACTCGCAAGAGTCCACCAGGATTGTTCATTCGAGAGAAGACCAATTCGCCATCCAGGGAAAAACCTTTCTCCATGCCAGGAGTTCAACTTCTGGGCAACGACTTAGCAGATCAACAATCCAAGAACCTCATCAGGGACAAACCCCAGGTATGTGATTCATCCGTGGAAGATCCTATTGTGAATATGTTCCAGAGGAGATCCGACCGATTCACAATTCTAAGTACATCACCCAACCAGTCATCATGACGAAATGTTCCCGAGCAGCTCAACCTCACCAGCCGCTCCAGCTGTCCTTCAAGATTCTCAGGGACTCCCACTGAATCTGACCTGTTGGAGTTCCTTAAATTGCAGAGAGAAGATCAATCCCTAACATCTTTATTCTTTCAGGTCGAGAGACAGACTCTATCCCTGTTTTTTTTTGTGGAGAACCATATACTCTACTGCTCCCAGTAAATTGAAGGAGGACGAAGATTCTGCTAACGTCAACCAGCTGATAGTCCCTACCAGCATACGGCCTGATATGCTTCTGGCCCACAGCCCCTTTCATCGCCTACGGCTTCAACAAGACCTATAATGCCCTGAAACAGGACTATTACGAGCCAGGTATGGGTTCGTGACATCAAGGCCTTTGTGAATACTTGCCACACTTGTCAAAGGACAGGTAAGCTGAACACTCCCATACCCAAGGCACCACTGATTGAGGTACCAGTGCCTTCTGAGCCGTTCAGCCATCTCATCAACAACAATGTCGAGCCTCTGTCCAAGACAAGCTCAGGTAACTTGCATATAAGTAATATCCGGTGTTCTACCACCAAGTTTCCTACAGCCAGTTTCCGTCAAGAACAGTACGGCTGCTAACGTTGTGAAGCACCTCGTGAAACAGTGCCGGCAGTGCAGACATCCCCAGGCGAGTTGGAGCAGGGTTGACACCATTCTCTCCAACGACCTATGTAAGACTATCAACATCTCCCAGGTACTGTCTAGCCCCTTCTTATTGTACTTCTCCTGACTGCAATGGTTTCTAAATCCTCGATCTTTTCCAACACCAGGAAAGATGGTCCTACCTACGAACCAAATCTCAATAAACATGCTCCTAGCTCGACAAATTGACTAGTCCTTGCCAGCCCAAATCCTTCAAACCAGCTCACACCCATTTCATTTGAAAGGCTTAAACCATTATCTTGTACTAATTCCACTTCTCGCCTCGCCAGGTGTTACGAAATCTTTCATCTTCCCTGTCGACACCAGCAACACTGGAGTTTGGAACACAACGACACCTCAGCAAGATGAGATCATGCCGTCCAGCTACTACCGTCATACAGGAGCCTCCCAACATCCTAAACCCTGCGTGCAACACAACGAACCATCAATCAACAAGGTTACAATCTCCTCAACATCTTGGACCTCAATATTCTTAGGCCCATGCAGCATGCCCAGTTCCCCAACAAACCGTACATCACTGTGGTCCGCAAACACCCCCATCAACAAATCGTATCACTCTCCTTCGGTTCTTACAGACATCCAGTTCTCCAACTACCTTGCGTCACTGGGCCTTTGCTCCTGATAAACCATCTCGATCAAAATCACAATTTCCCCTTGATCCATTCAGTCATGCTCAGTTTGTGCTTCCACTGAGCCCTAGTACTACATCAACATCTTCTCCAATCACCATCCTCTTCAGTTCATCAGCAGTCTCAGTTTCTCTCCAACCAGCAACCAACAGCTTACTTCGTCTGGGCCTTGTACCTGCATAACGACACTCTCAATCATCATCAAAGACTCGGAAAAAGTCGTCGCCGACGTGCTCTCGAGAGTACACAGGTGGCCTCCCACTGCAACTCTCCCTCCTACAGCAACATCATAGGCGATAGGCACAGACTTAAGGGGAGAGCAAGTTATGATAACTCTCCTGCTTAGGCAAGGAGATCGCTGGCCTATTCCTTTATCGCCTATGTCACAACATATCTACATATCCAGTGTAAGAAGAACATCGCAACAACAACAATACATGCTCAGAAACCTGTGTCTAGAAAGAACTCCCCCCCCCCCTCAAGTACCCGAGACATCTGGACACTGTCTGGGCTCAGTGCCACTCACTGGTAGACCAGCGTATATGCAGCTCACCACCATAAAGAAGTCAGAAACAGCTCTTATTTACTTTATTTACTTTTTTATGTGATTGGCTTATCACCTACCAGCCAGTAATAGCCCACTGCTTTCTATTCTTTCAGATTTAACGTCACATAAAAGTGGGGACCTGTCCACAGATTCAGATTGAATGGACGTTTAATCTGAAAGACAATAGAGCGTGGCTATTCTGGCTGGTGTTAAGACAATCACATAAAATAAAAAGTAAAACAAGTAAATAAACTGCTTCCGAGCTCTTTATTGTGTGAGAGCTGCGGGTAAATTCGAAAAGAAATGGAAAAACTTTAAATATTAATATAACAAAATGACTAATCAATAAAACAGTTCCCATATTCTATTTGACAATGCACAATACAAGTGAATTGAACAGGTGGCGTTACGTTAATGGGCAAAGGTGCAACAACAATACAATATACAAGAAGTGTTACACTCTACTGTCAACTGGAAGGGGGAAGGCTCACGTCATGATACGGCTTTGAGAGCATGAAGGGTATTCTGAGACTGGCCGGTGGCCAGCTGCTTATATAGGCGGGCTAGGCTTAGTGTAGATGTTAGAATATATATATTATATCTATATATATAATATATATATATATTATTATAAAAATTATATATATTAAAATATATATGGTCATGATAGAACGATCATTGGTGCGGTGTCCATGTACTATGTACGTTTAGGGGTGATCCTGGACGACATGGGTTCGAATCCTGGCCGGGTCAAAGAGTTCTAATCGATATATATATATCTATATATATATTACTATATATATTATATATATTATAAATATATAATATATATATAACAACACCCCAGAGCCCTTCTGGGGTGCGAATATATATACACAACACCACACACACACCATATTATATATATATATATATGATTATATATTATATATATATATATATATATATATATTATATTATAATGTGGTGTGGGTATATATTATTCACACCCCAGAAGTGACTCTGGGGTGTATTATATATATATTATATATATTATATTATATATAATGATATATACTATATATTATAATATATATATAATGTATATACGATCACTAAACACTGATCAATTTGTTATGCGGAAAAACCACAAAGAATTGGAGAAAGGGGGGTGAACGTTTTCGGCTTGAAAACAGGCATTTCCATAATACTTTCGTATATGTAATTATTCTTCGAAGGAATGATTCCTTCTGAAGATGGTATTAATATAACGAAGTACTTAAGAATTCCTGTTTCAATTGCTTCTCTCGTAGTCTCACTGTCACACTTTTTCTCACGTGTAATTTTCATGATTTCACACACACACACACCACACCACACACACACACACACACACACACCACACACACACACAACACAACACATTTATCATTTGCATAGAAAAAATTTGAAAAAATATATAAATTCGGAAAACTTGTGCTTATTATGCAAATACGGCCTTGCATAGTAAGGCCAAGTACGACGTTTCTTACTTTTTTTCGGTCATATTTAACAACATATATTTACAAGAAGACTGCTACCAATATATAGATTATATGTCGTACCTAGTAGCCAGAACGCACTTCTCGGCCTACTATGTCAAGGCCCAGATTTCCTAATGCCAAGTTTCATGATTAATATATTTTATTTACTATTTTTTCTCATGAATGATAGAGCTACCAATTTCATTATGTATGAGGGTCAATTTTTTTATTGGAAGTTAAAATTAACGTAGATATATGGACCGAACCTATCCACCCTACCTAAACCTAATCCTATCTTAATATTGGTTAGGTTATAAGCCGAAAAAGTTGGTTTGGTAGGTTAGGTTGTCGAAAATACATTATTCATGAAAACTTGGCTGTTAGGCAAATCGGGCCTTGCAAAGTAGGCTGAAAGTGCGTCTGGCTACTAGGTACGATATATTATATATATATATATATATATATATATATTATATATATTATATATATATATACTAACTGAATGTTGTGTGTGTGTCCTAAGTTTAAAGCAGATGCTGCTCATTGCTAGCCTCGTCCCAATTTTGGCAGAGAAATGGTCTGGGGTATGAAGGACGGCATCGGTGTGTCGGTGAAGGCTTAAGTTTAAAATGCTTTAAGAAATATTAACATTTAATCGAGACATCCATCAGCTTCTCATCGGGACAAATGTTATATGTTTGGTATAATTCCCTTAAAGTTGTTAGTGATGTAACATATTTCTTGAATGAGCTTACAGCGTTTGATTGCCCTCTTAACAACTGTTTGAATGAGAAAAGGGAAAAGTGAGGAGGGATGGGGGACAGACCAAGGTGATGGGGACTGGAGGGTCAAGGAAGGGGTAGATAGGGTGAAGAGTGGGGAAGAGACCTGGGAACCCCTGTTATATGTTAGTATATAATCAAAATAACTGTCTGGTCGAGGTTGGTGTGGGAATGGGGACCCTGGGAGATGGGGGGGGGGGTGAGAAGGGGTAAATGGGACACATGAGAGTAAGGGGATGTGGAATGGGAGAAAGGGGAGTAGGGGATGAGAGATAGAGGGGGGTGGAATATTGCAGGGGGGGGGGGAGAAGGACTATCCCAAGGAGGCGCGGGTATACTTTTGTGTGTATAGTATACGCACAAACATTAGGAGGGGTACCCGGCGGTGCCCGGGGTAGTTTCTCTCAATTCTCCACCCCCCAATTCACCCTTCGTCTCTCCTTCTCTCCACACTTCCCCACTGTCCTCCCATCTTCCCCTCTCCCTGCCCACTTTCCCTTTGCCCCCCCCCCCTTCTTCCCCACCATCTTCCTCTCGTCTCCCTACCCTCCCCCCCCCCCTTCCGACAACTCTCGCTCCCGACAACCTTCCCCTCCCCGCCGACCAGACAGACCACATTCCCAGTTATTTACCATTGAGGTTATCCTGCACCACCCGGGTCTCTCCCCCAGCCCCCACACTTCTACACCCACCACCCCCGCGAGAAAACCCACACCATGTACACCCGCACACATTCACAAGGCTACGACCTGGGGGCCGTTCGCTTACACACGCCTCTAATACCTATTTACCAGTCAGTAACTGATCACTAATCAATTTCCCTCCGGAACACAACGTATCACACACCAATAACAGCCATCTGGAGCCATTATCAGACGTCTCCCTCCCTCCCTTTCCTACCCCTCCCTCCCTCTCCCTAACCCCCCCCTCCCACCGCCCCGTCTCATTCCTTGGTATTAATTCCCACTAATTAATAGATTGAATTGATTGGTTAATCATCATTAAGGTATACTCACGGGGATTAACGAAGCATTTCTCACCCACGAACCCCCCCCCCTGGAATTTAATAGGAATCTGATTACGTTCTGATAGAATTACGATTAACATGGTGTTTGGGAGGATGGCGGGGGGGGGGGGCCGTAGGATGTGGAAGGATAGTTTTGTATAATATGTATAGTTTGGGGCTGTGATCAGGGCTCGCGCTCTCTCTCGCCCGCTGGAAAATCAACAAAACAGAAAGCTTAATGTGTGCATGAACCTGTTATTGGCTCAGTGCCGTGAGGTTCTGGTGGCGACCACGTGACAACTTTTTTGAATTTCTGAAATTTGTTTTTGATTTTTTCTCAATTATTAAGTTTTTTCTTTTTTTATCCGTTCTAGTCTGTTTCTTGTTAGTTCATCTCCCGCACCGGGGGAGGGGGGGATTTAAAACCGTTATTCATGTTTCACTTATTTTTTCCTATTTTTCTCTTTCATCTTTCTCATGCTCAGTGTACTCTTCTCTGGCTTTTATCTTGTGTGGTGTGTGTGTGTGTGTGTGTGTTGTGTGTGTGTGTGTGTGTGTGTGTGGTGTGTGTGTGTGTGTGTGTGTGTGCCTGCGTGTGTTTTTCTTACTCTCCTGCTCAACTTGTCCACACAAACACACTGTCATCACCTCACACCGCTGACGAGGTCTCACACAATATATCACAGAGCTGTTTAATCATTGATCATCACAGCCCCGAGCGCCAGGCTCCGGCTGAATGTTTCACAACACATTTCTACTCCCTCTCACACACAAGCCTTCAAAACCACATAGTAACTTTTATTCATTTTTGAGGGACAAAATAATACATTTTGGAAATTGAAAGTGAGTTGTTTTGGTTTATGAGGGAAAAATTTTCTGCATCTGAAAATGAGCTGGGAGTAAACACTGATACAAAGGTAAATGCCAGAAGCATGTATTTGAAAAATAACGCCATAGGCATTTACCAAACTGGATGTTAGGGAACTTGAAAAGAATGAGTCCTCCGAGGGTGTAGCATATAACCTACGTTAGACCCACTCTCGATTAAGCAGCCCCAGTGTGGAACCCACACGAAAAAAAACTGCATATGGAAACTTCATATATATGCTGCATGGTTCCTTCCATGGCCACGAGGAAAGACTGGAAAACAAAACTAAACCTCATCACATGGAGTAAAGCAAGGACACTGGGAATATGGCGGGGAATCTTTCATAAGATTTTTATAGTAATTGACAAAGGAAATAAAATAAATAGTTTTCAAAATAAGGAAAGTAGGATGGGGCATAGGAAGAAACTAGAGGCAAAGGGATCACAGACACATTAAAAGATTTTCTGTGCAATAGCTGATATATTATGAATTTAGGTTAATGAATTTTGTTTCATTTATGGTGTGTCTGGAACACAACTTGTCGTGTTTCCAGCCTTTGGGAACAGCCTTCACCTATACACCCTCCTCAGTAGCCAAGCTCACCACCTTGCCACACACAGTAAACACCTGTCATGAGTCTCAACATGTAAAGAAACAAACACCTATTGAATCTGCAATGAACTATTGAATATAAAAGAAAGGGCCAATGACGGATATATTAAGGTAACAACAGTTCGTTTCGTGACTATAGGGCTTGGTAAGGATATTTAGGGTAAGAGATGGGGCCACGAAGCACAGAAAACATAGGATGAGGATAGAAGACGAGTGGAATGAAAAGTTTAGTAGCCTGAACACTTTGTATTTGTAGTGATTGTGTTTGTGTGGTGGTAGTGGCGTGTGGGGTTGATTGTTTAGTCCATAATCATGGCTGGCTTCTGGATGGTGTCAATTATGTACCGATGTTGTGGTGTTGAGCCGGTGAGTGTAGTGTGGTGAGGTACTGTCTCGCAGCATCACGCTTCCTGCACTGCTTTCCAGCGAAAGGTTTTTGTGGTTTTTTATTGCTTATTTTGTTTTGTAATTAATTTTTTTCTTAGGCGTATGCTGGGTCTGTGAAGACCTATTCCTTTGGGCCCTGGGAAGGTCATTCAAGATGCGGGGTTTTCAAAAGTCAATGTATGTGTCTTACCCCTTCCTTCTGGTTGTGTGTGGGTGGCTTACTTACGCCATCTCACCTCAGTGAAGGCAAAATCGCTTGTAGAGTTGATTATTATGATGGGTTGATGATCTTTCCTCTCATCCCACTAGCATCTAGTGTCTTCTGTGACCTTTCATCCCACTAGGAGCTAGTATCTTCTCAGTCCTGGAGTCTGTCCTTCAAAAATCTGTCAAAGTTCTTTACAACAGATGAGAGACTTGGAAGAGTCAACAAATTAACATACCAGAAGAGAAGAATGTGAAGCTGAACTTATAACACGACAGTGCAGGTTATGATTCAATTAGTCATCCAGATATGTTTCGAAGCTCCGCCTTGCAGAGACACGGGAGCAAAGCAATAAAACACGAATAAAGTTCCACAAAATTTTCAGCTCCTTGTTGACAGCCAACGGCACTCCATTATTATTGATTAATCCACTAGCATGGCACCCTCACTTCATATAGGACACTTACTGGTTTTATGGAAATACCGAAGGTTCTCTTCGTGATCATCACCGGACTCGAATGGACCGAGACACGAGTAAAAGCCGATAGAAGGTAGCTACAAAGCACTCGGAGAAGGGCGAGTTAGAGGCGACGACATCACTGGGACACCAGTAAGCACGACTAAGAAGGAAGGGGAGTAGAAGCTAAACGTTCAGGAGCAGATATAAACGATGGATTATCAGGAGACGCTCTTCAGCTAAATCGCGTCACAGAGAAAAAAAGTCATAAATACACTTGGGAAACGACATTAGCAAGGTGGAAAAAAAAGCAAAGATAAAACAAAAAGGGACATGGTAGAGATAACAAATAAAGAATGGAGAATTGACAGTAGGCAGGGAGAGGACAGAGTGAGGCAAAGGACATGTGGGAACCGACCTGTGAGATTTATATTTATTTAATTTATATGAATTCATATAGAATTTATATATGCGTTAATTTCTATAATTCTATAGCAATTTGCATGATATTTAGTGGACTGTATTTCTGCAAATTCTCACAAATCGATCCTTACACATTAGGGGGGGGTTTATATTAAATTTATATATATGCAGCCAATCAAACTACAGTATTAAACTACATATATTAGTAAATAAATTGAAGTGCCCTTATCTTATTGTATGGTAGGCTTAGTCCACCAGGTATAACTAGGATGTAGACACCAAATTATCCTCGTGAGAGGCTAGCTTCCATTACCCAAGTAACTGACGTATCAAGATTAATTCTTGCTTCCTCTTCTTGTTCCTGTCAAAGGGCACTAGCTGTAAAGCCGGAATCCTAATATATGACAGCTTTTTTTTTTTTTTTTTTTTTTTTGCAGCGATATTCCTGCGCGGGCCCTAAGCCTCTGGCTGGCCCACTAAGTGTTGCTTGTTTCTGTTTTACTTGGGCGGAGTATGAGTATTTATTACTCGTATGGTCGCTTTAGTAAGATTTTGCCATATGTGTTTAACAACTTCTTCTGCTCTGTTGAATCTAAGTTGAAATCTTAATGGGTTTGTAACTGTGCACTGTGTTAGATAATGTTCCAGAGGTCTGTCGGGCATTTCTCCACAGTGTTGACATTTCCTCTCATCTTCCGGAACCTGTAAGCCTATTTCCCATGCACATGGGTATCCAAGCCTGATGCGATGTAAGTGCACTTCAGTTGCTCTACTGCTCCCTTTCATCAAACCAAGTGGTTCGTAGTTGGTTGAATTCTTGTACCAACCCGCAGATCCTGATGTTGCAACTGCTGTGTTGTGGTCACTGTACATCTTTTGCATTGCTCTGTTTCTAATTACTTTCTTAATCTGTGACAGATTCTGTGGTATGAAAATGTCTACATTTCTTCACTTAGTTGCAAGTTTTGCAGCTTCGTCTGCAATGTCATTTCCTATTATTCCCACATGACTTGGCACCCAGTTGATAAGTACCCGTCGGCCTTGTCGTTTGAGTATTTGCATTAATGATATGACATTTGTGATCAGGTGTATGTTATCACATATGTGTTCTTGTTGCAAGGTTTCAATGGCGGTTCTCGAATCTGTATGTATGATAACATGTTGTCGGTGTTGAGCAAGAGCATGTTCCAAAGCCTTTTGAATGGCTAGCATCTCTGTTTGTAAAGTCGAACACCCATTTGAGAGCCTCATATGAAAGCTATATCAGATGAAACATTTATATATTATTAAAATAAGGACCAAGGCTAAATTACCTGTATTTAGAGGCTCTTTCCCGTGCTAACCGGTTTGCACTATATCTACCTAACATTAACTGGACAGAAATGATTAGATAAACGGGTTTCGGTAAGACACTTCCCATGTTTATGTTGACAACGTGTTGATGATGGTAGAGCATTAATTTGATCTCCATAACACTTCGTCCAAGAGAAATTATAGGAGCTGAATTTGCTTCCCAGCGCCTCTGGTCTTAACAACGGCTGAACTTCCACCACTGTTCTCCTAGCTCACTGTCCAGATGTCAGTAAGTGATAAAAGGGTGACATTTACTCTATTTTGATACTGATAATTAAGTTAATTAAAACGAGATGTTTTTATGATGTAAAAGTCCAAAGACTAATGTATTTATTAAGAATAATTCCCAACAGAATAGCTGGTGAATTTATAATACTATGTGGCAATGATATCCCGTTTTCTATTGATGGTGAATTCCACTACAAGCTACATTTTCTATGGGTGTATACAACAGCAGCAGTATTATGTGCCTATTGCATGTAATATTATTAAATGGTGTCGGGTTTTCCGACAGGGCAGCAAGAGCAACACACATTGAAACTATACAGAGTAAGACGAAATTAATGACATCATAAATCATTAGCAGCCAAATCCTGGCGAAGAATGGCACGGCTCCTAGGCCTGGCAAGCCACACATCACCTAGCTGGACGTCACAAGAAACTTACCATGATTAAACATGTCCGAAATCCAACATTCTCCCATCCCAGTAGCATCAATTAACCCTTTCCATCAATCTTAACCCACCGGCTATCAGCTATGTGTAGCCCTCCTTCCCACCCACTAATCACCAACTATTGACCATCAACTACCAATACTTCCTTCAACATTTTCTCTCAGAATTCAATCACTGGTTTCCGTCACCTCAAACACCAGAAATCCCATTCCACATTCTCCATTCCAGACCCCGTACCCCACAGACATCCGCCTCTCTGCTATCTTCAACATCCCAAATCTACCCCATTTCCTACATACCTATTGACCCAAAACTAACCTAAACCCCATTCCTATATTAGAAACTAAACACTCGGAGGACATGAACACAGACTCTGAAGATCTGGTACACCAATGCTGTAGGACTGTCAAATAAAACAAAGGAACTTAACAAGGAGGGAAGACACAAACCCTAGTTTGTTAGCGGAAACCAAGTTAACTGAAAAGATTAGCAGTTCAGTATTCCAAAGAGAATACCAAATAATGAGAAATGAAGGACTTTTCAGGAAGGGGAAATAAAGGGGAAGAGGAGGCGAAGGTGTGATACAGCTGGTATAAAAAAAACTAGATCTTTGTGGGATTTTTTTTTGAGGTCGCTAACACCATCAAGGATTGCATCATGGGAAGCATCTCACTGGATGGTGAGAAAGGGGTCGTGGCTATAATCTGCAATCCTCCATCAAACCGCAGAAGGTCGAGACAGGAGTACGAGACTGCGAACAGAGCACACATGAATATCCTGCAAGAGGTGGCAGACAGCCGACGGACTGGAAGGAAAGCTCCTAGTACTGGGAGAATTCAACTTGGCCAAATTTACTGACCCAAACAAGGTTATTGGGTCATTGTTGGGAAACAATGACCCAAGAGGAGGGGATGAGACATGAAAAGTAAAGCTTGTAGAAGTGGTCAAAAGGTACTTCGTGATGCAACATGTCAGGGAGGAAGCTGGGGGAAGGGATGGAGACCAGCCAAGTAGGAGAGATCTGGTCTTCACACAGAAGGAAATGGACATTTAAAATATTGGCCGTGAAAGGCACTAGAAGCCAGTGACCCCTGTGCTCTAGTTAGCGAGTATATAGTGATAATAAAAACCATATAAATATGTAATCAGGGGAAAGTTTAAGGCTAGCATACTTGAAGGAATATTAGAAGGCCAGAGAATGCCTGGAGGCAATAGAATGGGGTATAGATCTCATAGGAAAATCAACACAAACATGATGAACTACGTTGACCAGACCACACACTAGAAAGTGAAGGAGCGACAACGTTTCGGTCCGTCCTGGACCATTCTCGCAATCGACTTGAGAATGGTCTAGGACGGACCGAAACGTCGTCGCCGCTTCACTTTCTAGTGTGTGGTCTGGTCAACATACTTCAGCCACGTTATTGTGACTCATCGCCTACATGATGTACTACGTAAAGAGCAACCTTAAAGAAGCTGAAGAAAGATTCATATCACTACTAAAGGTAAAGAGAAGAAAGACGAGCATTAGCCAAAGGTTCAACAGGCAGTTCAGAATAGTTCATTCATTGTGCACCCCATACCCATCTTGAGGACGGTAGTGGAAAAGATTAGAAGGAACTGAATCCCATAATTATATGCAAGTTGCAGTCTTCATAATCAAGTTACAATCTTAATAAGCTAGTTTCACATTATAATGAATTATTATATCAACAACGGGTTCGAGAACGACCACCGTGCAGTCTCTAAGCCAAGCAACTTGAATATGCGGCGAGTTAGTTTAATAACTTGATTTACTAATACTCACCGCCCCCATCCAGTAGGCAGCGGAGGAATGGTTGCAATCACTCGCATGATTGCGGGTGACATGTTAAGTAGGGTGAGCCTCTAATGAGTTAACATTGTCTTCAATGAGCAGACACAGAGTCAGCAAATTTTTAGAAAAACTGGAAAAAAATTGTCAAAAATATTACTGGAAAAAAGTCAACACATTACCTACAGTTAGCAAAATCAGGATACTTGGCTACAACTTCTGGTTGTAGTTTAATATAATTCCATATTTACACATTTCTTGAACATTTGTCATAGAACTGTCTCCAAATTTATGTATCTTTGAATTTAGACACAGATATATAAAAATGTTTAAATGAGTAAAGAGAAGAAACAAATTGCATCGATGAAATAAAGAAAACACAGTACGGTCCGAAATCCCGATCCCGATACAAAGGAGCCAGAAATGAATATAAAGAAACTAGCAGTGTGTCTTAGAAGCAGTAGGAGAATGACAGAGCATATTAGGTGCTAAGTCCCAGCCAGATGTGTTC
This sequence comes from Procambarus virginalis, assembly GCA_020271785.1. Taxonomy (NCBI): domain Eukaryota; kingdom Metazoa; phylum Arthropoda; class Malacostraca; order Decapoda; family Cambaridae; genus Procambarus; species Procambarus virginalis. Next base: position 4,772,918 of record WNGS01135237.1, read on the forward strand.
CACATCAGGAAGATAACTGTGAACGTTCAGGTGATCAAATGTTTACACAAAGGAGGGAGAACATGTAACAATATGGAGCTATGCGAGGAACTTAATAACAAAAGTTTCCAGGAAGTATTGAAGCTAAAACCTGATTTGTCAATAGAGCAAAAAAGCTCAAACCGATTGGGCTTGAACTCTTTGGATGCGAATAGGAAGTAGGTAGACCAATAAGGATCGGCTCTGGGGCCACTCATTTCTAATGTGTCAACGAAAGAGAGTGGTAATTGGATCCTTTTTATCTGCGTTTGTAGATGATGTTAAACAGATGAAAATAGTTAGAGTTGTGATGCATTGTAAACGGATTTGGACACACTCTGTAAGCTGTCTGAAAAATGGCTGTTAGGATTAACCAAGCCAAATACAAAATTATGAGGATTGGAACAGTTCTGCGAAGACCAGTAGAACAGTATATGATGATTGGAAGACAGATAATATTCTTCAATGGGAAAAGGAGAAAGACCACGGAGTGATTATAACCCAAAATCTGATGCCAGAAGCCCACATCAGCAGCATAACAGCATCATATAACATATTGTCCAACGTACGTGCATCGTTCAGAAACTTGAATAACGAAGATGTCCGGTGTCTTTCATATTGCTACATAGCAATATGAAAGCCACTCTTGAATATCATCTCCAGCATGGAACCCTTACCTGAAAATGAACAAGGAGAAAGGCAACGAGACTCGCTCCTGAGCTGAAGGGATTGAGCTATGAGGAAAGATTGAGAGAACTGAACCTTACCACACTGGAGGAAAGGAGAGTTAGGGGGGACATGATAACAACATATAAAATCCCATGGGGAATTGACAAAGTAGCCAAGCAGTATGTTTCAAGCAAGGAACATAAGAACGAGGTGTCACAGATGGAAACTAGAGACGCAAATGAGTCACAGGGACGTCAGAAACTGCTGTCCTGTGTCAAAGCTGCCAATAAGTTAGACGTTGACGTCGTTGAAGCAAATTCGCTTAAAAGTTTGAACGTAAATATGATAAAAGCGTGAGAAATGAGTCATTGCATTAATATCTGGAACGTTCGGAAGGCGGGGCCAGGAGCCTAGCTCGACCCCCTGCAAACACATCTAGATAAGTACACACTCGCATCAAAATGCAGACATTTTCTAGCATATTAAGATAAACGCACAGATTAACGTAGTTGTTAGATAATGTCTAACTCGATGCTTGTTAATTCCTGCAACTGTTCTACGCTCAATCAGTCAATCCCACAGTCAATCATACATTCTATCTCACATTAGTTGTCGACCGAGCAATTTTCGAATTAGCCACGTATGAGCACAAACAATTAATCATGAAATCGTGTTTGGCCCCAATTAATTTCGCAATCAATCATGCAACCACCAAAAAAATTCAGTAATAATCTCACACAACACAAAAAATTACACGATCATGCAATCAGGCAATTAATGGCAAGCAGTCGCTAAACAAAGCAACTACACAATTACACAAAAATTAATACACGAACGTTCAGTCAAGCAGAGCCACACAACCATGAGCAAGCTCATGAAATGAGCTGCACAGCTCACTGTATCAACTGATTCTCAGACATCAGCATAAGAAATGATTTGATTGTATCATCAAAATCATTCTTCAGTGCTTTAAGTAATCACAGACGCAGACTGTTGGTCGTCCTACTCCCGAGAGGTATGTCGTTGAGCCCAGGAACCGCAGGAAGCGTCCCCAGGAATGTTTTTAAAGAGGAGATTTTGTGATTACAGTGTAGGACTATAATTATTATATATTGGATTTGACGTGGGTAGACACGAGAGAGAGAGAGAGAGAGAGAGAGAGAGAGAGAGAGAGAGAGAGAGAGGGGGGGGGGAGGGAACTATCAGGAGAAATGCCAAGTTATTACAACTACATAGCACTTGGAAGGGGTCAGGATAAGGATTTGGGATGGGACGGGGGGAGAGAGCAGAATATAAAATGTTACATAGTCCGCTTTCAAATAGAGAGGGTTAGAGAGAAGGAGAGGGAGGGGTGGAGAGGTCGGCCCAAACAGTTTCGAGCACTGTTTGGTGATGGGTAGGCGACGCCAACAGTTCACACGTGCATGGACTGAGAATGGGTTGTTAACATAAAATAAGAACAGCAAGCGACTGTTCCCATGAGTGCATGTTATACACATGAGTGGAAGCTTCACCGGCCCCCGTTCCGTCGGGCTCTGTATAGCATCCACCCACACACGCATATATATATATTTATGTTGCTCAGGAAGAGTAAAAAATAAATGCAATATATCAAAATAATATTTTATTTTACGAGACTGTACAGTGGCGTAGAATTGGTTAACTCTAGGATTGGTTAACAGGGCGTTTTTTGAAGTGCCCGATGAAAACAGAAAACGGGTAGAAAACGTAAAAACTTCCTGGATAATTAAACGTGATTCATGTCTATAAGCATGACTTGAGACCATTTAGAACTACTTGCAGACAGCTACAGGTGTCAGATGATACGCAGTTCTCGCTCGTATTAATAAGGTTTTTAAAACGAAACGGTATAATAATCCTCTTTCTGAATTGGAGTTAAGTAACATAGCTACAGCGTCGTTATGTAGTTAGACAATTAAAAATTCAATACATTTAAAGTTGAGCGTCAAGAAAATAACAATAGTTATATAAACCTTGAGATTATCACTGGCCCTAAGGGGGGGGGGGGATATTTAAATGTAAACTTTAATTGTGATTGGTCCGTGTAAGAGAAAAAGATTGATAATTATTGGCCGCTGGAACGATGCAGATGTTTTCCCTGAATAGTAATTTAGAACTCAGAATCATTAACGCCAATTGGAACACGAAGAAAAGAATCTTTCGATTTGAATTAAGTGCTCTTGACGTCCTTAATAGTTCAAATGGAAACAGACACAAGTAAAAAACGACATTTCATTACACAACTGTATGAGTTCAGTTGTGTTAAATTCCATATAGCTATATTTATAAATGGAAATGTCTGTCTGTGTGTGTTCGAGATTGGAGATCAAACGCTTTGGGCTAGATTCACCCAATATTTTCCCAGTAAGTGATGGTGGGTGCGTACCCAAACTGGGAATCTCAGGTTATGTGTCAAAGAAAAAGGTGCCATGTGACATTGGACCAAACGTAACCAAAAAAGAAATATCGGAATGTGTCATTGACTCGACTTCATATTATTATACTCATTATTATTTTCGTGTTTTTTTTCATATCGTGTAACTTTATGACCTCGTGTCACAAAAATTAACAAAAATCTACCTATCATATGTTAGCAATAAGTGGCAAAACTGTGTGTCCTTGAACAGTACTTAGTAGCCTAGAACACACCTTCTTTAGAAAACTAGCAGCACTTTTACCCGAGGCACCAAGTGTGTGTGAGGCAATGTAGACAAAATCACAGTGGTGATCCAGATCTCTGTATTGACGATACTTGGCTGCTTCTCGGCGAGTGGTATCATCACCTGGATGTGAAACACTGAAATCAACATAAATGTTGGCTAAAGTTGACAGGAACGTGTAGTCCGACACCAACTGTCTGCCATTCTTTCAGGAGTTCACTGTGATCCCGTCATATATATATATATATATATATATATATATATATGGGGTACCACCTCTGGTTGTTTGTAGGAACCCTCAAGCCTCGAAGACGACGATATGCAGCACCCGGGGAGCCTTGTCGGGCTCTCACGTGCACTGGCACACATTGTCTTCTCTTACCAGCCTCTTATATAGTTATATATAAATAGGGAAATTTATTGTTCAAGATTACATTACAAAATATGGCCTTTATATATATATATATATATATAATATATATATATATATATATATATATATATATATTTATATTTATATATATACAGAGTGCTAAATTACAGCCAATTAACGCACAACTATATTCTACCCACTTCAAGACTCCGCTCCAATATAGAAACATCAAGAAATATGGGCCAATAGGCCTTCTGCAGTTCTATTGGTACCCAACTTCTACTTCTACTACAAATATATATATATATATTCTTCTATATATATACTTCTAATATACAATATATATATATATACGCACTCTTGGACGACATAAGAACAATTCAGGAGCAAGGAGCAAGTCTAGGCCTCACCCTGAACCCTTCCAAGTGCGAAATAACCTCCACCAACCAGCACATAATAGAGCAAATAAAGGTTGTTTTGCCTGACATTCATACAACCAACCCTGAGGACAGCACACTCCTAGGTGCTCCTCTTGGAAGGAATGCCATCGACGAGGTCCTTGGTAAGAAGATCACTGACCTGAAGAGGATGAACGAGAGGATTGAAGACATCGATGCCCATGATGCACTTTACCTCATCACCAGATGCTTGTCCCTCCCCAGGCTGACCTACTTTCTAAGATGTTCGCCATCTTTCAACAATATTAAATTAGAAGAGTACGACAGCTTGCTGAAATCAACACTAGAAAAAGCCCTCAATCTTTCCCTCAGCAACTCGCAGTGGAAACAGGCCTCCCTTCCTGTCAGACTCGGGGGCCTTGGCGTGCGCACAGCAACACAAATTGCTGTACCAGCGTTCCTGTCCTCTTCAGTGGGGTCTGACAACTTGGTGAAGGAAATCCTACCTGAGCACCTAGTTCAACAGGCAGGGGTACATGATCCCAGCTTCACAGACTGCACAACCAAATGGGTCTCTCTCGCAGGACCAGCACCCCAACCACTGCCTTCTGAAGCCCATAAGCAATCCAGCTGGGATCGCCCCATTGCCGACCAAGAAGCTGCGACTTTGCTAGAAGCTGCGACAACACCACATGACACTGCCCGACTTAGAGCAGTAGCAGCTCCCCATGCAGGTGATTTCCTATTAGCAATCCCAATGTCAGCAACCGGCACCCGTCTCACACCGCAGGCCCTCCGAATTGCCGTGGCTCTCCGTCTCGCTGCCCCAATCCACACCGAATACAGGTGTATTTGCGGCGAGGCAGAGGCCGACAGGTACGGACGGCATGGTCTTCTCTGCCAAAGGACAGGAGGATGGCATGCAAGACACGGCGAGGTCAATGACATTATTAAGAGAAGCCTTACCACAGTCGGCTGTCCAGCAGAGAGAGAGCCCCGCTACCTAATGTCCCGCAACTCTAATGAGCCTGTCGGTCGCCCAGATGGAATCACGGTGAACCCCTGGAAGAATGGTAGACAGTTGGTGTGGGACTACACTTGCGTCTCAACTTTAGCCAATACCTATGTTGACTTCAGTGCTACTCAAGCAGGAGGAGCTGCCAATCACCGGGAAGCGGCCAAGTCACGTAAATACAGAGACCTTGAGCACCACTACAATTTTGTCCCCATTGCCTCAGAGACACTTGGTGCCTGGGGTAAAAGTGCTGCTAGCTTTTTGAAGGAGTTGGGGTCTAAGCTAATCGAAACAACTAGAGACCCTAGAGCTGCCAGTTTTCTTTTTCAGCGCCTCAGTGTGGCAATCCAGAGAGGAAATGCTCACTGCATCCATGGTTCCTGCCCGCCATCTGAGGAGCTGGAGGAGCTTTTCAACTTGTGACAAGCAGCCTTGTACCCTGCATGTAATCAATATTGTAACTTTTTTGTGTAATGACATTTTCAAATAAAGTTAGATAAATATACACACATACCAAAAGAATAGGGGTGGTAGGAGAAGAAAATATCAAAGTGTTCAGTGAGGATCCACAAGGTCTTCTCTGAGTACTCTTTATTTTCTTCTCCGAGGCTATGGGTCCCTACACTTGCACCAGAGGTGGTACCCTTCTAGGTTAATATATATATATATATATATATATATATATATATATATATATATATATATATATATATATATATATGTCGTACCTAGTAGCCAGAACGCACTTCTCAGCCTACTATGCAAGGCCCGATTTGCCTAATAAGCCAAGTTTTCCTGAATTAATATATTTTCTCTAATTTTTTCCTACGAAATGATAAAACTACCCATTTCATTATATATGAGGTCAATTTTTTTTTATTGGAGTTAAAATTAATGTAGATATATGACCGAACCTAACCAACCCTACCTAACCTAACCTAACCTATCATTATAGGTTAAGATATGTTAGGTAGCCAAAAAAGTTAGGTTAGGTTAGGTTAGGTAGGTTAGGTAGTCGAAAAACAATTAATTCATGGAAACTTTGCTTATTAGGCAAATCGGGCCTCGCATAGTAGGCTGAGAAGTGCGTTCTGGCTACTAGGTACGACATATATATATATATATATATATATATATATATATATATATATATATATATATATATATAATATATATATATATATATATATATATATACATATATATTATATACATATATATATATATATATGTATAAATGTCGTACCTAGTAGCCAGAAACGCACTTCTCAGCCTACTATGCAAGGCCCGATTTGCCTAATAGGCCAAGTTTTCATGAATTGTTTTTCGACTACCTAACCTAACTTTTTCGGCTACTAACCTAACCTATAAAGATAGGTTAGGTTAGGTTAGGTAGGGTTGGTTAGGTTCGGTCATATATCTACGTTAATTTTAACTCCAATAAAAAAAATTGACCTCTTACATAATGAAATGGGTAGCTTTATCATTTCATAAGAAAAAAATTAGAGAAAATATATTAATTCAGGAAAACTTGGCTTATTAGGCAAATCGGGCCTTGCATAGTAGGCCAAAAGTGAGTTCTGGCTACTAGGTACGACATATATATATATATATGTCGTACCTAGTAGCCAGAACGCACTTCTCAGCCTACTATGCAAGGCCCGATTTACCTAAGAAGCCAGTTTTCCTGAATTAATATATTTTCTCTATTTTTTTCTTATGAAATGATAAAACTACCCATTTCATTATGTTTGAGGTCAATTTTTTTTATTGGAGTTAAATTAACGTAGATATATGACCGAACCTAACCAACCCTACCTAACCTAACCTAACTTTATAGGTTATGTTTGGTTAGGTAGCCGAAAAAGTTAGGTTAGGTTAGGTAGGTTAGGTAGTCGAAAAACAATTAATTCATGAAAACTTGGCTTATTAAGCAAATCGTGCCTTGCATAGTAGGCTGAGAAGTGCGTTCTGGCTACTAGGTACGACATTATATATATATATATATATATATATATATATATATATATATATATATATATGCGAACAAGACTGACAGTCTCCAGGCATATATGCAACTGAAAACTCACACCCAGAAGTGACTCGAATCCATACTGCCAGGAGCACTCTGCATCTGGCGTACAGGACACCTTAACCACTCGACCAACACGACCGGACAAAATGGATGGTAGCCGAGGCTAATTCCCTATCCCCCCGTCGGCACTCTGATGGTAATCTTGGGCATAGTATTTTATCAAATCACCTCATTCTTTGGGGCACACGTGAGGGACACAAATGCGAACAAGCCTGAACGGTTTGCAGGCATATATGCAACTGAAAACTCGCATGTGTTGTGTTAGTTGACTCTTCAGAGGTTGCATGGCGTTTTACCTTTCTTCTTATGATGTATTCAACAAAACCATTAGAGAAGCCGTTGTTGACTAGGACCTGTCTTACCCTACAGAGTTCTTCATCAACTTGCTTCCATCCTGAGCTGTGGCTGAAAGCACGGTCGACGTAAGCATTGACAACATTGAGGCACATTCCTATGTTTGTTTCCTTAGTGTAGACTCCAGTGTGAAAGCCTCCGCCCCTTTCCGTGACTGTTACATCTAGAAAGGGCAGCTTCCCATCCTTCTCCATCTCGTAAGTGAAACTCAACACACAATTCCGCTCAAATGCTTCCTTCAGCTCCTGCAGACCTCTGACATGAGGTACCTGTGTAAAATGTCGTTAACATACCTGCAGTATATGGCAGGTTTCAATTCCATGTCAACTAAGATCTTCTGTTCGATGGTGCCCATGTAGAAGTTCGCAAACAGGACACCTAGGGGAGAACCCATGGGGACCCAGTCTACTTGCTTATACATGTGCCCATCCGGGCTCAAGAAGGGTGCCTCTTTAGTCCAAGCATGGAATAATTTCCTTAGAATGTTTTCTGGTATGTCAAGAGGAATAAAGCCTGATCACGATACACTGTGTCCGCTATCTTCCCGATTGTTTCATCCACAGGTACGTTGGTAAACAGTGATTCTACGTCCAACGAGGCTCTTTTCCCTGTGGCCTGTGTTCTTCGCAGTAAGTCAACAAATTCCTTTGGCGACTTCAAGCTGAAAGCACAAGGTACATAAGGAGTCAGCAAGCCGTTGAGTCACTTCGCCAGACTGTACGTGGGTGTGGGTATCTGGCTGATGATTGGCTGAAGTGGGTTTCCAGGCTTGTGAGTCTTGACATTCCCATACGCATATCCAGGTTTGTATTCCCCAATAACCTTTGGCAGGTGGAGTCCGGATTTCTTGGCGTTCACAGTTTCGTTCAATCTGTTTACCTTTGTTTTCAATTCGGCTGTAGTGTCCTTCGTTACCCTTTGGAATTTAGTTTGGTCGGAGAGTACGAGGTTCATTTTCGCCAGATATTCGTCATTTTTAAGAATGACGTATATTGGCGACTTGTCACCTCTCCTGACGACTATCTCCTTGTTCTCACGAAGGCTCTTAGCTGCCGCTTTGAGCTCGAGGGACAGTATGGTGCTTCTGTAGTTGCCTCGAATCTTTCCTCCTTCTGCAATGAGTTCTGCTTGCAAGATGTCTTTGGTGGTAACCTTCTTTTACGTCTCAAGGTTGAATATGTCGTCCAACAGGATCTCCAACCCCACTTTCCGGGCCATCTCACTTGGTCTGGACATAACGTGACAGTTTATACCCAGATTTAGGAAAGTGACTCGGTCCTCAGTGAGGTTGATTCCAGCAAGGTTCAGGAAGCCATTTCTCGGTCGTGGAATCGCCATAGGTCCTCCATATAATGTTGTTAGTTTCTTGATGATCTTGGTTTCGGTGTTGTGGTGATGTCGATCTGTGAGGATGTCAAGATGTTGGTCGATACGAGTACGGAAGTTTTCGTCGATGTTGCTGTTTCTCCATTGGTTTGTAGCGTGAAGTAGTTACGTTTTGTTGTCTTTGATTTCATTTTCTGCCTTGTGTATCTGATTTCGTATCAGATCTTGGCGATATTTTATCGTGAAGGCTTGATTCCTTGCTGCTGGGTCGTGCGTTTAATAATAGCATATTTTGGTAGCAGTCTTCTTGTAAACATGTGTTGTTAACTATGACCGAAATAGTGAAAAATGACTTTTTCGGTCATATTTAACAACATATGTTTACAAGAAAGACAGCTACCAAAATATATTAATTATATATATATATATATATATATATAATGTCGTACCTAGTAGCCAGAACGCACTTGTCAGCCTACAATGCAAAGCCCGATTTGCCTAATAGGCCAAGTTTTCATGAATTGTTTTTCGACTACCTAACCTACCTAACCTAACCTACCTAACCTAACATAACTTTTTCGGCTACCTAACCTAACCGAACCTATAAAGATAGGTTAGGTTAGGTTAGGTAGGGTTGGTTAGGTTCGGTCATATATCTACGTTAATTTAACTCCAATGAAAAAAAATTGACCTCATACATAATGAAATTGGTAGCTTTATCTTTTCATAAGAAAAAATTAGAGAAAATATATTATTTCAGGAAAACTTGGCTTATTAGGCAAATCGGGCCTTGCATAGTAGGCCAAAAAGATTAACAAGATTGTTAATCTTCTCTTGTAGTTCATGCAAGGTATGTGCTTTATATATAATATTATATATATATTATATATTATATATATATATATATATATTCCATATATATATATTATATATATAACTATGTACATTAATATATATATATATATATATATATATATATTATATATATATATATATATATATATATATAATATATATATATATATATATATATATGTCGTACCTAGTAGCCAAAACTCT
>WNGS01135237.1:4794562-4806087 GCA_020271785.1 Procambarus virginalis
CATCATAACCTTATGGTGGTATGGTTACCGGATATGCACCTCTGGTTTGCCTCCTAGAGGCCTCTCTACCATGGTAATTCTCCACTCGTTCATGCCAAGATTGTCAAACAAGGTTCTTCTGCAGATCCTCCCAAACGCTACACAATAGAAGATTTCTCTCGAACACCAGTGATGCTTCACCAGCTGATCCCAATAGACACGTGAAACTCCTCTTCACAGCTCTCCTACACGACTTGAGGTCCACTTTCACTATGGGGTGTCTGCTCTACACAGGGTTGCAGCCTTCACTTGGGGGCTCCCAACACTGAGGTTTCTCCATGAACTCCTCCTTCCAAAGCAAACCTGCACTATTCCATTCATGCCAATAAAAATATTTCCCTAGTAAAACATAATTAAATGTATTCACAGAACATAAATATATTCCATCCGATATCTCTAAACTCTCATAGGTCGCAAGGGGTAGTCCCCCTTCCGGGCGGGTCCATGCTCTGTCCTCCGGATGGCAGCCTTGCTGCCTTGGCCTCATTAGGCACTGACTTCCAGAGAGGGTGGACACGTCACTCCGCCCTCCAGGACGTTCTCCACTCCACTCTCTTATTCACTCCCCTTACACGTAGTTGCCATTTCCATAACTCCTTGCCATGCGATCGGCTGGCACTCCCTGATCAAATCACGGAGGGCAACGTCACTGTATAACTGTTATACTTCCATATTATCTATACTGTTGTATGTGGGAGTGCTTAATGTTTATTGGCGTGCAAAATGGAGTGGAAGGTGAGAGATTGACTTCTTTTTGATGGGGAATATTTATGCAGATGTCTCTAGTGTTACAGCCATAGGCTGAGTTTTATATATATTTTAGGACTGATTGTACAATATTATTACGACGAGATTTAACCCCACTTAGTGAGGGAGTAGTAAGTGGCAAGCCAAGAGTTGAGCAGCCACTTGAGAGGGACAGTTGAAGTCCGGATATGGTATTGGATTGCTACCAGGTTGTAGTAGCTTAGTGTTGTATGCTAATGTTATGTAAAAGACACATCGAACACTTTATGTAAGGCATACGTAAATCTGTGGATCTATGTATTTACGTATATAGGTTAGCTTAGCATTTTAAAGCACCGACTCACCTCAGTGGTTGATTGTTCAATAAACCCTTGAAATATGTTTAACACATCTCTACCTTGTCCATGGAGGACAGAAGAAAATGTATATATGCTGGTTAGCATTGTAAATGTGTGGCAACGTCTGTGGTAGAAAATAATAATAAAAAAAATGTTTATTCTTATTTAATGTACTATGTTCTTTTCTTTATTAAACATATATTGTTTAGCTGGCTTTTGTACTTGTCCTGGTGAGGCTTCCCAGAAAGCAGGAGAGAGAGAGAGAAAGAGAGAGAAAGGGATCACAGCTGCAGACAGGGTGACAGAAAACACTAATTTACAAAAGGGGGATTGAGGAGATCATTCCAGATAAGGAGAGAGTGGGGAATCACAGCGGCTCAAGTAGGGTGTGTGCACAGGACGAGGCCAGTGTTGGAGCCGCACTCCTAGTTACATGATGCTGAACCCCTCTCCAAGATCAAGAGGCGTACAGGGTGATCTCCTGAGAAAACTTTAAGCACTCCAGAGTTCATTGTTGGTTGATCGGCGGTAGCGGGAGTGTGGTTGCCGAGGTCGGTTGTGTTTTGATGGAGTGGTTGGGAGGACGTTGTCAACCCGTACGCAAGTAACAGTCTGGTGCAGCAACCAGAGCTCTCTTTGGGGGTTTTAGCTCCATTAGCCCCAACCCCCTCAGGTCAGGACACAAGGTAGTTAGCGATGCATCCCGGTGTTACAGTCGGGATCGTTTTCGACTCTCAATCGAGAATTCCGGATTTCGGATCCCGGGAGGGTCGGAAATAGTTGGACGCATTTCCTACCACCTAATCTTCTGTTCACCTAACAGTAAGTTTGTACCCAAGACTTAGTCAGCTTGCTGTGAGATTGCATCCTGGGGAGGGAAAAGGGAGGGGGGGGGAGAGGGCTGTACTTCGACCTTGGAGGGAGCCTCGATAAAGAGCCAAACCCATATAAATACACCCTGGCTGCCTGTCCCCGGACACAATGAATTATTAATTACTATGGGCGACGCATTAAAGTATAAAGAGATGTCGGAAGGAGGAGTTTTATTTTCTGTGAAAACATTTAATTATATTTTGTTAAATCATTTATTATGGTATGATGATGGATTTGCAGGTTTGTGTGGTAGAACGGTAATGTTCGTGTGGGAGAACTGCAACGTTAGTGAAGAAGTTAGTGTTAGAAATGGAGAAGTTAGTGAGAGAACTTCGTGGCGGAGGAGGAGTATGTAACGTTACTGTACTTTACGGCTCATTGCACTAACAGAGACAAGAAATTAACGGTCTAGGGACATGAATAAGACTCTGTATCTAACCGCGTACAACCAGTGTAAACCCGTAGTTACGTACATACAATATAATTAGAAACAAAATCACCAGGGAAAAATATAACACCTGTATATAAAAAAACTTATATTAAATAAAATGTATAATAATCCAGGTAATTATTCCATCAGGTATAATAGTAAATCAGATGGCTTACATTCTATAATCATATAATATAAATTCTCACCAGACTAATTGTACTACTAAAACAACACAAATAAAGCACAGAACAGACACTTATCCGTAATCAAACCAGTTGACCCGACGCTCGTCTCCCAGTTACTGACTCTCCCGCCGTCTCTACCCATAATTTTCTCCCCTCCGACTCATCCAGGATGAGGGATGGTAAATAAGGACTTTTTAATATTTACAACTAATTGAACAACCACTTTTTCTCAAAACACATAAGAATGCAACTAAAATATGATAGTTACTTTAAAAATATATAAGTTACAATGCCACCTGCTTAATTACAGTAAATTAATAAACATATGATTATTGAAAAGTGACATCTGGAACTCCCATAACTGAACAGGTCCAGCAATTCTAATTTCCTGAAATCTAACAGGTATTAGACGTGTGAAAAATCAACCGCGCTCCTGTCCCCACTGATATTGCCACACCACACGATAATTTACAAAAATATAATATATATACATATACAGGTAATGATGAAATGGAACAAAATAAGTTTATTTAAATTTATATACGTATCCAGCTAGGAGTACGTAACAGAGTATAAGCTGAACTGCAAAGTGGTTCAGGAGTTGAGGAGTGGAACTCGAGTGACAGAGTTACACATGATAGAGCCCAGTAGGCTCAGGAATGTGTACATCGGGTGACTGCAGAGAGGCGGGACCAAAGAGCCAGAGATCAATCCCCGCAAGCACAACTAGGTGAGTACACACAACTACACACACACACACACACACACACACACACACACACACACACACACACACACACACACACACACACACACACACACACACACACACTAGCTCACAACTCTACAAACACACCCTGCACTTTACCACGCATGTGACCTCCAAGTAGAGAAAAATTTTCACTTAAACTATACAGTAAGAAATATTTATAGCATTACAGAGGTAATATCCGTAATAGAAATTATTTACCACACGAATATTTCTAAGAATTCCCAAACTGTATTCATTCTGCGCTGAATCATTGCTAACAGCTTGAAAAATACATTTTTTTGTGTTAATTTAATACCTTCCAGAAAAGTTTTAAATGCTGGCAGAATACGTGTTAAGACGGCACCCACAACCGCCGCTCGATAACGAAATCACTACGTAACGATACGTTTCCTCGAAGAAGAATTAGCGACAAGCACACAACGGCGTCAAGCTTTAGCCAGCGTTAACATTTCGCCTTTATGAATACTACCTTGTCCATAAAGGTTATTTATTAATTATACGTGAAGTTATAGTTCGCGGGGGGCAATGCAACTTCATCTTCGAGGTATTCAAGTTAATTGGATGTTACTGAGGCCTGAGTTAGGGGACCCTGCAGTGCCTGGGCTTTAAATGGATCGGGTTTGTTTTTGTGTGGGTTGCCTGAAGTAGAATGATTTTGCTTTGTTGCTCGAAGATGGAAGAATTGTTAACTGTTACTCTGACTTTTGTGCAATCATAATATCATCCATATTTAAGGCCCGAAACGCCATGCGTGTTAGAGGCTTTGCAAGAATGTACAAATACCAATCTCATGTAATATCACCATCGCATTGTACCTTTTTATGAATAAATTATAAATATTTTTATTATTATTATTATTATTATTATTATTAGGCCTTGTGTTTTCAAGTTCAAGGTCAATCCTGGATGGCAGAATTAAAGGAATTTGCCACTGATATTAAAAAGTGCGGATATATTGGAGGTAATATAATGAAAATTTTCATCATTCCATAAGAATTTTTTTGTAGAAAAATATATAATTTCAGGAAAACTCGGCTTGTTTGGCAAACAGAGCCTTGCATATTAGACCAAGTAATGCGTTTTGGCTATTAGGTACAACTTTATATATATATTTAATATATATATATATATATATATATATATATATATATAATGTCGTACTTAGTAGCCAGAACGCACTTCTCGGCCTATATGCAAGGCCCGATTTGCCAATAAGCCAAGTTTTACTGAATTAATATATTTTCTCTAATTTTTTTCTTATGAAATGATAAAGCTACCCATGTCATTATGTATGAGGTCAATTTTTTTTATTGGAGTTAAAATTAACGTAGATATATGACCGAACCTAACGAACCCTACCTAACCTAACCTATCCTTATAGGTTAGGTAGCCGAAAAAGTTAGGTTAGGTAGTCGAAAAATCATTAATTCATGAAAACTTGGCTTATTAGGCAAATCGGGCCTTGCATAGTAGGCTGAGAAGTGGGTTCTGGCTACTAGGTACGACATTATATATATATATATATATATATATATATATATATATATATATATATATATATATATATATATATATATATATCCTGTGCTCCAGCCTGTACTCCTCTTGACATACCAGAAAATACTCTAAGGAAACTACTCCAAGCTTGTACTAAAGAGGCACCCTTCTTGAGCCCGGATGGGCACATGTATAAACAAGTAGATGGGGTCGCCATGGGTTCTCCCCTAGGTGTCCTGTTTGCGAACTTCTACATGGGTACCATCGAACAAAAGGTCTTAGTCGATATGACTTGAAACCGGCCATATACTGCAGGTATGTTGACGACATTTTTACACAGGTACCTGATGTCAGACATCTGCAGGAGCTGAAGGAGGCATTTGAGCAGAATTCTGTGTTGCGTTTCACTTACGAGATGGAGAAGGATGGGAAACTACCCTTTCTAGATGTAACAGTCATGGAAAGGAGCGGAGGTTTCCACACTACAGTCTACACTAAGGAAACAAACATAGGAATGTGCCTCAATGGATACAGTGACTGCCCAGACAGGTACAAGAGGAGTGTTGTTAACGCTTATGTCGACCGTGCTCTCTGCCACAGCTCAGGATGGAAGCAAGTCGATGAAGAACTCTGTAGGGTAAGGCAGGTCCTAATCAACAACGGCTTCTCCAATGGTTTCGTTGAAGACATCATAAGAAGGAAGGTGAAACGCCATGCAACATCTGAAGAGACAACTAACACAACACTTGTACCCCCTATTAGACTATTTTACAGGAACTTCTTTTCCACAGCTCATAAAACGGAGGAAAGGGTCCTGAAAGATATTGTTAATAGAAACGTTATCCCTACAGACAAAATCAGAAGATACAATTGACGATTTACTATAAAACCAAGAAAACGGCCAGCCTACTCATGAGAAACTCTCCAGACACAAAGCAGAACGCTTTGAAAGAGATCAATGTCGTCTATGCCTTCAAATGCCCACTTGGGGACTGTAAGCCTCAAAGAACTCAGTATATAGGCAAGACAACAACATCTCTTTCCAGGCGATTAACGATGCATAAGCAACAGGGCTCCATTAAGGAACATATAATCTCTTCCCACAACCAGACCATCACCAGAGAAGTCTTAAAAAAAAAAAAACGGAAATCATCGATAGATACAGCGATAGCAGGCGGCTTGATATCTGCGAGGCACTACACATTAAGAAGTCAACACCAGCAATCAACAGCCAATTAATAGACAACTATATTCTACCCACTTCAAGACCCCGCACCAATATAGAAGCATCAAGAAATATGGGCCAATAGGCCTTCTGCAGTTACTTCCATTCTTACCTTCATACCCTTTGTTTCGTGTTCTAGCCTGTGTTTAAAGTTTTGTTCACCTCATCCAAAACTGTTGTAACATACCACCTCACTCAAAATGCGGGTATAAAATAAAATGAAAGCTGTTTAAATCATAGCATAAGTAAGACCTCTGTTTAGTGTTTGCAGGTTATAGCTGTGTGTGTGTAAACTAAAAGTCTTTGAAAATGTAATAAGTTATTAGGAAACGCGTTCAAGTGTCGCCTCAGACTAGAAATAAAAATGAATTTGGAGAATTGATTTTTCAATTACCATCAACAGTGAAAAGAAACATAAGAAATATTGAGAAAATTCGTGTTAGAATTATTAATCTTACTTTTTTCGGTCATATTTAATAATATGTGTGTGTATATCTCGAAATAAACACGTGATTAAAATGTGACAGTGTCAGACCACGGAGGAAAATTGAAACGGGAAATTCCTTAAGTACTTTCGTATATTAATACATCTTCAGAAGGAGTTGTTTTACAGGTCGAGTACTGGACAAAAATAGGCAGGAAAGAATGTGGAGTGAGGTGAGGTACAATACGTGTTCACTGCAGAGGGCCTATTGGCCCAACCGATGCAGCAACCACACAGATAATTATAGCATAAAATAGTAAATATTTACAATGAATTAGTGAGACAAATGTGTTCCAATGATCCTACTTAAATCGCCCTTTAATTGATCTATTAAAAATGGATCTAAGTTATATATACCACTGCTAATGTTCAAATTACTTTCTTTTGTGATCTGTATCAAAGCAGATTCAATTATGTTTCTGTTATAGGTGCTTTTACAATTCGTTATTGAAGAAGCCATCTCCCAATCAATTGGTGAGCATCTTCTGACAGATGAACAAAGCATTAGACAATTGGCCATGTCTTACAGAGTATTTATGTTGCGAAATTCTACATTTCAAATCTTAAGATGTTTGCCCAACATAGAACTTATTACAGTCTTTACAAGGTATTTTATAAATGACACAATTAACGGACCATTGTGTCCGTGGTCTGACACTGTCATAATATATATATATATATATATATATATATATATATATATATATATATATAATATATATATAATATATATATATATATATATAATTTTTATACCAGAGGGGGTACCACCTCTGGTGCAAGCGTAGGGACCCATAGCCTCGGAGAATTCTATATATATTATATGTCGTTCCTAGTAGCCAGAACGCACTTCTCAGCCTACTATGCTACAGGCCCGATTTGCCTAATAAGCCAAGTTTTCATAAATTAATTTATTCTCTATTTTTTACTATGAAATGATAAAGCTACCCATTTCATTATGTATGAGGTCAATTTTTTTTATTGGAGTTAAAATTACGTAGATATATGACCGAACCTAACAACCCTACCTAACCTATCTTTATAGGTTAGGTTAGGTAGCCGAAAAGTTAGGTTAGGTTAGGTGGTTAGTAGTCGAAAAAACATTAATCATGAAAACTTGGCTTATTAGGCAAATCGGGCCTTGCATAGTAGGCTGAGAAGTGCGTTCTGGCTACTAGGTACGACATATATATATATATATATATATATATATATATATATATTATATATATATATATATATATATATATATAATACACAACACATATACACACACACACACACACAAAACCCCCTGCTTCATCACCCCAAACCCCCCTGTCCATTCCACATTGCACCTCCCCAACGATTCCCCTGCCCCTCCAACATCACACCTGTCAACGACCCCAGGGTCAAGCCATGCCCTCCCCAAACCCACCTTCCCATCCCCCCCCCTACTACCCCTTCCCACACCCCTGCCCCTTCTCTTCCACTGCAACCCTCTTACACTCACCCCCAAACCCCACCCAACCCTCACCCCCCTATGCACCTTCAGCCACATTTAACCCCCTCACCTTGTGACCCCTAACACCTTCCCCCATCTCCCTCTTCCCCTCTTCTACCCCAAAACCCCCACTACCCCCGATTTCCCTAACTAATACACCCTCTCTTCCACTCCCAGCACCAATGCTACATTGTCCTCTCAGCCCTCTGTCCTCAATATCCCTCTCCCCCCAACCTCTCAACCTCTATCTGACTCTCAGTCTCACTATTTCTCAAACCCCCATGCTATTCAGACCCCTAACTTTCAGACCCATTATGCCCTTCCTACCCCCCTAGATGCCCAGACCCCATTCGCCTACCAGGCACTCCCAGGCACCCCCCTAGCACCCCCCCATTCACCCCCACAGCCCCCACTCGCCCCTCAGACCCCCACAGCCCCCACTCGCCCCCCAGACACCCAGTCCCCCCAGACCCGGTGAAAGGGGGAACTCTGACACCCGAGTTTCCAAGAAGAGTCTCAAGGTTTGGTACACCAATGCTGATGGGGTAGCCAATAAAGCAGAAGAGATAAAAGAAAGAGTTAGTGAGGCAGACCCAGACATAGTGGCAATAGTGGAAACTAAAATAAATGACATGATCTCGGATGCAATCTTTCCGGAGGGGTACCAGGTGATAAGAAAAGAAAGGACACAGAGACAGGGAGGAGGAGTGGCACTCCTAATAAAGCGGAAATGGAAGTTTGATGAGCTGGAAAATCCGGGTACCAATGAAAGCACGAGCTCCATACATGGAACTCTGACAGTGGATGGGAAGAAGATTGTAATCTTGATACTCTACAATCCCCCACCAAACAGTAGAAGGCCCAGGCAGGAGTACGAGGACAGCAACAAGGCATGTATAGATGAACTGCAGAGGGCAGCAACAATAGCGCATAGAATGAAGGCGAAGCTACTGGTCATGGGGGACCTAAATCACGGAGAGATAGATTGGGAAACGAGGAATCCCCATGGCGGGGAGGAGACCTGGGGAGCGAAGCTGGTAGACGTTATTGACAGGAATTTCCTAACACAGCATGTGAAGGAAGATACTAGGGAAAGAGGAGGGGATACGCCCAGCCTATTAGATCTCATTTTCACCCAGAATGTAGAAGACATCGAGCAGTTGGAACATGAAATACCACTAGGAGCCAGTGACCATTGTGTCCTAGTCTTTGACTACATGATGGAGCTTAAAATTGTGACCAACGGTCAAGAGGTACGGGAAAGGAGACTTGATTACAGAAAAGGGGACTACAGAAGGATAAGGGACTACCTGGGAGAAGTGCAGTGGGAGGAAGAACTTAGAGGAAAAACAGTGCAAGGTATGATGAACCAAGTCATATTGAAATGCAAGGAGGCTGAAGAGAGATTTATTCCAACAATAAAGGAAAAAAGCAGGAGGGAATATAATAACCCATGGTTTAATAGACAATGTCAGGAAGCAAAGGTGAGAAGCAGGAGGGAGTGGAGGAAGTACAGAAGACAAAGGACAGAGGACAACAGGATTAGATGTAACAGAGCTAGGAATGATTACATTAACATAAGACGAGTGTCGGAAAGAAATTATGAGAATGATATTGCAGTCAAAGCGAAAAAGCAACCTAAATTACTACATAGCCATATAAGAAGGAAGATGTCGGTAAATGACCAAGTGACAAGACTGAGGAAAACAGAAGGGCATATACAGAAAGCGACAAGGAAATCTGCGAGGTACTGAATGCAAATTTCCATGGAGTGTTCACAACCGAGCCTGAGCAGCTCCCATTGTTAGAAGCGATTACCCTAGATGAAGACTATCAGATATAGAGGTGACAGCAGAGGAGGTAATGAAACAGTTGACAACACTGGATGCAAATAAAGCTGTTGGACCAGACAAAGTATCACCGTGGATACTTAAAGAGGCAGCGCAGGCTCTCAGCGTGCCTCTGGCAATGATCTTTAATGAGTCACTTATGTCGGGAGAATTGCCCAGTTGCTGGAAGGAGGCAAATGTCGTACCGATTTTCAAGAAAGGTGATAGGGAGGAGGCACTTAACTACAGACCCGTATCATTGACAAGCATCCCCTGCAAAATACTTGAAAGAATAATTAGGCTAAGACTTGTTGAGCACCTGGAGAGCATTGGGTTTGTAAACAAGCACCAACATGGGTTCTGGACAGGGAAATCATGCCTAACAAACCTTTTAGAATTCTATGATAAAGTAACAAGGATAAGGCAGGACAGAGAAGGCTGGGCAGACTGCATATTTCTTGACTGCCAAAAGGCCTTTGATACAGTACCGCACATGAGACTGCTATACAAACTTGAGAGGCAGGCAGGAGTAAGCGGAAAGGCCCTAGAATGGGTGAAGAACTACCTAACAGGAAGGAGCCAGAGGGTAATGGTAAGGGGCGAGAAGTCGGACTGGCGAACAGTAACAAGTGGAGTACCTCAAGGATCGGTGCTGGGACCAATCCTCTTTCTAATTTACGTAAATGACATGTTTACAGGAGTGGAATCATACATGTCAATGTTTGCGGATGACGCAAAATTAATGAGAAGAGTTGTGACAGACGAGGATTGTAGGATCCTCCAAGAGGACTTAAACAGGTTGCAGAGATGGTCAGGGAAATGGCTACTGGAGTTTAACACCAGTAAATGTAAAGTTATGGAAATGGGATCAGGTGATAGGAGACCAAAGGGACAGTACACAATGAAGGGGAACAGCCTACCTGTAACGATTCGAGAAAGAGATCTGGGAGTGGATGTGACACCTAATCTAACTCCTGAGGCACATATAAATAGGATAACGACAGCAGCGTACTCTACACTGGCGAAAATTAGAACTTCATTCAGAAACCTAAATGAGGAGGCTTTTAGGGCGCTTTACACTGCCTACGTGAGACCCGTCTTAGAGTATGCCGCGCCATCATGGAGCCCCCACCTGAAGAAACACATAAGGAAACTGGAGAAGGTTCAGAGGTTTGCGACGAGGCTTGTCCCAGAGTTACGAGGGATGGGATATGAAGAGCGTCTGAAGGAACTGAACCTTACGACACTAGAGAAAAGAAGGGAGAGAGGAGATATGATAGGGACATATAAAATACTCAGGGGAATTGACAAAGTGGAAATAGATGAAATGTTCACACGTAATAATAACAGAACGAGGGGACATGGGTGGAAACTGGAAACTCAGATGAGTCACAGAGATGTTAGGAAGTTTTCTTTTAGCGTGAGAGTAGTGGAAAAATGGAATGCACTTGGGGAACAGGTTGTGGAAGCAAATACTATTCATACTTTTAAGACTAGGTATGATAGGGAAATGGGACAGGAGTCATTGCTGTAAACAACCGATGGCTGGAAAGGCGGGATCCAAGAGTCAATGCTCGATCCTGCAAGCACAAATAGGTGAGTACACACACACACACAACACAC
>WNGS01135237.1:4806187-4820354 GCA_020271785.1 Procambarus virginalis
AACAGGGGGAATTCAAATGAATATTAATAACAGGAGGGAGTTATTAGAGTGACCCCTCAAAGTACACGGCTCACTACAATAACGATAATTCAATACTCGAGAACTTCCCTTCAGATACATCTAGACGAATATAATTACAATAGGATAACCACTATACATACATTAACAGTCTCGCATATCAATACCGACGACCACCTTGAGGTTACCATGAGATGGTTACGGGGCTTAGCGTCCCCGCGGCCCGGTCCTCGACCAGGCCTCCTCGTTGCTGGTCTGGTCAACCAGGCTGTTGGACGCAGCTGCTGTTGTGGCCACACCAGAACATCAACAATAATAGTAAGATCATTAACAACAACCACAATAACATCACTAACAATAAAAATTACAACAACAATACCAATAATAACAATAATAACATAATCAATAATTTCAACAATAATAAAAACCTCAAAAATAATAACAATATTAAGAACACCTGAAACGACATAAAAAATAACAACAACAACGATAATAGCAACAACATCACCACCACGAACAGCAGCAACAAGAACAACATCAATGAAAACACCAATCACAAGAACAACAACACTTTGAATAACTTCAATGACTAAAATCATCATCAACACTTTCAACAAAAACAATAAGAATAATAAAATATGAACAACCCAGAAACAGTAAAATCTTCATGGAAAAAGAAAATAACGTCCTGAAAAAAGACAGAAACGTCCTGGAAAGAAACGTCCTGGAAAAAAGAAACGTCCTGAAAAAAAAGAAACGTCTTGGAAAAAAAGAAAAACGTCCTGGAAAAAAAGAAAGAAAAGTCCTAGAAAAAGAAAGAAATGTCCTGGAAGAAAGAAACGTTCTGGTAAAAAGAAAGAAATGTCCTGGAAAAAGAAAGAAACGTCATGGAAAAAGAAAAAAAAACGTCCTGGAAGAAAAAACGTCCTGGAAAAAGAAAAAAAGTCCTGGAAAAAGAAGAAAAACGTCCTGGAAGAAAAACGTCCTGGAAGAAGAAAAACGTCTGGAAGAAAAACGTCCTGGAAGAAAGAGAACCTTCTCTGAGAAAGAGAAGCTCAAACAAAAACAGAGAAACTTCACTGAAAACTAGAAAGTTTATAGAGAGAAGGAAATAGAGAGTAACTTGCAGTAACAATATTGAAATTCCCATGAAAAATTGGAAACTTCCATGAAAATGAGAGAAACTTCACGGTAAAAGAGAAACTGTCTGGGAAAATAGAAACTTTCTGGGAAAATAGAAACTTCCTGTGAAAAGAAAAACTTCCTGGGGAAAAAAATTCCTGGGGAAAGAGAGAACCTTCCAGGAAAAAATCGAAACTTCTTGGAAAAAGAAGCTTCCTCAAAATCTTTTTACAAAAGAAAATCGTTTTTGAGGGGAAAAGAAACTTCCAGAAAGAAAAAAAGAAAAACTTTGTGGTTAAGAAATAATTCTTGATAAATGAAAGAAACTTCTCTGAAAAATAACACTTCCCCGAAAGAGACAAACTTTTCTGAAAAATATATAGAAGAATATTCTCTGAAAAGAAATTATCTTCCTGGAATAAAGAAAAAAATCCCAGAGAGAGAAACTTCACAGGAAAGAAAGAAATTTCCAGGAAAAAGAGGGAACCATCCCAGAAAAAGAACCAAAGTTACCAGAGAGAAATTTCCCCCCCCCCACCTCCAAAAAAAATACAGAAAACTTCTTTGGAAAAGAGACAAGCTTTCTGGGAAAGGATAATACCTTCCCAGAAAAGAGAACAACTTCCTGGAAACACACACTCTTCCTGAAGAAAAGATACATTTTCTGGAAAAGAGAGTAGCTTCCCAGATTTGGAGTGAAACTTCTCAGAAACAAGGCAAGTTTCCAAGGTTAACACACATCCAGGAAAAAGATAAAATTAATGGTAAACGAGAGAAAATTCTGAGACACACACTTCCCAGAGAGAAAAACTTCCCTAAAAGACAGAAATTTCTCAATACAAGAAAGTTCACAGGAAAAGGCAGAAACGTTCCCGGAAAAGAAGCAAACTTCCCGGAAATGAGGCAAACGTTCTGGAAAAGAGAGAGAAACTTTCCTGAAAAAGATAAATTTCCCTGAAAGAGAGAGAAACTTCCCCAAAGAGAACGAAAAAGACCAGAAAAGAAAAGGAGGGAACCGTTCCAGAAAAAGGTAGAGACTTCCAGGAGAAACATCCTTGATAAAAGTAACTTTAGTGAAAAAGAAAAATATCCCGGATAAAAATGAGAGAGATTTCCTGGAAAAAAAAAGAGAGGATCTTCCAGAAAAAAAAAAACTTGAAGGCAAAAGAAACTTCACTGAAAATATAAGTTTTTGGAAACGGAGAGTATAACTTCTTGCAAAAAGAGCCCAACAACTTGAACTGAACGGTAGAGCGACAGTCGCGCTTCTTGCAGATTGGTGTACAATTAACGACCGTCCAAGTTGTTGGGCTACATCCTTTACCCTTATCCCATCCCAAATCTTTATCCTCATCCCTTCCAAGTGCTATGTTATCGCAATATCTTAGCAGTTTCTCCTGATTACCTTATCTTACCTGTAAGGAGAGAGAAATTAACAAAGAGAGAAATCCTGAAAAAAAGAAAACTTCCAGTGAAAAGAGAGAAATCTTTAGAACAATTCAAAGTTTCAAAATATAAACCTCAAATTTATTTTAAGCTTTGCTAAATACTCCAAATAACATAATATAATCAAAATATAACGACAATTATTATATATATATATATATATATATATATATATATATATATATATATATATATATATATATATATATATATTGGTATATTTTGGTAGCAGTCTTTCCTGTAGACATATATTATTAAATATGACCGAAAAAGTAAGATTAATAATTCTAACACGAATTTTCTCTATTTTCCTTATGTTTCTTTTTACTGGTGACGGTAAATGAAAAATCAATTCTCCAAAATTCATTTTTATTTCTAGTCTGACGCGACACTTGAGCGCGTTTCGTAAAACTTATTACATTTTCAAAGACTTTAGTTTATCAACACACAACTTATGCCTGAAACAACATTGGCTCTTATACCTGCATTTGGGTGAGGTGATGTAATACAATAGTGGGGTGAAAAACAAACTTTTAACACAGAACGGGGTATAGAAGTTGGGTACAAAAAGATACAACTAACGATTTACTATAAAACCAAAAAAACGGCCAGCCTACTCATGAGAAACTCTCCAGACACGGAGCAGAACGCTCTAAAAGAGACCAACGTCGTCTATGCCTTCAAATGCCCTCTTGGGGACTGTAAGCCTAAAAAAACTCAGTATATAGGCAAGACAACAACATCTCTTTCCAGGCGTTTAACGTTGCATAAGCAACAGGGCTCCATTAAGGAACATATATTCTCTTCCTACAACCAAACCATCACCAGAGAAATCTTAAAAAACAACACAGAAATCATTGATAGATACAGCAACAGCAGGCGGCTTGACATCTGCGAGGCACTACACATCAAGAAGTCAACACCAGCAATCAACAGCCAATTAACGCACAACTATATTCTACCCACTTCAAGACTCCGCTCCAATATAGAAACATCAAGAAATATGGGCCAATAGGCCTTCTGCAGTTCTATTTGTACCCAACTTCTATACCCCGTTCTGTATTGAAAGTTTGTTTTTCACCCCACTATTGTATTACATCACCTCACCCAAATGCAGGTATAAGAGCCAATGTTGTTTCAGGCATAAGTTGTGTGTTGATAAACTAAAGTCTTTGAAAATGTAATAAGTTTTACGAAACGCGCTCAAGTGTCGCGTCAGACTAGAAATAAAAATGAATTTTGGAGAATTGATTTTTCATTTACCGTCACCAGTAAAAAGAAACATAAGGAAAATCGAGAAAATTCGTGTTAGAATTATTAATCTTACTTTTTCGGTCATATTTAATAATATACACACACATATATATATATATATGTGAGAAAGCTGCATGAACGCGCAAGCCATATATCACTAAGAACTCTTTGACCCGGCCAGGATTCGAACCCATGCCGTCCAGGATCACCCCTAAACGTACACAGTACCGTGACCACCGCACCAATGATCGTCTTAAACGATCATTGACGATCATTGGTGCGGTGGTCACGGTACTGTGTACGTTTAGGGGTGATCCTGGACGGCATGGGTTCGAATCCTGGCCGGGTCAAAGAGTTCTTAGTGATATATATATATATATATATATATATATATATATATGTCGTACCTAGTAGCCAGAACTCACTTTTTGGCCTACTATGCAAGGCCCGATTTGCCTAATAAGCCAAGTTTTCATGAATTAATATATTTTCTCTAATTTTTTCTTATGAAATGATAAAGCTACCCATTTCATTATGTATGAGGTCAATTTTTTTTATTGGAGTTAAAATTAATGTAGATATATGACCGAACCTAACCAACCCTACCTAACCTACCTAACCTATCTTTATAAGTTAGGTTAGGTTAGGTAGCCGAAAAAGTTAGGTTAGGTTAGGTTAGGTAGGTTAGGTAGTCGAAAAACAATTAATTCATGAAAACTTGGCCTATTAGGCAAATCGGGCCTTGCATAGTAGGCTGAGAAGTGCGTTCTGACTACTAGGTACGACATATATATATATATATATATATATATATATATATATATTAAGCCCCCCTGCATATATATATTACGAAAAAAACTTCAAGATATATAATATTAGAAATGTAATAAATTACTGCACTGAAAATGTTAAATACTTCTTATAAATAACAAACATTCACATCATTTTATAAAGAAAATATTTGATATTGCAACAAGAAAGAAACTGGACCTCTGGAAATAACCCACATCAACATATTGATATTACTTTCTTAAAAAATAACACAAAAAACACTAAATTCTGGCAAACTATGTTACCAAAATATCTCCTACAGATTACAAGCATTCATATTTTTTTGGTTAAATATTACCTAAACAAAAAGTGCAAAAATTATCACTCTTCAATAATAATAGAAAAAAAATGAAAATAAATAAAAAAATCGCCCCACACAAAAAATAACTCCAGGAATATCGCTTCACGCCCCATGGGTCTCATGACCCAAATATCTCCATAAAATATCGCTTCGTGGGCCCCATCTTCTCTCGGGAAGGTCCTCGTCTATATTCATGTTTGGTAAATTCTCCACAACAAATGGTATAGAAGGGGGCCAAGTTTACGCCCCTAATATCCACTATCGATTATTGATTATGGCTGCATCCGTTTTTATTTATTGTGCAGTTGTTGTTTATGTCTGTATCACTGGCTATAATACGCGATAATAAAGGCTGGCTTTATCGAAATTAAACTCAAGGATGGTGGACGGGGGAAGGATGGGGTGTTGTGTGTGTGTGTGTGTGAGGGGGGGGGGGNCAGCGAACATACTATGACAACACAGCGAACATACTATGACAACATATGCACAGAGAAAATTCGTCTGAGAATAAATGAGTTCAGATATGAGGGAAGGCAGAGCACAGTGCTAAGAGGGCTGGAAGAAGAATTCCAGTTTCTTGATTCTGAAACTTCCTTTATCTACAAATCTTTCTCTCGCCTTGGTTACCCTTTATATTTTATCAACTGTGCATATTCTCAAGCTAGACGCAATTTCTTTCACCTTAAACCTGCTTCCTGCCCTTTTAGGAAAGTGCGCTGCCTTCCCTTCCAACCCGTCCTGGCAAATTTAATAGTCAATATTGACTTATTAGTTGCGTGCATAGGTGACATACTTAACATAATAGTTTCCCTTAAAATCTTCATAGAAAACACCGACCTTACCTAACCTTGTTAGTATCTTATAATAAGCATCTTATAGCTTCGTAATTACAATTGTTACTTAAACTATTATAGGTATAGGTTTGGTAATAATTGTAATTACGGAGCAATAAGATGCTTGTCTTAACATACTAACAAGGTTAGGTAAGGTCGGTGTTCTCTATGAAGATTTTCAAGGGAAACTATTATGTTAAGTATGTCACCTATGCACATATTTAATAAGTCAATATTGACTTATTAAATTTGCGAGGACGGGTTGTCCCTTCGTATCTGAACTCAAAACCATAATACCTTTCGTCCTCTTGACATCAAGCTCGCTTTTCGACAAAGTAGCTCTCTTCGTAGTAATCTGGTTCACACTTCTGCTTCTAATGCTGCTGGTTTCTACCCTATTTCCTGTTCGTCTTGCCCTCTCCAATACTTTGGGGAAACTGGCCGTACACTTAATGACAGACTTAAGGAACATAAAAGCGGTGTTAAGTCTGCAGACACTAACACTGCTCTCTTCTGGCATGTTAGGGATTCTAGTAATCCTATTGATTGGTCTTCCCCTAAAATAATCTTTCCTGCTCTACTCAGACGCCGTGTTGTCGAATCGGCTCAGATACACAATCTACCCAACATGAACCTTAGTCCTGACTGTGTTGCTGTTGACTCTTCACTTTCACAGTTCATACTCAAATGTTCTAAACTTTCCAACAAACGTGTGTGGGGAACCGACTTGTGATAATTATATTTAATTTATATGAATTTTATAGAATTTATATTTTCGTAATTTATATATTTCGATAGCAAATTGTATGATGGAGTGGACTGTATTTCTACAATATCTCACAAATCGACTCCTTTACACATTATGGAGGGTTTATATTGTTTATATATGTAGTCAAATTATTGATTAGCAGACATTCACTGCAGTATTAAACTACATATATTAGTCATTAAATTGGGAAGCCTTATCTTATTGTAGGTAGGCTTGGTCCACCAGTTATGAACAACGATGATCACACCAAATAATTAATCCTCGTGGTTGAGACTGGCATCAACACCATGTACTGGTGTACCAAGTAACTGTTCTGCTTCCTTTTCAATTGTTACTGTCAGAGGGCACTTGCAATCATAGCAGTAATCCTATATATATATATGACAGCTTTATCACAGGAAATATTGGTAATTAATTATAAGATAAGGACCAAGCTAAAAATTACCTGGGTTATGTCGCTGCCTCGTGTTCTAACCGGAAAATAATCTTATCTACCTTACATTCCTGGCCAGAAATGACTAGATAAGATTTCGGAAAGACACTTCCCTTGTTTAGATGATGAGTGCGTGTTGATAAAGGAAGCACTAATTTACTCTCCATAACACTTCTTCCATGGGAGTATTATTGGAGCTGTTCTGCTCCTGGGACTTGTTGATTAATATTGGCTGACCACGTCCACTGACGTCCTGGCTCTTTTGTCCAGATGTCAGTAAGTGGTGGAAAGGTCACATTTACTCTTATTTTGGTACTAATAATTAAGTTAATTCAAGTGCGATGGTTTAATGATAAAGTCCAAAGACTACTGCATTAAGAATGTTCCCAACAGAATTAGCTGGTGAAATTAATAGCTACGTGGCAATGATATCTCGTTTTCAATGAGAGGAAATTTCCACTGCGTTTTCTAAGTGAATTTGTTTATACAACCCAGCAGCAATATTATCTGCCTTCTGCCGTCTTCAGAAGGAATTCCTTCTGAAGATGTATTATTAAGTACGAAAGTACTTAAGGAAATTCCTGTTTCAATTCTTCCTTCGTGGTCTGGCACTCACATTTCTCATCACGTTAATTTTAGTGATTTACACACACACATATATATATATATATATATATATATATATATATATATATATATATATATATATATATATATATAAGCTAAGGAGTATATATAATATACAACGTTAAGGAGAAAATATAAAATGCAAGTCTATCCTCTTAGTAAAGAAGGAAGATTCCTTCAGGTCGTCTCAAACCCAGATTTCTCCAAGCGTAAGACTTTTTAATGGGAAACTTTCGGGTAAAGCTTAAGGTCTTTCCTCCACACAAACTATGACAGCTATTAGAACTTCAGCTAAGGGGAAGGGAAAAAACTTGTGTATTGACTACACGCTCTGAGGTTGTTTCTGTTTATTTTTAAAGTTTTATAATTTATATATATATATATATATATATATATATATATATATATATATATATATATATATATATATATATATCACCCACACACACATGAAATTAACACACGAAAATAAAATAATTTTTTTAATATCCACTATTATTCAATGGTTTAATTTAACAAAAAAATTCCTTCTATCTATAATATGTCCATAGTCGCATCGCCCCACGTTCTCAGAGTATATGGGGAACTATCCTATTTTTTGAGGCATTTCACCCCTCTAAGCTTCTCTCTCCGGCGACCACCTACGCACCAATGGTTAATAATTATTTTTTTACAAGAGTCTGAGGGTGAGACAGATGAATAATTGGCTTTCTACGTTTCTTGCAAGTTGCTAAAGCAAAAAGAAAAATATTGTTGCTCCCTCGTTTCACTTTTTGTTATTACATAGTATATTTATTCGCGTATATTTATTATTGTTCTGTGAATTTGTATGACCGTTGTTCCAGGTGCATATAACTGTATATTATATGTTACATGTAAGTAAGTTTCTCAGTACAACCATAGAAGATTATCGTTTGGTAAATCATCTATAATTCAGGCTAAGTGATTGAGATTATCCGTCTATTTTACTCATTAGTTGAATAACCTGATCTATACATTAGTGCAATTGAACAAGTGGCCTGAGTACAATTTTATACTTGTAAATTACGTAATAAATGGATTAGACTTCAGTGCTCGCTTATGATAATGAATATGTCGGCACAATTTTCCATTTAGTAGTCACATTAATTACTAAAATACAGTACGTCAAAGAGCGACTCGATCAGCTTTAGGTTCATAATGATAATTTGGGTCAATTTAACATTTTAACGATGAATATTGTGTTGCATTTGATCATGTAATGGTACTTTTGAATGTAAAATAATTCAATTGTTTACTGACATTGTATTTGCGAGTTACTGCTAACGATTGTTTAAAGAGGCGGTAGTTTTAATAATTGGACGAGGTTTTCATTACAGCATTTTAACGTGTATTTCATTTCTATACATTATTACATTAGAGCCTCGCTGCAGCGGGTAATATTTTCAGCGTTTTCCGAGAAGAGGAATTTTATTAATTGGTAATGAGTTTTTATCAAATGCTCAGGCATTTTGTGTTGATTTTAGTTTTCCACATATTACAGTAATTTGTTCAGACCGTGACTTGCATGTAATATATTACATAAAAAATATAATTATCAGACCAATAATTACAACATAAATATTGCTAAAATCTAGAATTATTTAACTTGTTTATATAATATGTATTTATGAGATAATACGAATTCAGCTATATATGAACCACAGATGAGGAGAAGGACGCTTTAGAAACACACCAAACGACCTGATTTCAACCAAATCGGCAGTATAAGGCTAAATCTAGATCACACAAACTCCGCTCTCATGCCAAGCCCACACATCATGCCCCAGGCTTAGGTATTAACATAATGCCCCAGGCCTAGCCTAGGTATTAACACAGCATGCCCCAAGCCTAGCCTAGGTATTAACACAGTATGCCTCAGGCCTAGCCTAGGTATTAACACAGCATGCCCCAAGCCTAGCCTAGGTATTAATACATACCTGAGGCCAAGTTTTGAATTTCCGCATAATGTCCTAGCCTATCTTGAGTTGGTTCCAAGGATCGATGTCCCTGTTTCCTGGTCTCTGACCAAGCCTCCTTGTTTGTAAACTGGTCAAGCAGGCTGTTGAACACTGCTGCTCGCATTCTTACCTATGACTTACATCCTGGTTGATCAGGTATCTTGTGGAAGTGTTTATATAGTTCCTTTTCAACATAAGATTATCGGCTAGTTATAATTACTATACGGAATTATTATTCCGTTTAGTGGAAATTTGCTGTCTTATCCCCCACTGTGGTAATGAAATTGTGTTAGTTTCTCCTTTGCACTTGTAATTTGAAAAGGGCAATCATGCACATTCAGCCATGCTTCATGATTTCGTAAGCAACCATTTCCGTGTGCAAATGTGACACCAGTCACTAAAATATTCCAAGTGTAAATTATTATGCAACTATCGCGTGCGCTCCATAGAAGTGAGTTTGAGAGATTTCAAATGATCCTTATTATTCAGATGGTTTACTGAATGGACTCTAGCAGTAAAAGAAATCTGCACGTTGTTCCATGTCAATAATTTCTGAAGCAAAGGCAGGGGTGTTAGTGAGCAAGAATATTCCACAACAAATAGCATTATTGGCTTAAAAATTACAACCCTGAGTTTGGCATCATTAGTTTGAAAGGTCCTTGAAATGCAGTCTGCAGTCATATATAAATCCTAGTGTCACGATACTGTTGTGTCCTTGTCAATATCTGATCTAAAAATTATTGAGTACTGGGTCTAGTGCAGTACTCTGGAGACTTACCCTGTCACTGTGGATAATCTAGATTTTACTCTGTTCGTTATAAACTTCCTAATTTGACTTATTGTGCGCGCATTGTGTACCCACTTACACCAATATGAAGACGATGTGATTCCATGTGTTTTGTGATCTCACTTCTTATTGATCTTTCGAAGACTTAAGACGTGTGATGTTAATGCCTTGAGTATATAATGTATTGTTTCTTGCTTGCCTCGTTGAAGGGTTGCGCGATGGTCGCTTTTTTAACTGCATCAGGATAACACCAATATCAATATCTAGGTTCCGTCTCCATGTGATGGCTAGTGCCGGTGATAATGATGTTCTTCATTATTTGCTGAATGCGGAATTCAGGAGTATGAGCCTGGGTCGGAGTGCACGAGGAATGCATTATGACTACTGTACTTCAAATTTCAGTCAGGGACATGCGGGAGCACCGCCACAGAATTCCTAAACCACAGGATGATCTAAACTAACCTAAGCCCTACCAGAAGATGCTCCAACCTACCCTTGATTTTACCATTGGATGTTTTTACTCACGTGAGGCCGCAACCAAGCCACAGGATGATTTGGTTGTCTTTTTTCCACTCATCCAAATAAAAAATCTTTAATATTTTTCTTTCGTTCTACTTACCTATCTCTCTGTCCCAATTAGACGCAGTACTAACGCATCTGGTGTCACGGTAATTGGCGGTACCAAGACTCACACTGTTCTCTAATCATTCATATTACTTTCCTCTTTATCTGTCTTCACTTCTTCCTTCCATTTCCTTACATTCTCCCATTTTCATCCCTTTCCTATCTCTTCCATCTCCCTTCTTCTCCGTTATGATATCTGATCATATTGAGTGTATATTATGTTATCAATTGGTACGGTATATTAATTGGCACGATGTATATCAAATGAAACCTACATTAATAATTATTGTTTTCGAATTCAACTACATCAGCATGTGTACTTGATTATGAGTGAAGTCATGTGTCTAATATATTAGCGGTTTCAATTGTTTAGTGTTAAGTTATTAGTAATTTATTTATATTCCTTGGAACTATTCCCAGGAACACTTTCTCCACCTACAAACGTGACACTTTAACACACACTAAAAGTAACGTAAATATTCTATTTTCATTGCTGTTTGTCATACTAAGAAAGTTTTGGCCAGATTAAATTCAATAATTGGTTTATATAACTGATGTCAATTAGAAAAAATAGACTCATGAGCCTTGCTTAATGAGTAAATTTAAAGAACGAATGAAGGAGAGGTGAGACAGTATTTAAAGACGCCCGTAATGATTGCAACACGTTATCATGTACAGAAATATTCTTAACAAATTCCTGATTGAAGCATTAAGAAAACTACTGCAGCCTGAAGATAGCTCCTGTCTTTGGAGACAGTATATAGAGCAACTTATCAACTTTTAATGAAGCTCTGGAAAATAAACAAAATTCATCAATATATCAGATCTTTCGTGTTTGATTCTCGTCTGGCACGCCAAATTTTGTTCGCTCATTCTAAAGTGTTTTAGTTCATGTCAATCACAAACTTAAGCAACCACCTTGATAATGTCTAGGTAACTTTCCTCCTCTTACCTACATGAATGGACTGTAGTTGGCTTGAACATAAATACACTTTTGCGAAATTTAAAAAATAGTAAACATATTACTAACAACAATAACAATTACTCTGCTTAATTCTAATCTTTTTATGGCTCTGGATCCCGACATTCTTGACAATAAAAAAAACATTTTGATAGCTACTTTAGACCACAATAAAGTGGTTTCATTGTTTGGCAGCTAGCATTTATAATGAGTAAATTATCACATCAATAATTTCACCGTATAATTTATTTGCTGGTACCCTTTTTTGTGAGTGCAATTGCCGCTGGTTGTACTATCTCGGCTCAGTGTTATATTCTGTGTCCTGGTCCGCAGCGTATGACCATCTATCTACCAGAGTTAGTATTAATTCTCTATTGTTGTGTGAGTGTGCAGGGCTCTTTAATCCGAGTATGTATATTTATCATTAAAGTTTATTTACTTCTGCATAAATCTTACATTGTGTTATAACCTCCTATGCATCTGGGTAAGGATTCTGTGCCTTGCAGTCGTAAATAATTAATAAATGCGGCCTTGCCAATATCAATTGTCTAGAGATGAAATAAAAGACTGCTTTACAAACACATCAATATACTTCATGATGGGCTAACAAGACACAAACAATAAAACATGAAAATCAAGCACTAGGTATCTCCAGAAATATTCCAAGACAATAATGAAGTGAAATAACACCTAATAAGCACTGATCATTTGATTAATCATGAATAGTTCGGTATGCAAATAATGATCTGACCAGATAATTAGCTATGTTAATTAATTGAGCAAAAACAGGCTCCAAAGGCTCATCTCTCAACTACAGATCCACTACAGTCAGCTCTACCCACTCAACTGGCTACCTAGTGTTATGACCCCAGGTAGCCTGAAGAACGAGTCTTTTGTCTGAAAGTTATTCCGTCTTCCGGACCTGATTGAGAGGTCAAAGGAAGTATAGATATATGAATATATACTAAATACATGATAAATGTCAGTGAATAGTTTAAAAGCATGAGCAGTGGATGAATATGTAAACAAGTACATGACATGAAATGTCGATACTTTGCTGACATGATGCGAGGCTCGCAGGGCATCTTGACCCTACTTGAGCAACAGAAGTCGTGAGGGAAGGTGGCGCTCCGTTGAGCTCCTGGTAGAGGAGGACCCCCTAATTGTGTACTCCTTCAACAGGAAGGAACCTGGCAGGCGTTTATGTGTGAAGCCTGTGGGAAGACTTAATGTACTCAAGTCAGGAACAGAGGAGCTGTGAGGCAGTCTAAAACAGACCTAGTTAAATTCTGCAGTAAGCTAATATAACAGTTGTTGCAGTGGTTGCCTGTGTTTGATCATGTGCCATGCGATCATGGCAAGTGTTTATGTATATAGTATATATATTTTATTAAAGCAGTGAGTTGAAATAAGAGAGCAGGGATAGAAGAACATCCTGGGGGCGGCGGAGTGATACGTCCACCCTCGCCGAGGTCAAGCACGGACTGAGGGAGCCCCCAGCCTTGCGACCAAGGAGGCGGCCTGCGACCCAGAGTGGACCCTGCCCAGGATGGGGGAGTACCCTTGGGGCGACGCAATATTTTTTTTAAAGAGATGTCGGATGGAGGAGTTTTATTTTCTGTGAATACATTTAACTATGTTTTGTTAGGGAAACATTTATTATGACATGCTGATGGATTTGCAGGATTGTAAGGGAGAACTACAACGTTTGTGTGGGAGAACTACAACGTTTGTGTGGGAGAACTACAACGTTTGTGTGGGAGAACTACAACGTTTGTGTGGGAGAACTGCAACGTTTGTGTGGGAGAACTGCAACGTTTGTGTGGGAGAACTGCAACGTTTGTGTGGGAGAACTACAACGTTTGTGTGGGAGAACTACAACGTTTGTGTGGGAGAACTGCAACGTTTGTGTGGGAGAACTACAACGTTTGTGCGGGAGAACTGCAACGTTTGTGTGGGAGAACTACAACGTTTGTGTGGGAGAACTACAACGTTTGTGTGGGAGAACTACAACGTTTGTGTGGGAGAACTACAACGTTTGTGTGGGAAAGCTACAACATTTGTGTGGTGGAAGTTAATGAGAGAACTCCGTGCCAGAGGAGTACAAGCTATACCGTAAGATGATGTTGGACTTCCAGTGAGAAGTGGAACTTCGTGGGCCTAGTGAACCTTCGAGCTGTGT
>WNGS01135237.1:4821354-4841354 GCA_020271785.1 Procambarus virginalis
ACCGTATGACGTGAAATAGACTTCTAGCAAAGCTCTAGGATCGCCTTTCCGCCGCCACCACCAGACCAGTAACAAATGTGAGCAGTAATCGAGGTCTGGGTCGACCACGCTAAACAATAAAAACCTTGGGCTTGATTCCCCAGTAGTAATAACTACCCCTTGGATCTTACGAGTGTGGTTTCAGAAGCAGCCTGGGAGAGGTCCCCCCATCTCACCTCTTCCCAAGGCAACACAACATCTAGCTGCCTATAGAAGGTAAAAGTTGCTTAGAGTTCTTAGGAATAGTCCACTCATTGCCGTTAAATATTCAGTCAGGGAGTGTTCAAGTTAGGGAGTGCCAACTATTTAGATCTTGCTTAGTTTGAATAAATTAATAAGCTAATGTGCATTTTTATTATTTCCATTTTTCTTTTGTATTTTTGTGAAACTGTCCTTGTCACGTGGTCCCCACATGGTCGAGTTGATTTGGACGCTGATTCTAACACCGAATCAGATTATTATCCTTGATTTGATTTTAATTAACCACACACGTAAGATCCAAGGGGTAGTATTACTACTGGGGAATCAAGCCCCAAGGTTTTTATTTTTTAGCGTGGTGACCCAGACCTCGATTACTGCTCACATTTGGTTACTGGTCTGGTGGTGGCGGCGGAAAGGCGATCCTAGAGCTTTGCTAGATGTCTATTTCACGTCATACGGGTGTGTAGAATCTCAAGACGGTCATTCGTCTGAGACCACGTGGGCGTGGGGTGGCTAGGGTAAAAGTCTTGGGGTCCCTTGGTAATGAACTAAAGTAAAGAATACAGTTACAAAGAGAGAAAAGGGGGGAGTAGAAGAAAGAGAGAGAACCCCCCCCCCACCCTGGGTACAACTTGACTATATCAGGTCGAAGTTCGGTGGCTGTGTGTCAGACGATGGAGGGCGAGACCAGCTGGGTCGGAAAGGGTCGCCCACACACGGGCCATATATGGGTGGGTGCTGCTTCAAAGGGGAAGGTTGCTCTAGCTTTGCACATGGCGTGTTTCCACTGGGCCTCTGCAGTCCGTCAATGTTCTATCATGTGGGCGCCTGTGGCAACTTTGCTTTTCTAAGTTGGGCAGTCCTGAGCAAGCGACTCACAAGTATTGCTGTTGATGTGCAGGTGTATGAAAGTCACCTTCAAACAGTCCTTGAATCATTTCTTCTTCACTGACCTGAATGTAAGATTTGATATAATTTTCCATATAGCAGCTGGCTTTGGAAACAGCTGTCAGGCATTTTCACAACATGGCCTGCCCATCTGGCCAGAGTTTTCTGTCGGAGGGTGTGGACGCTGGAAATACCGTCCATTTCCAAACCTTGTTGTCCGGATTTTGTCTTGCCACCTGATGTGGAGGAGTCTGTGAAGACAACTCAAGTGAAAGTGATTAAGCTGTTTGACATGTCTGCTGTAGACAGTTCAGAGCCAAGGTTCAACCAGCATTTAAGCATTATCTACGAATCTGTACATCATTTCTCAATCTTTGACGACGTTGTTTACATTTAATGAACAGTTTACTAGCATCAGAACTTCTAAACCAAATGCTATTATTGATATAAACAGCCTCCTAGTGCTTTGGAGCTAATAACTGTTTAATAATTGTAAATAAAGCTGCCAAAGATTGAGAAATGGTTTACAAGTGCGGAGTGCGGAAGTACTTGTGTAACTTCTTGATGATCAAGGTCTAGGTTATGCTGGTATAGAGAAGGGTGGCGAGTACCACTGCACGGTAGACTTTCAGTTTGGTGGTAAGGCTGAGGCCCCTCTACTCCCAGATAATGTCATTAAACGTTCCAAAGGCAGTGTTGGCCTTAGCCATCCTGTTGTTGACTTCTGCATCTATGTTTACCACTCTTGAGTGTATAATGCCAAGATAGGTGAAGTTGTCAACTGCCTGTAGGTTCTGCCCCCTTGACTGTTACTGGTAGGGCATTCCGAGCACGGCTTGGTACATGACTTCAGTCTTTTTGGTGCTGATAAGTCCGAAATTGTCGCAGGCTCATGAGAAGCAGTCTATTTCGTGCTGCATCATTTACTCTCTGCTGGCGTTTAGGGCGCGGTCATCAGCAAACAGGAAGTCTCTTATTACAGTTTCATTCTCCTTTGAAACGACCTGGAAACGCTTGAGGTTGAACAGCCCACCGTGAGTCGTGTATCTGATGAGTATTTCATCCTGGTAATCATGGAAGGTATCAGTGAGCATGACCGAGAATACCATGGTGAAGAGTGTTGTGGCGAGAATACAGCCCTGCTTCACACCGGACGGCCAAACTTCTCCATTATCTTCCACAAGCCACCTCTTTTGACGATATCAAAGGCCTTGGTCAGGTCGACGAAGGTCACAAAGAAGTTGCTATGTTGTTCTTTGCATTTTTTCTTGGAGCTGGCATACAGCAAACATCATATCGACAATTCCGCGTTCTGTGCAGAAGTCACAAGACTGGCAGTTGCCCTCCTCTTATAGATGTGAACGATGCTGACATCTTTTAACTGTAGTAGGACCTCCCCTTCATTCAACATGGACTGAAAAAGATTTGTTAGTTTCTGCATCATGGTTGGGCCTCCAGTTTTGTACACATCAGCAGGGATCCTGGTGCTTTGCAACAGGAAAGCTGCTGGATGGCCTTCCTGGCTTTTTTGTGGGAGGTCTATGAAGGTCCTGGTTGATCTCCACTTGAGGTAGGCGAGCAATGGCATCATCATTGATTGAGGCAGGGCGGGTAAGGATACCGAAAGTGTCCTTAACCGTACCATCTTGACCAAACCGTGTCCTTTGAAAGTAATCAAAGTGTTCAACCCATCTGTCAAAGATCTGCCTCTTCTTTGTCAGCAGTTGAGTCCCGTCTGCACTGAGGAGGGAAGCAGAGCCAGAGAGCTGTGGTCCGTATACAGCCTTTAGAGTGTCATGGAAACGGTTGGTGTCGTGACTGTTTGTGAAACCTTGGATTTCATTGACTTTCTTGCTAATCCATGCACCCTGCATTTCACGGAGTTTTCTTTGCACCTTTCTTCGGGCACTGGCAAAGGGCACCTTTCTTCCCTCGTGATGTAGGGTCACTCTGTAGTGCACAGAACAGGTATTTTTTTGTACAACAACATCTGAATCTCCTCATGGTATTCGTCGAACCACTTCTGGTTTCTGCAGGTCCGAGATACACAAGGGCAGTAGAGTAGATTGCATTTCGGAAGGTTGCTCATCTCACCTCAATGCTGTTGTGGTCATTCTGAGGCATGTCCATCATTCCTTCCTTGGTCGATGGAGAATCAGCAACTTTGCTGCTCTTCAAATCAGAGACACTGAGTTGAAGTCTCTGAGACAACTCGGAGACATTTGTGGCAATGGTAAAGTGGTAGAGTCTCAGAATAAGTGTATGACTATAGGTTAGGAGTGTCTCCTGTAGACAAGTAACAGAGGGGCTATGCAACCCTACAAGGAATTCAATTTGTAGTTGTTTGGTCCTTATGCCACAGGAGTTCCATTGTAAAGTGGTGAAAGTTTTGGTTAAATGCATCGAGGATGCTTCTCAGAGTGGAGCTTCATATGAGACTTGTTGGTGTAGGGGAAGTTCTAGGGGACCTCGATCGGCCGCGAATAGCATCGCATTCCATAAAATGACTGGACGTTGAGATGTTCTGTGTTGCTGGGGAAGTCTTCGTTGTAGGGTTGATATAAATCCATTGCTTGGTTACTGACTTTAATTCTTATGATGACTAATAATGATACATGACTAGCAGCGTCCAACTTAACCAACTAACTTTGGCGGGCGTCCTGTACGTTTTTTGTTGTTTACATACTCTCTGCTGGCGAATGAAGCGCAGCACATACAAACGGATGATGCCGTTTGCTATGAACATGACAGACGTGTCCTTCGAATGCGATCTCGCATGGAAGGTCGACTTCGGTGGACGTGTAGGTGTCGGTTTGCTATGATGTGTGTTACGTACCTCTATAAGCTACGTAATTAAATACATTTAATTTGTACTTCTACATTAATGTGTACTTCTATATATATCTTGTTTTATCTGATTATATGTACATCTAAATATTCCTTACTTGTATGTAAGTTATGTGTTGCCTGATTTATATGTTGAATTAGGCCTAACTTTTCCACCCGTGGGAACGATTATTATTCTTTGTTGGTTCACGGTTGATTTCGTGGGAAAGTGGTTTTATCTATGATCATCAGTAGGAATCACTGATGGGAATTCTGTAATTGTTTGAACATTGGGGGGCAACATTCCGTGAGAAATTTCTAGTTCCTGGTGGCGGGGGAGCGTTGCCAATATTTCCCTTTGTTATTTTATTTTAATTACTGCATGTATTATTAATTACATCATTTTTGTTATGCATGTTATTCTGACCATTTACGAAGTTACTTTAAGATTACTCTTGTCACATATTTTGCTCCATGTAAGTTTAATTAAATAATGTTAGTTTGGCAATTTTCCGCAGGGCGGAAGCAATGTTTTTGACTCCCGCAGTTTAAGTAGTCAGTAACTCGCACGGGACAGGAGAGATAACAACTTGGAGATAAGTCTGTTAATATTTGTTTTGCCATACATACATTTATATTATAGGAGAGTCAATACTTTAAATTGCTTTTATAAGTGTTCTTGTCCATCTGTGCTTTTTCTGTAATATTGTATTGAAATTATTGTTAATATATATAATATAATTTATATGTATATTTCTTAGTCCTAAGGGATAAACACTTTAATTCTTGCTTGTGCCAATCATGTGGTTACACTGGTGACCCGCTCTATATTACAGCAATTTTACAATGTCCCTAGACTGAAAGGTCTTGCTGCTGTACTGGGTTACGAGCCGTGACAAACGATCTGGTAACAATGTGCAGTGGAGTGTTGGGGTAAGGGAGGGTGAAGGGCGACACGTTTCTGGGCCAGTCACCTGCTGTGATGACCTTCAAATGGAGCACAAGAAGCAGATTTGGGATATTGGGTAAGTGACTGGGAGCGAAGAGACGAAGCTGTGAGGCGTGATGCACTTTGAATGAGGGTTTGTATAGTGGATAGTACACAGCAGAGGTCTTTGTACAGTCGAAGAATAGGAGGCAGAGGCTGTCAGGGAGGATCTCTAATAGACCTGCTTTCTAGCCTCGAACCACAAAGCACCAGTCAGTACCTCAGTTGCGCAGACCTCCTCCTTAGTTTTGAACTCAGGACAAGCTTGGTCGCTACTGGAATGGGGGACATGGAAATTACAGCACTTTGTATTCTCTGTATCGCGACCCATTGTGGAGCATTTCCCACAATGTAAGTTTGAGATGTTAAATATACAAGCAATTGACTCGCGACCATACTTTTGGCATGTAAAGCATCCGAGAGGACATGGAATAAAAGGATGAAACTTTCATGGCAGACAATTGTTCAGTGGACTTTGATGTACCAAACGTTAGTTTCATCTCGGAGATTTTCCTCCACTCACGATTCACAGCATTAGTCGTAATTCAGCACCGACGACGTGTTGATCAGCTATTTTCTGTTATAATATCTTCCTTGTCTATGCCAACCAAATCCCTGAATTAGATGCATCATCAGCAGATATTCTTAGATAGAGGCATCAACATCCTAACTATGGAACTTGCACAGTGTAAACAACTCCTGAACCTGAGTAGAGGCGCGCGAGCCGTAATAAGAGGAGTGTCATCAGCCATTTTCCAAATGTTATCAACGAGACCCCCAAAATAAACGAAATTCAGGGAGTTATAAAAGCCCTTGAACCAGTCGTTCTAAGGGAAGCAGATGTCATGAATCAAGGGTTAATGAGTTGCAATAGTCGTCAGGGATAGTTTGTCACCCCCTTACCCACAGAGAGGTGCCTGAGTCATGGCCCTCCCTACCGATTGGTTACCCCCCCCCCCTCCCTAAGAGACCAGCCTGTTGAAAACAATTCTCCAATATTTTATTATAAATTTGTCTTGGGGGCGACAACCTTCCAAATAATAAAAGACCCCGATATATTAGGACTGATAACGGGGAGCTACAGCAACGAATTTCTCGCACTGGATACCATACTATTTGGTCAGGTGTGTAACCACATTTAACGGTCTTCTGGGAAAGCCTACGACTGCCAGCGACGGTGTGGCGCCGCCGGGGCGCGACAAACAGCTCACTAGGACACGTCTCAGGCTGATGATGGACTGTCTAAGTGTGGTCCCTGTGGCGAAGATGCTGGTGATGAGGAGGATTTTAGTTACCCAAGGGCATGAATAACTCGTGGGTGCTCGATGTCTGGAGTGAATGTGACGGAGGTCGCAAGAGGTGTGACGAGGTCGACAGGCAGGAGGAGATGCCAGCCGTCGCAAAAGGAGATTGCCAAATGTCAGCGCACATCTGGCAGTGTCCAGATATTGCACAAAATCTGATAGATATTGATTCATCTGTCATGAATTAATGTGTCAGCATCTCCAGATGGTTGATACGTATGAATTCATTCCAGAGTTTACTGATCATCCAATTGTCTATATTTTATATTAGGATATTTGATTTCAACTAATTCCCAGACGTTTACCTGTTTGTTGAGGAGCAGAATGTTTCCTGACGATGTGAAGGAGCAGAATGTTTCTCAGGATAAGAGTGTTACCTGTAGGAGGCAGTCAGCACTGTGCAGGATCGTAACGTCTTCCAAGAAGGCCTGGAGATAGGCCAAGACGCTTCACTCATGCCAAACATGTGAAAAGAACACACGTCTGTCTTCTGGTGTTCCACCCCTGTTGATCCTGTTTCGTCTGCTGCTATGTAAGTAGGGCCGACCCAAGAAAATGGTGTGATAACGGGCAACAGTGTGCTGGAGCCCAGGAGCTGGTCTCAAAAAAGCAGTTCATCAGAAGCTTTGTTAGTAAACTCCGTGACAATACAAGTTACGGTGACCATAGGAACACTGATCCAAGAATGCGGAAAACCACATTAAAAAATCAGAAAAAGCTGAATGCGTTTTTGGCCAATTTAGGCATTCTATATATGGCTGTGAGGAGGAAGGCCTAAAATGGCCGAAAACGTGTTAAGTATTCTCTGATTTTTCAATGTGGGTTTTCATGCATGTTTCAATTTCTCTCTCTCTCTCTCTCTCTCTCTCTCTCTCTCTCTCTCTCACACACACACACATATATATAAATATATATGTATGTATATTGTGACGGGAAAATGTAGGAGTGTGGATGTTCGGCAGTCTTCCTAATGGCTGGTGTCAATGCCTGTCACATTTACAAAAAAAAAAAAAGTGTGTTTGGCTGTTGTCTGTGGCAAAAGTAAGGAAAGACACGCAAAACACAAAGTATGAACAATGAAATTTAATTAATATAGAAAACAAATTATGAACAAAAGGAATCCCTTGGCTTATGTACAGTGCAAATAAACAAGTCAAAAAAAATAACATAAATGAATAATAGTGATGAAGATACTCTAACAATAATATAAAGGCAAAATGACAAATAAGAGGTGCTGAGAATATGAGCGCTAGCTTAGAACCTCCACCAATAAACAAGACGTGTATTAGTTAGTTTGATT
The DNA here is from genome assembly GCA_020271785.1 of Procambarus virginalis. Lineage (NCBI taxonomy): Eukaryota > Metazoa > Arthropoda > Malacostraca > Decapoda > Cambaridae > Procambarus > Procambarus virginalis. Next base: position 4,828,901 of record WNGS01135237.1, read on the forward strand.
GGCTGAAGTGGGTTTCCAGGCTTATGTGTCTTGACATTTCCATACGCGTATGAAAGCAAAGGTCAAAAAATTGATCGAAACTGTGAACGCCAAGAAATCCGGACTCCACCTGCCAAAGATTATTGGGGAATATAAACCTGGATACGCGTATGGAAATGTCAAGACACATAAGCCTGGAAACCCACTTCGGCCAATCATCAGCCAGATACCCACACCCACATACAGACTGGCAAAGCGACTCAACGATTTGCTGACTCCTTATGTCCCTTGTGCTTTTAGCCTGAAGTCTCCAAAGGAATTTGTTGACTTACTGCGGGGAGCATGGGCCACAGGGATAAGAGCCTCTTTGGATGTAGAGTCGCTGTTTACGAACGCACCTGTGGATGAAACAATCGTGATGATACTGGACAGTGTGTATCGTAATCTGGCTTGTACTCCTCTTGACATACCAGAAAACATATTAAGAAAGCGACTCCAAGGCTGCACTAAATAGGCACCCTTCTTCAGTCCAGATGGGCACATGTATAAGCAAGTAGATGGGTCATCATGGGTTCTCCCCTAGGTGTCCTGTTTGTAAAATCTTACACGGGTACCACAGAGCAGAGGGTTTTAGTTGACATGGACTTGAAAACCGCCATATACTGCAGGTATGTTGACATTTTTACACCGGTACCTGATGTCAGACGTCTGCAACAGCTGAAGGTGGCATTCAAGCAGAATTCTGTGTAAAGTTTTAGTTACGAGATGGAGAATGATGGGAAGCTGTCCTTTCTAGATGTAACAGTCATGGAAAGGAACGGAGGCTTCCACACTGCGGTCTACACTAAGGAAACAAACATAGGAATGTGCCTCAATGCCAATAGTGACTGCCCAGACCGGTGCAAGAGGAGTGTTGTCAACGCTTATGTCGACCGGGCTCTGTCACAGCTGAGGATGGAAGCAAGTCGATGAAGAACTCTGTAGGGTAAGGCAGGTCCTAGTCAACAATGGCTTCTCTATCGGTTATGATGAACACGTCATAAAAAGAAAGGTGAAATGCCTTGCAACCTCTGAAGAGTCAACTAACACAATACTTGTACCCCCTATTAGACCGTTTTACAAGAACTTCTTTTTGATGGCTCATTAAACGGAGGAAAATGTCCTGAAAGATATTATTAATAGGAATATTATCCGTACAGACAAAAATTAGAAAATACAATTGACAATTTACAACAAAAAAACAAAAAAAACGGCCAACCTATAACTGAAAAACTCCCCAGACACCAAACAGAATGCCTTGAAGGAAATCATCGTTGTCTATGCCTTCACATGCCCACTTGGGGACTGTAAGCCCCAAAGAACTCAGTATATAGGCAAGACAACAACGTCTCTTTCTAGCCGATCAACAATGCATAAACAACAGGGCTCCATCAAGGAACATATAATCTCTAATCACAACCAGACAATCACCAGAGAAATCCTAACAGGCAACAAAGAAATCATCGATAGATACAGCAATAGCAGGAGACTCGACATCAGCGAGGCCCTACACATCAGAGAGTCAACAATAGTAATCAACAGCCAATTAATGCATAACTATATTCTAACCACTTCAAGACCCTGAACCAACATTCAACAAGAAGCAGCAAGAGAAATATGCTCCAATAGGCCTTCTGTAGTTACTTTCATTCTTACGTTTTCATATCCAATTTATACCCACCTCATCCAAAACATTTGTGTCATATCACTTCACCCAAAACAAATATAAGCATGATGTATGTTGTGTAAACCAGTCTTTGAAAATGTAAGAAATTCTTGTGAAACGATTTAGGCATCAGACCAAAAATAAAAATGTAAAAAATTTATTTTGGAGAGTTAATTTTTCCATTACCCTCAACACTGAAGAAAAACGAAAAAATATTGAGAAGATTCATGTTAGAATTATTAATCTTACCCTTTCTGTCATATTCAACAAATATATATATATATATATATATATATATATATATATATATATATATATATATATATATATATATATATATAGTGTGAGTGTGTAAATCACGAAAATTAACACATCATGAAAAATGTGAGTGTCAGACCAAGAAGAAAGAATTGAAACAAGAATTTCCTTAAATACTTTCGTATATTAATACATCTTCAGAAGGAATGATTTACAAGTCAGTAAGTTTGGACGTATTCAGGCATGAGAGAGGTGTGAAGTGAAGTGATGCACAATGACAAATCTATGAATGGGATTAGGTGGATATAAATAAGAGCTGCATCACATGGGACAATAGGCCTTACGAGGATAATAATAACATAAGATAAGTGGATATGAACAAGGAATTAGTGAGACAAATGTGTATCACTGATCCTACTTAAATCGTCCTTTAACTGATCAATCAAAAATGGATCCAAATTATACAGACCACTGCAAATGTTCAAATTTCATGATTTTGAATTATGTATTAAAGCAGATTCAATTATGTTTCTATTGAAAGTGCTTTTACAATTCGTTATTGAAGAAGCCATCTCCCAATCAATTTGGTGCGAATTTTCTGACAAATGAACAAACAAAGCATTAGACAATTAGCCGTGTCTTACAAAGTATTTATTTTGCGAAATTCTACATTTCAAATCTTTACATGTTTGCCCAACATAGAACCTATTACAGTCTTTATAAGGTATTTTATAAATGACACAATTATCACTACAAGGGCTATTTCTAACTAATAGTTTACCAACAGTATTTTCGTAATTAAATAATACATATCAGGTTTCAAGGTCTTGAAAATATTTCCAAACCCAGAAAAATATGGTAAACATAACACATTCTCTGAGCGAATTTTCTCACTGCATATATTATAATATGTACGACGTGCTTTGCTACGGCAAACCTACAAAAAAACTCCGTGGATAACAAAGCTTGAGGCCAACCGAATCAATATTCTTAAACTCTTCATCTAAGAATTCTGGACTAACAACCCGAAGAGCTCATAGATACATGGAGGAAAAAATTGATTGTGTCACATTGTATCTATGCCCAGAGAAATAATGAACATAAGATAAATCATCGTAGGCTTTCTTTAAACACTAAACTTTACTGAAAAATCTTCCCTATGAATAAGTATATCTAAGAATGGCAAACATATATCAATTTCCATCTCCTTTAGTAAAATTTGTAAAGGTGACTTGATAATTAAGTAGCTACAAATTCGTTTGTATTTACATCTGTAGGCCATATACACAAATTCATGGTTTAGATATGCTGATGATATTTTGTGTATATGGCCTACAGATGTAAGTACAAGTAATACACAACTGCTAGCGCGTTTGCTGAGATGGTGATGGTAGGAGTGTTGGGAGCTGGAGAGGGAAATACCTCTGTGCCCAACCTGTCCTCTTAAAAAGAACGTCGCATTTGGCCGTTTGGCCGTATGGCCGAATTTGGACGTAATTTGAAAATGAAAATAAATTTGGGATTTTTTTTTCAACAACAGTAAGTTAAGGGTCCTCTGGTAGGTTAGGTGGGCAGGAAATTCTCATAAAGTTTCAAAACGTTATGAAAAACGTTAATTTAAAGTGTCCTCTCATAACCTCTGCGCGTACGCCGGACGACTCGAATAGAAAACGGAACAGAACGTCACTTTTGTGAGTCGATTTCATTTCAAATTACGTCGAAATTTGGCCATATCGCGCATACGAGCCAAAAGTGACGTTATTTTTAAGAGGACGGGTTGCTGTGCCACCCGAGTCTTGGGTGGTTCTGGAGTCTGTGTCGTGGCCGTCTTGGTGGTAGTCTCCAGAGTGGTAGTGCAGGCAGTGAGACTTGCGTCCGGGCGATGATGGGTTCCAGGCCATTGGCTAGGAAAAGTGCATTGAGTTCTTTGACGAATCGTTGATTGTCTGGTCCGGCAAGCCTTTCCACTAGTCGAATAAGACCAGGGATAATGCCTGCACGTGATGCAAGGGACTGTGCAGGTGCTAGTTGGTCCTTTGGTCCCCAGTATGGAGACCACGTGATGTGTTGAGAGGAGCCACTGCTAGATAGGGCTGATATGGTCGTAGTCTGCAACTGGCTTAAAGAAGGGAGGCTCGAACTGGTCAGGTCCAAGGTTTAAGGTCACGGCGACTTGCCTCTAGACTGTCGGCGGCGTGGTGGTCTCTCCAATCTAATTCAGTTCCTCACTTCTTTCTGTGCAGAGGTAGGTGGCGGCGGCGTGCTGTTCTCCACAGTTCGCGCATTTCTTGGTGGTGGCGGTACAGACCTTGTAGTTGTGAGTATCGGAGAATGAGCTGCAGTTAGCCGTTTGATCTGGGCACTTGAAGTGTTCATAGCTGAAAGACTTGTAGCACTATCTCGCGTTGAAGACCTTCTCCATGGCGATCTGGTTTGGGGAGAAGGGGGGATTCTAAAGCACTTGAGCCCGTTCTTCACTGCTTCCTGGGCCTGTTCTGCTGTTTCTAAGGTCATCTTCATCGTGGGTCCAGTGGCGTCGTTAGTCTTGATGTGTAGAGCTGTCGTCGCTTCCAGAGTAGGATTTTCTTCGTTCACTTGCCGCACTATAGGTCCCTCACTATGGGTCACCTCACCCGCTGGTTAGCGGGTGAGATAACGATTAATGGTTAAGGTAATTGTTAATGAGGTAACGATTAACGAATCCACGATTACCGTGGCCTCGTTACCATGCATATGAAAGTCAACTGGTCTCACTGATGTTGCCTTGTCAATGGCTGCTGCAACTTCGTACTCCGAGTGTTTGTAGACTCCCAGGAGTCGCACTTTCACTTTGTATGTCATGTTCTCTGGCAATGGATCTGATTGTCAGGAGAACCTGGAGTATAGATTGGTTCACCGGCAGCTGTGTGGGCACACTGCTTGTCAGTAGGAGAGGTGTGTGTGCGCGTTTAAGCTTGAATGGTGGGATGTTGTAGTTGTTTTAGATGTAGCTACTCGGGACGCAATGCCCATGTAATACAAGCTATAGTGAGCCCGTAATTGAGTTCGGTTATTCGCAATAACCTTGTTACTGTGATATTTGGGTCAAAGTATAGAGAGTGGTGGGAGGTCAGGCACATACAAATAGGCTAGAGGTGAGGAGTAAAGGTACGGGTCAATGACCTATACATATAAAGATTATTCGGATGTAAACGGCTCCGTTTAGTGAGAATATTAATATATACAAGCGAATGACCACGAGGAAAAATAGGAATAAGAGATACTTGATGGTTTCTAAATATATCTGAACACTTCTTCAAAATGTGTAACAAAATAGATAAGTGGACTACATATAGATAAGAATAGCGAAGTGACAGAAGCAGGGGGAAGCTTCCTCTGGAGCCAGGGTGATGTTCACTTACCATTGGGAATAGTTACCAAGTTACCCTCTCTAAGATATTTATTAAATATTCTTAAATATATTAATTTAAAAGACGGATTAAGTGTGTACAATCCTTTAATTCTTGTTAAATGTGTTAGTAATTTGTATTAAAGGATATTCTATGTTTCTTTTTCAAATGCTCTGACATTTGGTGATGAAAAATTAACTCTTCAGCTCGATTTAGTGAGAATTTATACTTGAAATATTTTGTTTGAAATAAACCGAAAACAGGACAAATTTATTAGGAGCGTTTATCATTCATTACTATTTGTAAGAGTTTAAGTAATGTTACGGTGGAATGTTGCTTGTTTATCAATCTGTATTTATAAATAATATGCGATAACATGTTGTAATCGTATATCACATTAGAATGAGGAGTAAATTCAAAGCCGCCAGCTAACATTTTAATTACCATATACGTTAATTAACATTAACATAATTAACATTTATTATTTGAGTTTAAACCTGAAAATACCATAAATCTTACTAATTCAATAGACACACGGATACTCACTGCTACAATGAAAAATATCCTTCATAAATGGAACAGCAAATCCCCAACATTTGCTCGCAGATGAGAGTACGGTCTTGCGCTCAGCTGGTGTCTTGATAATTGCTTGTCGACAAATCCATTATTTCAAAAATTAAATCCCATTTGCCTAGACTTGTACCATTCTGAATAAGTCCCCATCCAGAATGAAAAATAAGTGGATTTGTCCCTTAATTTCTCTTACCTCTCTCTCTCTCCCCCATCCTCTTAAGAGGACCCCATGCATGGGGGGGAATAGGAACATATGTTAAAATTCGTAATGGGAAGCTGTTCGCTCGCCGTGATTCCCGAAATGGTCGTCATTAGGTTACAAATCTGCTCATCAGTTGCAGTGCTCGACTCTGCCCAGATGCGAAGCTCACATATCCCACCAGGCTTTAGAGGCTATGTTCTCGCGCAAGGAAAGTGCGGGAAACGAATCAATCAACATGTGAGGTTTAGCCTCTTCTTGGGGTTAAATTGCTGTTTTTTTAGGGGGGAGGGGGTTAAGTTGGGATTCTGTGCCAGAGCTCAGGCAGGGTGCGGGTGAATGCAGCTCCTCTACGGGCGGACACCAAGGTAGCTTGTGTGTGCCAAGCGACGTGTTTGGCTGCTCTGTTGACTGTTGTTTGTCTTTAAAGCCGGATGAAAAAAAAAAAATTATTCTGCAGATGATCCATGTTTACCTTTTCGTCATGAATGTCTGACAAAAATGTTTTCTTATCGCAGTCCAACGTCGCACAGAAACTCGCACGCGTATAAGCCCGCCAAACACACGACCAATCTACGACGTTGCTGCAACGTCGTAACGTCGACAAGTTGTAACAACTATGAGGCAAGATGTAACAACTTTCTAACACGTCATAAAAAACATAATTAAAAGATGTAAACACTTTTGCAACACTTAACAATTGGGACCTTTACGTTGTGACTTTTGCAGGAAATATACTTATTATTCGCACACGCACATGCGCGCACAAACTTACTTACTCACAAACACTTATACACTCATACACAAACATACAAACGTATGCAATACATATTTAGTCACTCACAAGCATATACATAGTCACATAATATATATTGGCCCTAATTCCTCTCATTCTCATTATTTCTATTCCACACATTTCTCACGCGATACATTTCTTATCATGATATCGGTTCAAATATTATGACATATTTTTGTGTGTTCGAGATTTACTTGTCGATATGCGTGGATCATCCTGTCCTTCACTCATACTCTTCCAAGCTGTGGCCGACCTCAAGACCGAGTGTGTCGGGCTTTCTTGGATATACTGGTTTCTGACAAGTAATTGATTTCATGCTTGTGTTTATAGAAAGCCCATCTTTACTGGATTGTCACTTTGTTTTTTTTATTCATCTTTATTTAATTTTTTTAGTTAAAACTGTACTCTGGTATTATTTGTGAAGACTATTTTCATAATCAACCTATTCTCCTGTTTATAGTACCTATTGTGACGGTCGTCAATAGTCACGAATTCGTATGTATTTAACTCTTAGATGTATACTGACTAGTAAGAAATTCTTTAAAAATAAATGAAGCTAAAAAACAAACTAAACTATTCCTAGGCCTAGGAAGCAATGCTAGGCTTCAGCTAGGCTTAGCACGATGCTATGCTCAAAATTATTGCTGCCATAGTGATATGAAGGAGTTCTGCCTCCGGTGGCCATATAGGCAGAATATTCAGATGAGGTTCCTTGTGCTCGTCTTTTAACTCGTCCTCTGCCAACAGTTATTTGTTTCCAGCCTGTTGTCTGGTTCCAAGAGTCCAACTCTCAGTCGTCTTGATACCTCCAAACAATGACAGCTGTCGGCGAATCTTCATTTCCTCACTGTTAGTAAACCCGACTGCCTCAGTTGCTTCCTTCTCTGCCAAACAGCCTCTTGTAAGCCGGCCATCATACCATCATATGATAAGTAACTTCACGTTTTCTGACAGCACTCAGTCGGGCATGTGACCTCAAGGCGCATGAACACCGAGTAGGTTCCCCTCTGGGAAAAAGCGAGGAGTGTCTCCCATATTACGTTATTGAGCGTTTCTCTCATTGGTAGGTTTTCACTTTTCACAATGTGCCAACTATGCTTGATGTCATCACTCGTTATTGCCTCACAAAAGTCAACTAACGCAATGACAATTGCAGAATCCCACCGAATGCCCCACATTTTCACAGCAAAAATGCACTTTTGAGTATTCAAGAAACAAAATGAAGCCGCCTAGAAAAATCTAATACTAAAAATTTGTTGTTGAAATAGTTTCTGTCAGGCTATAACAAAGGCAGTATAATGGCACGAAGCCATGTCATGTTCTAGCACCAATCTTCTGATTAGTTCTTAGCAACTTGAAGACAAGTCGGGAGATAGAAGAGTAGGCTCTCCCAATCCTGAGCACTCCAGGTGCAAACTCTGAGCAGGAACTGGTACATTATCTCCCACACTACATCACCGAATGCCCAGTTATCAGACCATTGAGACCCACTGGCATGAGGTACCTGGAGTTTTGCAATTACTTTATTCACTCTAGAGTTCTTGAGGATATCCTCATATTGCACCCAAAATTTGCCAGTGAAAATATGGCCCTGTAAGACTAACGATCATGCGAGGTGGAAACTCAGTATCACTGCATCACTGGTACCTTATTCACTCTTGTGTTCATGATATCCTCATAATGCACTCAGAGTCTGCCAGTGCTGACTACTCATCACATGATGCCTTTGTATGACTATAACAATCCTGTGTGATGGCGATTTTTAGCATCACGTATCTAGGTTTTTTGACACTGTACTTCATTTCATATAGTCTAGGGTAGCTGCATAAATGCAGATGTACCTTAAATGTGTTAATGAAAAAAAGGCTCCCATAAAAAGTAGGGAGAGACAGGGCGAGGAGGAAGGGATGCTGCCAGCTTGTCTCAAGGACACCAGCCGCAAGATAGCCTTCAAATCATGTGTTATAGTGATAATCATTGATGTGTATCAATCATAAAGTGTTATACGTAGGAACCTTAAACTCGTCTTTCAGTTTATCCTCTTTTGCTGAACTAATATTCGCACGTGTAAATGAACACATTACTTTCTGGTGTTTTGAATAAAGTAATAAAGAACTTGTACTTAGTAGTGCCCAGCCCAATGGAATCCTTAATACTTCAGTTCAGTGATATCCTTTACTGCATTGAGTCCAGGGGTATTCTTTACAGTTCTCTGCCCAATGGCATTATTTAATTACTGAGTCCAGTGATTTCCTAGCTTTATCGGACGTTGAAAATACTTTTTTCACTGACGTGATTTGCCGCCCACTAATAACTGCAAAAATCCCGGAGAAAATCCTTGAGACTATTAGCGGCTTGAATCACTGAAGATCCTACTGATAGCCGTATGACAAGCTTGTCTGTTAAATGGAAAGCATTGTAATCGGATCACCACTAGGACCAGCTTTCGCGATTTACCCTGAAGCAAAAATTGACGGGACATAGCCTGAGAGGGAGAATTTCATAGGTTAACATTGTCAGGAGTGCAGGTACTTAAGTTTAAATGACATGGATTTTTGTCCCAAGTGGTAAAATGTTTTACGCCAGCAGTAGTAGTAGTTGCTCTTGAAAACATCTAGTTTGTGCTTGAGGAACCTGCCCGGAGCAAGAGAAACTGGATTAGTGTTTACTAGTTTTAAAATAATAAGAAACAAGTAGTGTGTTGTGAAGACTAATAATAAACGTTTCACGTTTCACGCAGGTCGGCGTTCAATCCTCGACCGTCCAAGTGGTTGGGCATCGTATTTCTTCCAGTCCCATCCCAAATCCTTATCCTGACCCCCTTCCCAGTGCTATATAGTCGTGGTGGCTTGGCGCTTTCTGCTGATAGTTCCTTTCCCCCATGACTCTGTAATATCTCCATGGCTCAAACAATTATGTATTAGCGATAAGACCTACCATTAATGTATAATGACTCTTGAAAAAGAACATTCTCCATAACTAGCTGACATTGTAACTATAAGATGTGAAAGATAAATGAAATTGTTTATCAGACCTCACTTAGATTAGTACATAAAGACCTTTCGTACCCTCTGTAAAGCTTTTTGCGCTACCGCTCACAGGTTGAGTATAGGGTGCACAATAAACTAGCCGCCTCTGGCGACAACAAATCAATAGTTTTAAAACTTAGGAAACAGATATCAAAATTATTACATTTAAAACTAATTTAAGAATAATTTGATACAATTTTAATACCAATAAGAAACATTTTTAGTTTATAGAGTCCCTTGCCACATAGTTATATGGTAAAATATTCTATAGTTCTGAATGCAGTCTAAAATATGCCTGAGGTACATTTCGTAATTTCAAAATAAGAATTTGCGAAAGCAGAAAATTTACATACACCTACCCCTCAACACACACCTTCCCTATCTCCCCCCCAAGATAGACACCCTCCCCCATCTCCCCACAAGACACACACACACACCCTCCCACCATCTATACCCCCCCCCCCTACATAAACCCTCCCAGTCTCTTCCACACATACCATCCCAATCTCCACTGACGTGTTGACTGGGATGGTCTACATCCCAATCCATATTCCTCACATATTCCCTCCCTATTTCCACCTCATAATCCATCCGTGTTACCCTTCCATACACCATGTTTCCCTTCCATACACCATGTTTCCCTTCCATACACCATGTTTCCCTTCCATACACCATGTTTCCCTTCCATACACCATGTTTCCCTTCCATACGCCATGTTTCCCTTCCATACGCCATGTTTCCCTTCCATACGCCATGTTTCCCTTCCATACGCCATGTTTCCCTTCCATACGCCATGTTTCCCTTCCATACACCATGTTTCCCTTCCATACACCATGTTTCCCTTCCATACACCATGTTTCCCTTCCATACACCATGTTTCCCTTCCATACACCATGTTTCCCTTCCATACACCATGTTTCCCTTCCATACACCATGTTTCCCTTCCATACGCCATGTTTCCCTTCCATACGCCATGTTTCCCTTCCATACACCACGTTTCCCTTCCATACACCAGACAATGTTTTTTTATTCAATGAATGCCAAACTTCTTTAATGTACATAGACTCCATCGTATATTGATTAAGGCGCCACCAATACAATTGTCTAAAATATAACAACCAGACAAATATAGAGGATGGTCACGGGCTCACCGTAGCCCGGGCTGCTTGGGACTTTTGGTTCCGGGTAGCGAATCTTAAACAACAACATAGAGGATGATCCTCTCCTCGAGAATGACTGCTTCAGTAAAGGCAAAACAGTTTTGTACGACACTCCTCTTTATTTCGACATTCAAATTTTTTGAAATTAATAATGAACGTTACAGCTGGAACATGTATAACAATCAACAATATCAATTAGAACGTTAATGAGTGAGAATAAAATTCTCATATTTAAAATAAGAGACAATAGCATTTAAAATAGTAAAGATCTAAAATCTATTTGAAATAATCTATCTGAAAGAAATATATCTTGAAATAATTTACTGAAATATTTTTTATAGAGAAACGCAAGAAACCAATATATGGTAATTTATTATATATATCAGATCTTTATTCATAGTAGAAATTTCAGAGGGTATAATAAAATTTTTGGGTGAACGATTTTTAATGGACTTGTGTACTTTTTTGAATGGATAGCCACTATTAGAAAAAAAATTTGGTTTAAGAATTTAATTTAAAAATCGAATTTATTCCAAATAGAGAACATAAATTCTATTCACCTAAGTTCTGATTGAATTCCTCAAACATTTCAGGTACAAACCAATAAGAGATCTGAAATTTTATATATATATATACATGTATAAAATATATATATATATATATATATATATATATATATATATATATATATATATATATATATATATATAACTGAAAACTCACACCCCAGAAGTGACTCGAACCCATACTCCCAGGAGCAACGCAACTGGTGTGTACAGGGACGCCTTAAACCACTTGACCATCACGACCGGACATAAGGAAGTGATAGCCGAGGCTATATGAACCACTTCCCCGCCGGCACTCGGATGGTAATCTTGGGCATAGCATTTTATCAAATCACCTCATTTTTTGGGGCAACACGTGAGGAACACAAATGCAAACAAGCCTGAATGGTCCCCAGGACTAGATACAACTGAAAACTCACACCCCATAAGTGACTCGAACCCATACTCCCAGAAGCAACGCAACTGGTGTGTACAGGGACACCTTAAACCACTTGACCATCACGATCGGACATAAGGAAGTGATAGCCGAGGCTATATGAACCACTTCCCCGCCGGCACTCAGATGGTAATCTTGGGCATAGCATTTTATCAAATCACCTCATTTTTTGGGGCAACACGTGAGGAACACAAATGCAAACAAGCCTGAATGGTCCCCAGGACTATTGAGGTGATTTGATAAAATGCTATGCCCAAGATTACCATCCGAGTGCCGGCGGGGAAATGGTTCATATAGCCTCGGCTATCACTTCCTTATGTCCGGTCGAGATGGTCAAGTGGTTTAAGGCGTCCCTGTACACACC
>WNGS01135237.1:4870032-4884006 GCA_020271785.1 Procambarus virginalis
CTCCCTCTCCCTCTCTCTCTCTCTCTCTCTCTCCCTCTCCCTCTCTCTCTCTCTCTCTCTCTCTCTCTCTCTCTCTCTCTCTCTCTCTCTCTCCGTCCATTCGGTTCTTTGTCCCTGGAACACTTACTACCGGGTGGGGACTGTCTGGAGCCCATCGTACCGTGCCTGTTATCCATGGAACATATCCTGTGGTGTGGGATTTTCTTGGAACACACCTTACCGTGCAAGGTGTGCCTGTCTGCATGGCAAGTACCTGGAACACATTCTGTCATGAGAGGTGCGCTTGCAACACATTCCACTGTGTTGATTTGTCTGGCGTGACATCACATCTTACGGTGTGATGTACGTCTGGAACGCATCGTGCCGTGGGTGCGTGTATACCAGATTAACAAACTATGCGATGGGGTATGTCTGGAACACGTCTTGTCTTTTGCGGTATGCCTGGAGCACATGGCCGAGTGCATATATAGCCATTTGGGGTATTCAAGAAACATATTCTACTGTGTCGGATTTGCATATAAAACATCTTACCACGTGAGGATTGCCTGGAACACATCTTAGCATGTGAAGTATTGCTGGAACACATCTTGATGCATAAACCTGAACTACATCCTGAAGTGAGGGATACCCTGGAATTCTATGGAGCATATCCTGAAGTGTTCACTACTACTGGAACACATCTTTCCATGTGAAGGCATGCCTGGAACAAAATAAATCTGGACTTGCCTAAAACATATCCTACATGTCTGGATATGAGCCTATAGCACATCCTGCCGTGTGGTAAATACCTGCAACACATCTTGAGGTATGCTTGGAAAACATCATGCTGTGCGTATTCCTGTAACATATTCAAACATGCAGATTGTGCCTGGAACACATTTACCCTTTGTGGATTGAATGGAGCACATCCTGTTGTGTGGGATGTGACTACAAACCCGTCGGAGTATACATGGAATACATCTTTCTATGCTTGGTATGCCTGGAACACATTCTACCGTGTTAGGATTGACTAAAGCACATGCTGTAGGGTTGGGTATGACTGCATCACATCGAACCATGTAGTTACGTCTAAAAACTACTGCCTGTGTGAACATACTATTCAACTAGTTAGCCTGTTCCAGAGAATTTGAGCACCTTGTGAGTTCTGCTCCTGTACGACACGCCCAATAGCTCTGACGACAAAGATAAGGTCTGCGGTACATTCAAAGAGCCCTGGAACCCAGCGACAGTGATATTCCGAGACTGTGACCTCGCAGTGATATTTATTGCCCGTGTGTAATGATCAGTGATGTCAGTTTTGGCACACTAGGTCTCGACCAATGACCAGCTCGAACGACAAGAGGTACGTCCCCTGTCTCCCCCAGTGGCTGAAGGGAAACTGACGGTGGTTCAAACCAAATGATAATTTGATTTTTTGGGCTTAAGACCTTTCAACCCCTGGAGGTTCATTAAGGCCATCACAGCTGCTTACTGGCTCACCAGCAAACATACTTTTGTCCTGAACATAATACAGGACTGTGATGAACTCTCAGCATATACACGGAGAAGCTTGCTGCCTGCTCATCACCCAGAATGATGCAATGGTCAGCTACCCAGATCAAAGTGATGGTAATATACACTGATTGTAGCTTATTAATGACGGTGCCCATTAATTCGTGAGAGGCAGTCGCTGCGTGCTGTATAACGCAAAGAGCGGACTTAGTCTGAAAAATAACGTTAAGAGAACATAATCTATGGCTCTGATGAAAGCAACTCGGCGCCGAAGACCGATGTATGCAATGGCAAACGAAACCTGAGGAAACATTTGCTCAATCATTCACTAGCACCTAGACATTCACTAGCACCTAGACATTCACTAGCACCTAGACATTCACTAGCACCTAGACATTCACTCGTCTTGGAACCGTTCATTTTTCTGGCAGCCAAGATAGTCGGAATGTAAACATAGTTGAAGCGCTGGTGCACCTCCTTTTCCGCAAAAAATTTCTTCCAGACTGGGAGCCAAGATGTACGAATTTGAACAAGAGAGAGACTCCCAAGTCCCTGACCTTCATAGCATCAGATTATCCACCTTAGTGACCGTGGTACGAGCTATATGAAGTAGAGCCTGACTGCCGGGGAACGGAACCTGCAGCAGGACATTCCAGGCTCTGTGAGAACTGCAGCGACATCGTCGCAGTGGACAGTAGTGTCTGTAGCCACGGGTCCAGCGTCGAGGCAGGAGCAGCCGCGATGGAACTGGTGGTGCTTAGTAATAACATTGTAGGCTGGGTGGGAACTATAGTGGTTTTCCATTCCCTCAGAAGTCACTATCTTAAAGGCAGATAGATGCGGCGGAAATAGAGAGAAACCACATTTGCCTTCAAATACTTCTACTCTGGCAGAGCCATCTGAGCAAGTAAAGCAGGCTCCAACACACATGTAAATAATCATTCTGTATCACATTAAACTGCCTCAGGGTTGTTTCACTCGCTAAAGTGAAACATTGCTTAATTTAGATGTAATCAATAATACAGTATTAATAAAGATTTCAAGTTGGTTCCCCCAAGAAGTTCTGGTTCTTCACACTGATAAGGGAGCTGCTGCATTTAGTAACTAAGTACTCAGTGTGAGCTTGCCAGTTGAGCTGCTATACAAAGTATCTGACTGATATCGCATTGAAAATAAGCATTAACGTCATGTTCGTGGGCTTGAAAGAATGGCAGAAAAACGACAACGACACGTTTAATGGCTGAAAACTAACCCCCCCCCTCCCCTCCCCTTACACTACATTGCCCAAAGTTGGACAGACTCAACTGCAGCTTAAACCTGCCCTGCCAAAAATTGCACATTGGGAGAAACATGCCACAACGCAAAATAATCAGCATTCAGTGTGCATTTCAGGTTTCTGGGAACGGAAGCAGGAGACTGTTCCTCGTTAAAACTAATGATAATATAAGCGTAGTTTAAAACGCTGCCCTATGTCACAGGCTATTATGTTACCGAATAATGTAGGGAGGTTGTACTGGCAGCTGAAGGCTTGCAGTGTATTTTATTCCTGACTCACCAAATGATCTCGAGTGCTTCTGAGAGTGCGGAAGCTACACTGTCGATTATCTAAGAATACCCTAGACTCCAGGGGAAAAAAGAAACTATTTATTAGTAATTTTCTCAGTGACCTTATACCAGTAGTCAGTTAACGCAATAAGATGGATCTCTTAACTGATTTGACTTTTTTGGGCTCGGAACAACATGCGAGAAGCACATTGAGTTTAGGAACGAACCTATCGTCCGAATCGCGTTCATCACCACCTGCAACTTAGCCAGATTTTACTGACTAAGATGGTTCAACCTCTCATAAGTCACACCAGGAGACTTGGGGCTCTTGCATTTACAAGATTGTAGTACAAGGACAAATTTATTCATAGTTAAGAGGTTGTAGAACTGAACCGAAAATCTGGATGGTAATTGACCGAACTATTGTGTTGGCAAAACTCCTGGCGGGGGTACTGGCGATGTCCAGAGGGAAGTCGCTGATGGTTCCTCCAGATAAGGAGAGGGATAAGGGTACAGGACTTTTTTTTTTGTTTAGCCTGAGGATTACGAACTAGACACAGCCGAGAGGAATGTCTTCATTGATCATTGGAGCAGTTCCACCAGGATTTCCATCTAATTCATTTCTGGCAGTTCCATCTAATCTGAGCTCTAGCATGTTTATAAGATAGATTGTTTTGTGTAGGCTGTTTATTGAAAACCCTGTAAAGTCATAAAATTTTCTAGATGCTTGCTAGAGTGCTGGTATCCACCAGGGAACTCCACACTTTAGTGGACATGATGAAGTTCTAGGCAGAGCTATATGTGTGGCCCAGCGAATGAAGGTGAGACATTGTGAACTTTCACGTCCATATCATCACCAGATTATCAAGATTGGCGATCTGCAGGAAGAGACCCAAATTTCCTTCCTTGAAATTATAGCAAGGAACATTGAGTGGAGCTGTGGCATCAGAGGTGTAAGAGAAGACTGAGTTGGAAATGGTCACTTCCCAGGGAGTCGTCATAAATATTCAAAGTCATTCTTGATGCTGTATTCGGAGAGAGCAAAGATAAATCTGTAGCTGAAACGTTGCCAGACTGATCATCAACGCGACTACCACTACAACCATTCAGAAGAGAGCAATTCATATTGAGAAATTAATTCGCTACTTGGATGCTTCACCTATGAGCCTGACAGCTTCCCCACTCAGGATGATTCGCATTAAAATCTCCAACAATTACTTTACGACGAGAAAATTCATCATAAAGAGAAATAACCCATCAACATCAAATGCCTCAGAACCTGAGCAGTAGACTAAGCAAACAGGGAGGTACCCTTCCTCCAAATTTGGCTCTGCAAAATTAACGTGATGTTCCCTTTTCTACTCATGGGTCCTCGGTTAGGTAATTTAGTACATCGTTTTAGTGACATTGTGAATGCTGGAGTGGATGGGCCAGACAGCCAGAGTTGAACCCTGAGGTACTACCATGTTAAGCAACATGTTGTGTACAAAGATCACAATACTGCAACCTTCATCTATTATATATTAGTGGTGATGATGTTCATCCTTCAGATTTTAAGATTATCACGACTTGACTATATCAGGTCGAAGTTCGGTGGCTGTGTGTCAGACGATGGAGGGCGAGACCAACTGGGTCCGGAAGGGTCGCCCACACACGGGCCATATATGGGTGGGTGCTGCTTCAGAGGGGGAGGTTGCTCTAGCTTTGCACATAGCGTGTTTCCACTGGGACTGCAGAATGTTCTATTATATGGGCGCCTGTGGCAACTTTGCTTTTCTAAGTTGGGCAGTCCTGAGCAAGCGACTCACAAGTATTACTGTTGATGTGCAGGTGTTTGAAAGTCACCTTCAAACAGTCCTTGAATCGTTTCTTCTTCCATGACCTGAATGTAAGATCTGATATAATTTTCCATATAACAGCTGTTTTTGGAAACAGCTGTCAGGCATTTTCACAACATGGCCTGGCCAGAGTTTTCTGTCGGAGGGTGTGGACGCTGGAAATACCGTCCATTTCCAAAACCTTGGTGTCCAGGATTCTGTCTTGCCACCTGATGTGGAGGAGTCTGTGAAGACAACTCAAGTGAAAGTGATTAAACTGTTTGACATGTCTGCTGTAGACAGTCCAGAGCCAAGGTTCAACCAGCATTTAAGCATCAACTTACGAATCTGTACATCATTTCTCAGTCTTTGACGACGTTGTTTACATTTAATAAACAGTTTACTAGCATCAGAACTTCTAAACCAAATGCTATTATTGATATAAACAGCCTCCTAGTGCTTTGGAGCTAATAAACTGTTTAATAATTGTAAATAAAGCTGCCAAAGATTGAGAAATGGTTTACAAGTGCAGAGTGCGGAAGTACTTGTGTAACTTCTTGATGATCCAAGTCTAGGTTATGTTGGTATAGAGAAGGGTGGCGAGTACCACTGCACGGTAGACTTTCAGTTTGGTGGTAAGGCTGAGGCCCCTCCACTCCCAGATATTGCCATTAAACGTTCCAAAGGCAGTGTTGGCCTTATCCATCCTGTTGTTGACTTCTGCATCTATGTTTACCACTCTTGAGTGTATAATGCCAAGATAGGTGAAGTTGTCAACTGCCTGTAGGTTCTGCCCCCTTGACTGTTACTGGTAGGGCATTCCGAGCACGGCTTGGTACATGACTTCGGTCTTTTTGGTGCTGATAAGTCCGAAGTTGTCGCAGGCTCATGAGAAGCAGTCTATTTCGTGCTGCATCATTTACTCTGTGCTGGCGTTTAGGGCGCGGTCATCAGCAAACAGGAAGTCTCTTATTACAGTTTCATTCTCCTTTGAAACGACCTGGAGGCGCCTGAGGTTGAACAGCCCACCGTGAGTCGCGTATCTGATGAGTATTTCATCCTGGTAATCATGGAAGGTATCAGTGAGCATGACCGAGAATACCATGCAGAAGAGTATTGTGGCGAGAATACAGCCCTGCTTCACACCGGACGGCCAAACTTCTCCATTATCTTCCACAAGCCACCTCTTTTGATGATATCAAAGGCCTTGGTCAGGTCGACGAAGGTCACAAAGAAGTTGCTATGTTGTTGTTTGCATTTTTTCTTGGAGCTGGCATACAGCAAACATCATATCGACAATTCCGCATTCTGTGCAGAAGTCACAAGACTGGCAGTTGCCCTTCCTCTTATAGATGTGAATGATGCTGACATCTTTTAACTGTAGTAGGACCTCCCCTTCATTCACCACGGACTGAAAAAGATTTGTTAGTTTCTGCATCATGGTTGGGCCTCCAGTTTTGTACACATCAGCAGGGATCCTGGTGCTTTGCAACAGGAAAGCTGCTGGATGGCCTTCCTGGCTTTTTTGTGGGAGGTCTATGAAGGTCCTGGTTGATCTCTACTTGAGGTAGGCGAGCAATGGCATCATCATTGATTGAGGCAGGGCAGTTAAGGATACCGAAAGTGTCCTTAACCGTACCATCTTAACCAAACCGTGTCCTTTGAAAGTAATCAAAGTGTTCAACCCATCTGTCAAAGATCTGCCTCTTCTTTGTCAGCAGTTGAGTCCCGTCTGCACTGAGGAGGGAAGCAGAGCCAGAGAGCTGTGGTCCGTATACAGCCTTTAGAGTGTCATGGAAACGGTTGGTGTCGTGACTGTTTGTGAAACCTTGGATTTCATTGACTTTTCTTGCTAATCCATGCACCCTGCATTTCACAGGGTTTTCTTTGCACCTTTCTTCGGGCACTGGCAAAGGGCACCTTTCTTCCCTCGTGATGTAGGGTCACTCTGTAGTGCACAGAACAGGTATTTTTTTGTACAACAATATCTGAATCTCCTCATGGTATTCGTCGAACCACTTCTGGTTTCTGCAGGTCCGAGATACACAAGGGCAGTAGAGTAGATTGCATTTCGGAAGGCTGCTCATCTCACCTCAATGCTGTTGTGGTCATTCTGAGGTATGTCCATCATTCCTTCCTTGGTCGATGGAGAATCAGCAACTTTGCTGCTCTTCAAATCAGAGACACTGAGTTGAAGTCTCTGAGACAACTCGGAGACATTTGTGGCAATGGTAAAGTGGTAGAGTCTCAGAATAAGTGTATGACTATAGGTTAGGAGTGTCTCCTGTAGACAAGTAACAGAGGGGCTTTGCAACCCTACAAGGAATTCAATTTGTAGTTGTTTGGTCCTTATGCCACAGGAGTTCCATTGTAAAGTGGTGAAAGTTTTGGTTAAATGCATCGAGGATGCTTCTCAGAGTGGAGCTTCATATGAGACTTGTTGGTGTAGGGGAAGTTCTAGGGGACCTCGATCGGCCGCGAAAAGCATCGCATTCCATAAAATGATTGGACGTTGAGATGTTCTGTGTTGCTGGGGAAGTCTTCGTTGTAGGGTTGATATAAATCCATTGCTTGGTTACTGACTTTAATTCTTATGATGACTAATAATGATACATAACTAGCAGCGTCCAACTTAACCAACTAACTTTGGCGGGCGTCCTGTACGTTTTTTGTTCTTTACATACTCTCTGCTGGCGAATGAAGCGCAGCAC
This sequence comes from Procambarus virginalis, assembly GCA_020271785.1. Taxonomy (NCBI): domain Eukaryota; kingdom Metazoa; phylum Arthropoda; class Malacostraca; order Decapoda; family Cambaridae; genus Procambarus; species Procambarus virginalis. The sequence continues at coordinate 4,877,597 of WNGS01135237.1, forward strand.
ATACAAACGGATGATGCCGTTTGCTATGAACATGACAGACGTGTCCTTCGAATGCGATCTCGCATGGATGGTCGACTTCGGTAGACGTGTAGGTGTCGGTTTGCTATGATGTGCAGTGGAGTGTTGGGGTAAGGGAGGGTGAAGGGCGACACGTTTCTGGGCCAGTCACCTGCTGTAATTTCAAATGGAGCACAAGAAGCAGATTTGGGATATTGGGTAAGTGACTGGGAGCGAAGAGACGAAGCTGTGAGGCGTAATGCACTTTGAATGAGGGTTTGTATAGTGGATAGTACACAGCAGAGGTCTTTGTACAGTCGAAGAATAGGAGGCAGAGGCTGTCAGGGAGGATCTCTAATAGACCTGCTTTCTAGCCTCGAACCACAAAGCACCAGTCAGTACCTCAGTTGCGCAGACCTCCTCCTTAGTTTTGAACTCAGGACAAGCTTGGTCGCTACTGGAACGGGGGACATGGAAATTACAGCACTTTGTATTCTCTGTACCGCGATCCATTGTGGAGCATTTCCCACAATGTAAGTTTGAGATGTTAAATATACAAGCAATTGACTCGCGACCATACTTTTGGCATGTAAAGCATCCGAGAGGACACGGAATAAAAGGATGAAACTTTCATGACAGACAATTGTTCAGTGGACTTTGATGTACCAAACGTTAGTTTCATCTCGGAGATTTTCCTCCACTCACGATTCACAGCATTAGTCATAAATTCAGCACCGACGACGTGTTGATCAGCTATTTCTGTTATAATATTTTCCTTGTCTATGCCAACCAAATCCCTGAATTAGACGCATCATCAGCAGATATTCTTAGATAGAGGCATCAACATCCTAACTATGGAACTTGCACAGTGTAAACAACTCCTGAACCTGAGTAGAGGCGCGCGAGCCGTAATAAGAGAGTGTCATCAGCCATTTTCCAAATGTTATCAACGAGACCCCCAAAATAAACGAAATTCAGGGAGGTATAAAAGCCCTTGAACCAGTCGTTCTAAGGGAAGCAGATGTCATGAATCAAGGGTTAATGAGTTGCAATAGTCGTCAGGGATAGTTTGTCACCCCCTTACCCACAGAGAGGTGCCTGAGTCATGGCCCTCCCTACCCAATGGTTACCCCCCCCCCTCCCTAAGAGACCAGCCTGTTGAAAACAATTCTCCAAATATTTATTATAAATTTGTCTTGGGGCGACAACCTTCCAAATAATAAAAGACCCCGATATATTAGAACTGATAACGGGGAGCTACAGCAACGAATTTCTCGCACTGGATACCAATACTATTTGGTCAGGTGTGAACCACATTTAACGGTCTTCTGGGAAAGCCTACGACTGCCAGCGACGGTGTGGCGCCACCGGGGCGCGACAAACAGCTCACTAGGACACGTCTCAGGCTGATGATGGACTGTCTAAGTGTGGTCCCTGTGGCGAAGATGCTGGTGATGAGGAGGATTTTAGTTACCCAAGGGCATGAATAACTCGTGGGTGCTCGATGTCTGGAGTGAATGTGACGGAGGTCGCAAGAGNTCTTGGAATTTTACCTAATATGAAGGTGCCTGTCTCTTTTTTTAATTTTAGGAGCAGTAAATTTAAGCCACTAGCTAAAATGATGATCGGCGGCCGGGCTTGTGAGATTTTCTAAGAAGTATATTCATTCAACAACTTCTGATCTGCAGACGATGAGTCACAGTAACGGGGCTGAAGATATGATGAACAAACCACACATCAGAAGATGGAGAAACGACGGACCGAAATGTCGTCGTTTCTCCCATCTTCTGATGTGCAGTTTGGTCGTCAGGCTTCTGATCTGCATTTGGTGATTTATGTAAAAGTACAATTACCTCACTCAATATTTCTGTTTTAATTATCAGTACTTCCACTATATTATTTGTTTTAGCAGCTTAGTGCAGATGAGTGTGTGTGATGTCGAGAGCTTAGACAGGGCAGTGCTTTGCTGAGACAAGTCCTGCAGGTTGTTTTTCTCGTCACATCTGAAAAGATTGTGTACTGGTAGCAATATTTTGCTGTCGCATTAGTTCTTTGTGTGAGTTTCAACTACAGTTGTAAATGATGTCTCTTATTTAGGTGGTCTGTAATAAAATGGAAAATTTGAATAATGATATCGTATGTGTGGATATGCTGAGTATTTTACTTGGTGTTAATTTTGAGGGGTCTAGTAGAAGTGCCAGCTAGTATTCTGTCTAGGATTTGATAAAGTTGTCGGTAGCTCTTTTGTCTAACAATTCTTCTTGCTAGAAACCATGCCTGTGGCTGTTTCTATAGTTGCTTGCATTCATTGTTTATTTTCCTCGTTTCCTGGATATAAAATCCTGGGCAGTCTGTCGTAACATTCTCTTATTAAGCGATCTGTTAGGCAGTTATAGGTGGAAATTTATATTTTCGGGGGAATGACATGTGGCTGTATTAAGGGGTATTTCCTCATTTCTTTTAGTGATTATATCTGCATATTTCATAAGATTTTACAGATAAGTCATATTAAATATATTCAATGCATAATATCAGTAGATCGTATTGAGTTTGTCACTTTCGGTCTATTTCTTCTGACCTCTCTACTGCATCTCTGTTGAAAATTGTGGGTGGAAATTCCATAAATTCCTCGTGTAGCTCAGTCTCTTCTTTGTTGTAATTTTGTATTCGTTTGGATGTGTGCTCAAACATTGATTATTCCGGCCTCCAGCCCCCATACTTATGTATCGGTGTTCATCCATGTGGTCACAAGCTAGCGGTGTCATTCAGAGTATATATTTTCCGAGTCATATTTGCAATTCACTGAAATTTCTGAAATCAGAGTCAAAAGGAATTTTATATCCTATTCAGAACAAAATATTTGTATGAAATTCTACAGTCTTCAGGAAGGTGGAATTATGTCCATCACAAATCAGCAGAGTGCGTGTTTGGCAGTAATTTTTTTAAAACCTGGAAAATAGACACAATTAGTGTGTACGATTGCACAACATAATTGGCAATTAATATAATTGGGGTACTCTGAATTGTAATCGCATTTTACGCTCAGCTTATCTGAATTCGCAATTGTTTATTTTAGCAAAGTATATAAGTATTATTCTATGTCGTTGGTGCAGCCCATGATCTTCATTTATCAACACAACTTCCTATCCTAGCCAGAAATGAAGGATCCCATGCAACCTACCTAACCTAGCAAGTTTGATGCATAGCAAATATTTTCAAAGTAGGCTGCAATTGTAACACTTGTTATCATAGCCTAGGAAGCACGACCTCTTAATTGTGAGTGGAAGGGTTGGTTGATAGTCTCCCCTGTGGAGCGAGTATTACACGTAGATAGTTCATTATTGCTACAGTCTCCCTGGGTCTGAAATTATGTAGTTCCTGAGTTGCATTTAGTTTTCCCCCAAGATTCTCTACTAATAGCTCCATCTGTTTCATGCATTCGTCATTCATCAGGGTTATCTGTTCTTTCCATCAGTTTTCATAGTCCTCTCTCTCTTTATGGGCTTCATTATCTCTTCCCATTCCATATGTTTGTTTTCTGTAAACTGTAACAAGATGTAATAAAATACAACAAAAAAGAATAGGGGTGATAGAAGAAATATTAAATTAAGGTGTTCAGTGTAAATCCACAAGGTCTTCTCCCCGGAATACTCTATTTTCTCTCTGAGGCTAAGGATCCTTACAACTGCACCAGTGGTGGTATCCCCATATATATATATATATATATATATAATATATATATAATATATATATATATATATAATATATATATTATTAGAGTGACAGAGAAAGACAGTGAGAGAGTGATAGTGCGTTTAGTATGGTCAGCCTTCTCAAGTGTAAGTAATCTAACGCAATGACCCTTGATACTTACAGTTTCTGGTCATACTTGTCACACATGACCACTCACAGTACACTCCTGCTCTCCAGGAAGTGTTGAGAGTAAACTCTCAAAATATAAAAAAAAATATACAGAAAAATATAAAAAATCTGAACAAAACATTGTTTTAAATAAATTATGTTCAGTTTCCGAGAATATATACGTGAGATAATGCGGTGCGTGTGTGTGTACCTGAGGTATAGCTGTGTACTGAGGTATAGCTGTGTACCTGAGCTTTATCTGTGTACCTGAGGTTATCTTTGGTCGAAATGTTTAATTGTTTACCCGTGTTTTACATTCGTATCTGATGTTCACCTGCAGATCTGAGGTTTGTTGCTGGCTTGGCTTACCCGTGGACCCCCGAGGCTAGGCCTATGTTGAGGTTATCTTGAGATGATTTCGGGACTTTGTTAGTGTCCCCGCAGCCCGGTCCTCAACCAGGCCTCCACCCCCAGGAAGCAACCCGTGACAGCTGACTAACACCCAGGTACCTATTTTACTGCTAGGTAGGTAACAGGGGTATAGGGTGAAAGAAACTCTGCCCATTGTTCTCGCCGGCGCCGGGAACGAACCCGGGACCACAGGATCACAAGTCCAGCGTGCTATCCGCTCGGCCGACCGGCTCCCTAGGCCTCGACCGGCTCCCGGCTAGGCCTCGCGGACCCCGAGGCTAGGCCCCGAGGCTAGGCCCCGAGGCTAGGCCGAGAGGTCAGCTCATGACTGTCTTCAACACTTAGCTGGTGAGACTAACGTCGTCCTGTTGACTCCATCACCAGTGAGGCAGGACCGTGAAGCAGCAGCGCCGCCATCCCTCGTGGAACACGTCATTCTCGGGTACCGAGACCTTAATGGTATTAGTCCTTAGAGTCGGCCTTCCCTGCGTCAAGGTCTCCTTGCCTTTGTTGCAGCTCCTGCATGGGTGTCAAGCCGCTTGGGTCGTACCGCTGATTGGTATGGTATTAAAGCGAAAATTGAAGATGGATGCACAAAGATGTATGTAAGTTGATGCGGACTGAACTGTGTCTACTTGGAAATGCTTAATAAAAAACGGGATGGGGGGGGGGGAAGGGGATAGGTGTAAGGGGGTTAGGAGTCAGGGGGGGGGGTGGTAGGAGGGAGTGGGGCGGGGGTTAGGAGTTTCGCGAAAGTGAATGAGGGTAATTTTGGTCGACACTTTGAGTAACATGTCCCGTTTTCTTTGCTTGACCTTCAGTGTTCTCTTGTCGTGGATCATTCAGCGTCGAGTCATTCTTCCCTTCTCTTCTCCTCAGCCCTGTCCCCTCCAGTCCTTCCTTCCTAATTGTTGTCTTTACCTCACTGCTCGATTCTTCCTTTCTTTCTCCGTCATACTCTTTGCATTGTCCTCTTCTCATTTCTCTTTCGTGTTGTCGTCTGGCCGCCATGTTACCCAAGGGACAGGGAACAGTACACGCGGCTTGTAGGGCCGCCCTTGGGTATCGCTCTCCTCCCTTCAACTTCTCTTACCCGTGACTTAATCGACCTCCTCCTCATCATACGCTACCCGTCACCTCATCAACCCCCCCTCCTCAACATCCAGTGATCTTATCTACTTCCATTCAACTTCCTTTTCCCGTGACCTATCTATCTCCCCTCAACTTTCCTTAATTGTATGCTCCAACTTTCCTTAACTGCCCATCTCAATCTGCTGCAAGCTAATGTTGTTTATTTGATAGTTGCCAGTCATCTGATCATTTGTGGAGTTCATGTTGATCTCTGTGTAAGGCCTCACCATCATTGCCACTTCCAAACGTTAGTATAAATTTTAGCGCCATCTGCTAACTTGGTGATGTGGTGTGTAATATTCTCACTGATGTAGACATTGATGCGTTCAACAAAAAAGTGTTGGCCCCAAAATAGAACCTTGCGGTACCCCACTCACCACATTTCTCCAGTCAGATTCGTTTACATTTAATATGACCCTTGCTTTCTTTGTATTAACCATTGTTTTATCCATTCAACTTGTCTACCATTTATACGGTGTGCTAATCAACCCCTTGCTAGTCTTTCATGTGATACCTTATCAATAGCTTTGGCGAAGTCCATGTATACTACGTTCACTGGTAGTTCTTTGATTGGTTGGTTAACGTCTCCAAAAATGAGAGCAGGGGTGTAGGGCAGGATTTACTTTTAACAAAATCATATTTTGCGTTGTTTTTACTAGATTGTTCACGGTGTGATGGTGGTCGATTCCCTCCCTTAGCACTCGCTCCATGAACTTGCTGACCATCCAGTAGTCATACCTTAGTCCTGAACTGCCCAACTGTTCGGACTGGAAGGTACAGCGATGGTCTGGCTTCATGCAGGTCGGCGTTCAATCCCCGACCATCCATGTGCTTGAGCACCATTCCTTTTCTTAGAAAAAAAAAAAATCCTAAATCAGTGGCAGGCATTTTGAGTCCAGCTGAAGTTAGGTCCATAACATCGTGTCTTTACGATGTTTAATTTACGATGTTTACTTAAATAGTAACATGCCTCATATTAATTCTCAGCTAAATGTCACTGTACATGCCTA
>WNGS01135237.1:4894936-4906550 GCA_020271785.1 Procambarus virginalis
ATATATATATATATTATATATATATATATATATATATATATATATATATACATATATATATATATATATATACTATATATATATATATATCTATATATATATGTCGTACCTAGTAGCCAGAACGCACTTCTCAGCATACTATGCAAGGCCCGATTTGCCTAATAAGCCAAGTTTTCATGAATTGTTTTTCGACAACCTAACCTAACACTGTTAACCTAACCTAACTTTTTCTGCTACCTAACCTAACCTAACATATAAAGATAGGTTAGGTAAGGTTGGTTAGGTTCGGTCATATAACTACGTTAATTTTAACTCCAATAAAAAAAATTGACCTAATACATAATGGAATGGGTAGCTTATCATTTCATAAGAAACAAATTAGAGAAAATATATTAATTCATGGAAACTTGGCTTATTAGGCAAATCGGGCCTTGCATAGTAGGGTAGGCTGAGAAGTGCGTTCTGGCTACTAGGTACGACATATATATATGTCGTACCTAGTAGTACGACATATATATATGTCGTACGACATATATATATATATATATATATATATATATATATATATATATATATATATATGTCGTACGACATATATATATGTCGTACTACTAGGTACGACATATATATATGTCGTACCTAGTAGCCAGAACGCACTTCTCAGCCTACCCTACTATGCAAGGCCCGATTTGCCTAATAAGCCAAGTTTCCATGAATTAATATATTTTCTCTAATTTGTTTCTTATGAAAATGATAAAGCTACCCATTCCATTATGTATTAGGTCAATTTTTTTTATTGGAGTTAAATTAACGTAGTTATATGACCGAACCTAACCAACCTTACCTAACCTATCTTTATATGAATATTATTTATATTTAAACACTTCATTAATGTATTAGTTTATATACAACTTTAACATATTTTCATAAAACAAGTGTTGAGTGTACGAAAAATTTATTATTCATTTAATAATCGCAATTATAATATTAATACCTTAATGTCTATCATTAATATACTAGAATATAAATTGCATAATAAACAGCAAGACCCGTTTTGCCATGATGGCGAGTAATTGGAACAAGATGAAAATTATTGTTTACAGTTTTCCGACATCAAGCTATCCATTATAAGATATGAGATATAACAAATTTTATTAACTTATAACAGGAATCAATAACATGAATAAAATGCAAAAGATTAATTGCATAAACTAATTATTCTATTAATTATATATATTTACTAGGCTTGTATGTTTTACGTAAACAAATTCAGTGTGTAGCCTCCATCATCATCACTTTGAACTACAGCTCATGTAACCTTGGTCTGATTTAAATAGGATTTCAAATTATTGTCAACAAACCATCTATTTGTGACTGCAATTCCTTAATAATTCGAACCATCAGCTGGAGGTATTTCTTCCTGATGTCTGGTATTGTCCGGGGAACATTGCATTACTATTTATTTAAGTTTCTCTAGAATTGTTTGTGTTTCTCTATTGCCATTGCCGTTTTATCTGTGAGTCAATAGTCCTTTATTCCATTCCATCAAGTAATTACACACACATCTTAGGTGTGTAATTATCTAAGCGTAGTTAAAGGATGAGTTCCGCTCGTGGTGTCCCGTCTTCCCAGTACTCTTTTGTCATGTGACGCTTTGAAACTACCGACTGTTTTGGCCTCCACCACCTTCTCACTCAACTTGTTCCAACCGTCTTCCACTCTGAAAAAGTGAACTTTTTAAGTTTATTTGGCATCTTTGTCTCCGTAGCTTAAATCTAATACCTTTTGTTGTTGAAGTTCCAAGTTTCCATAATTCTTCTTTATCAATTTTGTCGATTTACGATACTATTTTTTTACATAATGATCAGGTTCTTGCACATTGTTCATTGTATAACTCTAGTGACAGTCTACTATCAGGAATCACCCTTACCTTGCGGCGATTCCAGGGGTGAAGGTCCCTGCGGCCTGGTCTGTGACCAGGCCTCCTAAATCTCTTCCATTGTTAGAGTTCTTTAATTTCTTTCCGCAAAATTTTAGGTAGTGTGTAGCTTATTTTCTCCTGTGCCACATTTCTTAAGATGCATTTATTCCCATTGAATTAAATTAGTCACATGGCGCTCCAAGCCCATATTTTGTCTAGGTCATTTGTGAAGGGCACGACAACCGCCTGCGTCTCGTATCGTCCCCTAGTAGCTTAGCATCAGCAGCAAACACGTCTATATAATTATGTATTCCTTCTGGTAGAACATTTATATAGACGTTGAGCATTACTGAGTGCAAGAACTGAACACTGTGGTGCTCCACTAGTAGTACTCCACTAGTAGTACTCCAGTAAGATACTTTGCCTCAGTCTCACCCTCTCACCCATCCAGAATGTTCGCTTCCAAAACAGCTTCTCGTGTGTGACTGCCAAAGGCCATTAGGTCCAGATAAACAAGGTCGACCCAATCATCTTTTTCCTGAAGAATTTATGTGGCTCAACAGTAACAACTAAGTAGACTTGTTACACAGGATCTTACTGCTCGAAAATCATCTTGAATATAATTAAACCATTTCTCTCCAGGTATTCTATCCATATCGTTTTAATTATTTTTTCAAGTGTTTTGATCACACTTGACAATGATACGTGTCTATAGTTCACAGGGTGCTACCATTTTTGTAGATCGGGACTATATTTGCGATTTTCGTTATATCTGCTAAGATTCATGTACACAAAGATATCTCGAATATCATTTGAAGTGGAATGCTCAGCTCAGATGACCATTCTCTTAGAACGCAAGGTGAAACTCCATCTGATTCAATTGCTTTATTTCTTCCAAGCTACTAAAGTAATTTTTCCAGTTTGTCTCGAAATACCTCTAAGTACTCTATAATGTACTTGGGAATTGGTGTTGTGTCTGGTTCTCTGAAAACTTTATTTTGCAGAAACACACTTTGCTAGTTTTCATTTAGTATTTCACGTATATCCTTTTCATTCTCTGTGAATCTGTTTCCCGTTTTCAAACTGTGAATTTTATCCTGTAACTGCAATTTGCTTTTAATGAATTTACAGAATAGGCCTGGTTCTGTTTTACATTTGTCCGCTATTCCTTTCTCAAAATTGTTTTCTACCTGTCTTCTCGCTGTTCTCCTGGACCAGACATGTTTTTTAGCTCTTCACTTCTGTTTTGACAAATTTGTTGTGCCTTATATATATATATATATATATATATATATATATATATATATATATATATATATATATATATATATATAATGTCGTACCTAGTAGCCAGAACTCACTTTTTGGCCTACTATGCAAGCCCCGATTTGCCTAATAAGCCAAGATTTCCTGAATTAATATATTTTCTCTAATTTTTTTCTTATGAAAAGATAAAGCTACCCATTTCATTATGTATGAGGTCAATTTTTTTTCTTTGGAGTTAAAATTAACGTAGATATATGACCGAACCTAACCAACCCTACCTAACCTATCTTTATAGGTTAGGTAGCCGAAAAAGTTAGGTTAGGTTAGGTAGGTTAGGTAGTCGAAAAACAATTAATTCATGAAAGCTTGGCCTATTAGGCAAATCGGGCCTTGCATAGTAGGCTGACAAGTGCGTTCTGGCTACTAGGTACGACACACATATATATATATATATATATCAAAAGTTTACATAAATCTTATATACTTTATTGCCTAACAACGTCTTTCTAATCAAATTCATTAAAGAACTTTGAAAGTTCCCCATAATATCCTCTGCTGAAAACAAGTTTTTTTCAACTGCTATATTTTCCTCGTTCTCTTCTAGATTATAAAGCATTGCATATTTTTTTCAAAAAAAAAACATGGTCTCTCTAGCCCAAGGGAAGAAGGTAATGAATAACAAATATCGCTTCTTCTTTCCTGGTGAATATCAGATCCGGCACTGAAGAAACATCCCCTTCCCTCATTCTCACATCTTGATACTAGTTGTTACATAAATGTCTCTTAAGATGAAGTTCTCGAAGTTACCAGTCCAAAAGTTCTCCGTTCTAGCTTCGCAGGCCTCCCAGTCTATGCATTTCAAGTTGAAGTCACTCATTACCAACAGTCGAGATCTATCCTTATCCACTCTTACTATAATAGATCTCATGGTCGTTATGAGACACTCTTGCATTTCATCCAGGTTCTCTTTTGTCCATGAGTTGCTTGACTGTGGACTGTAGGCATTTATGAGTATCAGTTTGACGTCCTAATCACAGATCTCCAGTGCCCTTGTGTTAACTTCTCGTGAGTCGGCGATCAAAAATCCTTTACCTTCAGCTGTTCTTTCATCAGCGCAGCAACGTCTCCACCTTTCCTGTCACGTCTCCAAACTGAGCAGCTCGTAGAGAATACGGTCTCATTTAAAAGTATCATCTTCGAATTTCATCTCCGTTAGTGCAGCAATATCAGCCAACTTAAGCTGTATTACATCGTTTAGCTTCAGTATTTTTTTTTATCTTGCTTCATCTATGTTAGTATATACGATTTTCAGGAAGATGTTCCTTCTCCCTTTGTCCTTTACTCCCCCTTTCTCAAATGATTTTTGTTTGTTTTTTGCACCATTTCAAAAATGCAAACCAACAAAATCATTAAACAAAGAGGGAGTAAAGGACAAAGGTAGAGGGAATCTGTGTGTGTACTCACATATTTGTGCTTGCAGGATCGAGCATTGACTCTTGGATCCCGCCTTTCCAGCCATCGGCTGTTTACAGCAATGACTCCTGTCCCATTTCCTTATCATACCTAATTCTAGGATTATGAATAAAGTTTGCTTCCACAATCTGCTCCTTAAGTGCATTCCATTTTTCCACTACTCTCACGCTAAAAGAAAACTTCCTAACATCTCTGTGACTCATCTGAGTTTCCAGCTTCCACCCATGTCCCCTCGTTCTGTTTTTATTACGTGTGAACATTTCATCTATTTCCACTTTATCAATTTCCCTGAGTATTTTATATCCCTATCATATCTCCTCTCTCCCTTCTTTTCTCTAGTGTCGTAAGGTTCACTTCCTTCAGACGCTCTTCATATCCCATCCCTCGTAACTCTGGGACATGCCTAGTCGCAAACCTCTGAACCTTCTCCAGTTTCCTTATGTTTCTTGAGGTGGGGGCTCCATGATGGCGCGGCATACTCTAAGACTGGTCTCACGTAGGCAGTGTAAAGCGCCCTAAAAGGCTCCTCACTTAGGTTTCTGAATGAAGTTCTAATTTTCGCAAGTGTATAGCATGCTGCTGTCGTTATCCTATTTAGATGTGCCTCAGGAGATAATTAGGTGTTACGTCCACTCCCAGATCTCTTTCTCTAATCGATACAGGTAGGCAGTTCCCCTTCATTGTGTACTGTCCCTTTGGTCGCCTATCACCTGATCCCATTTCCATAACTTTACATTTACTCGTGTTGAACTCCAGTAGCCATTTCTCTGACCATCTCTGCAACCTGTCCAGGTCCTCTTGGAGGATCCTACAATCCTCATCTGTCAAAACTCTTCCCTCAAAGTTTGCGGATGACGCAAAATTAATATGTAGGATCCCACTCCTGTAAACATATGATTTACGTAAATTAGAGATTGGTCCAAGCACCGATTCTTGAGGTACTCCACTCGTTACTGTTTGCCAGTCCGACTTCTCGCCCCTTACCATTACCCTCTGGCTCCTTCCTGTTAGGTATTCTTCACCCATGCTAGGGCCTTTCCGTTTACTTCTGCCTGCCTCTCAAGTTTGTATAGCAGTCTTATGTGCGGTACTGTACCAAAGCCCTTTTGGCAGTCAAGAAATATGCAATCTGCCCAGCCTTCTCTGTCCTGCCTTATCCGTGTGTGTGTGTGTGTGTGTGTGTGTGTGTGTGGTGTGTGTGTGTGTGTGTACCCGCCTATTTGTACCTACAGAATCGAGCTCTTAACTCTTTGACCCCGCTTTTCAAGCCGTTGGTTGTCTAATGCAATGACTCCTGACCTATTTCCCTATCATACCTGTTTTTAAAGTTATAAATGGAGTTAGCCTCTACAACCTGCTCCTTTAGGTCATTCCATTTATTCACTACCCTTACGCTGAAGGGAAACTTTATAACGTCCGTATGACACATCTGAGTTACAAGCTTCCATCTGTGTCCTCTTGTTCTGTTGATATTCATTGTAAACAATTCCTCTGTTTCCAATCTGTCAATTCCTCTAGGCATTTTATACATCTGAATCGTCTCCGTGGCGTAGTGGTAAGACATTCGACTGCCGTTCCGCGAGCGCCTTGTCCTGGGTTCATATCCGGGCCGGGAGGATTTACTGGGCGCAAATCCTTAACTGTAGCCTCTGTTTAACTCAACAGTAAAATGGGTACTTGGTTGTAACAACGATTCTTCGTGGGGGTCGTATTCCAGCAAACATAGGCTTAAGGACCTGCCCGAAACGCTTCGCGTACTAGTGGCTGTACATGAATGTAACAACTTTTTTTTTTTTTTTTGTGTTTTGTGTGTGGTGTGTGTGTGTGTGTGTGGGTGTGTGTGTGTGTGTGTGTGTGTATATATATATATATATAATTATATATATATATATATATATATATATATATATATATATATATATATATAAATAAAAAAAGTCCCCCCCTTTCCTCCTCCTTTCTAACGTCGTCAGATTTAGTTCCTTCAGTCTTTCTTCGCACCTCATCCCTCACAACTCTGGGACGATTCTCGTTGATGATTTACTGTATTCACCTAGTTGTGTTTGCGGGGGTTGAACTTTGCTCTTTCTTTTGAGAGGCTCTCCCGCCTCTCAAAAGTCAATCAACTGTTTACTAACTTTTTTTCCCCACACCACACACCCCAGGAAGCAGCCCGTGACAGCTAACTAACTCCCAGGTACCTATTTACTGCTAGGTAACAGGGGCATTCATGGTGAAAGAAACATTGCCCGTTTGTTTCTGCCTGGTGCAGGAATCGAACCCGCGCCACAGAATTAAGAGTACTGCGCGCTATCCACCAGGCTAACAGGCCCCACTGTGTGTGGTGTGTGTGTCTTTAAATTTGTGTACGCATGTTTGCAAGTTGTTGAGACCATGTGTGTGAGTGTGTGAATGAACAACGTTATATTTTACTCGTTGTGATTATGAATGAAAACATCTGAATGTAGCGCTTCTCGTTGTGGTGCGTGTGTGGCTATCAATATGAATGAAGGAATGTGCAGTGTATACCCGTGCGTGGGTGTGTGTGTAAGGCCTGAGCGTGTCTGTGTTTGCGTGCAATTCGCTCATATTATTCCATTTCCAAAATCAATATGCACCCCACCTCTCACTCTCGCTACCCAGCCAGCCAGTCTGTCTGTCAGACGACCAGCTAGGCGACCAGTCATCCAACCAGGAATCCAGCCTGTCAATGAGCCAGCCAGTTATTCTACCAGCCAGACTGCAGGCAAGCACGCCAACCAGTCAAACGCATAGACAACCTCCCAAACACCCAGTAAGAGTCGATTAATTCAATCATCCTACCAGACAAAAAGCCAGTCACCCATCCTCCAAGTCTGTCGACCATCCACCCATCCTCCAAGTCTGTCGACCATCCACCCCACCAGTCTTCCTTTCACCCAGGCAGCAATCTATCCACCCAGCCAGTGGATGATTATTCTTGCTTCTGTCCACCAGAAGCATGTCAATCCAGACATCCAACCCTCCAGGAAATACCCTAAACAACCAAACGCCAGCCGAAATAACCAATCTTTCAGCCAATTAACCAATCAACGAAGAACGTGATCAACCGATGTGCCCATCAACCGAACAACCAATCGGCTAATTTACCATGCATAAAGCCAGATGACATACAAGTCAACTAGGCGAGAGACTAGCCTAGGAAGTAAGGAAGTAAGACTACCAGGAAGTAAGCCGATTGTTCAGCCAATCAACCAATTCCCTTCCCGCAAAACCCATTCATACGGCCACTAACTCATAGGAGTCATTGATTGTCAGGTCAATATAACCCCATTTAGTACTACTGTTTGGGGTCATAAATAATGCGATCGTTATCACTTTTGGTTCCTATAATAATGGCAGCTTGGTCATTTTTACCTCCATTCCATGCTAATAGAAATCCTTGTAATGATTCTTTGGTTAGGGGTCGTGAGTTATTCACGAAAGTGTCAGGTCGATATGATGGATTGTATGCAGTGTGTGTACTTTCTCGACACATTGATTTCCTGTTATCAGATTACTCACCAAGATGTGCTTACTTAACGTGTTGAAATGCTGATCACTAAAGCTATGTGATGGCAATCATTCCTTCGTCACGGCCAGCGCACGACAGGAAAGGCCTTCGTTGGCCCATTCATTTTAAATATCAATGACTTGCGAGTCTTTAACTCGGGTTAAATAACGTACCGGAAGGGTCGAGCCTCGCACCACTTATTTGCAACTGTTTTCGTAACTCATCCAAGTGTCAGGCATTCGATGCTCCTTGTTTATTTGCATCTTCAGTTCCCCCCCTCCCGCCATGTAACATCACAAGTCGTTATTAATCTTCCTTATTTATCATCTCGTCCAGTGGCGAGGTCCAGTTTCAGCGCTCTCCTTGTGCCTCAGTCAGTTCAGCTTCTTGCAAAGCTTTGTCCGTTTACCGGATTTACTTTGGTGGATGAGGTGGACATCCATGCCGGTGCTGCGTACACACCAGCGGCTCTCATATAGGATGTGTGGAACCTGAACAAATCGTAACAATTCAGTTTCAATTTCTTTCTTTAATATGCACCCCATACTCATCCCATGAACATGTATATATAGCATTAAATCATAACAGCCAAAAACGAAGACTTCTGTTTATCATCATCATTTCGGGCACCTGATGATAAATGCCCCAAAAATGCAAAATGAAGCACTCAGAATTATACTTGGCTGTCCAATAACTACCAAAGTTCTCAACATGCGGAAAGAATTAAATATACTTAGCATTAGAGATAGAATATTTGAAATTATCTTATGATGGGACTAAAGCTTCTGCGTGATAACAAAAACAACATTGTGTCAGTTGCTCTGTTAGAACACATACGAAATGGAACTAGCGAGTCTAAGTGGATTCAAAGAACAGCCACTCATATTAAAATGATGGGACTGCATGATGTATATACAGATGAAAGAGTTCAGCACTTCCTTCCACCCTGGCAGATAGTACCTTTTGACATCCTGACCCCTGCATACCCCACCAAGAAACTAATCACAAACAACCCTCATGCTCAGCTTGCTGCTAAATTAAGCACCATAGAACACATTCACAATATACAAGCTGAAAACAACATTGCACAGACAATATACACTGACGGATCACTCAATACAGCTACAGGGAGGGCAGGAAGTGCTGTTATTGCTCATCAGCCCGATGGCAGCACAATTGAGAGGAATATCCGAATTAGTAACTGGGCGTCCACTATGCAAGCCGAGTTGGTAGCGATACTGGTAGCACTCGAAATTATTGACAACACTGAAGTAGACAGCTTAATTATTTCTGACTCCCTTTCCTCACTACGAGCAATAAACAGTTTGCAATCAAGTAATAACGTGCTTGTCTTGGAAGCTAGACGTAGATATATAAGAATACTTAGCAAGAGGGTAAATATAAAAATGTTGTGGATTCCTTCTCACATTGGCCTGCAGGAACATGACAAAGTTGACGCCCTTGCTAAGGCTGCAGTAAATAAAGACAGTGTTGAACGGAATCTTGAGTTATCAAATAGGTCCCTTAAAAGTGTCATTAGACGAGAACTCCTGGATGGATTTGAAGAAAGTAGAACTGTGCAAACTGGAATTAGCAGGTCCATTGTTCATCACATTGAAATGTGTGAAGTAAAACATGTGTATGGGGCAAGTAATAAAGTCAGTAGACTAACAGATGTTGTCACAGCTCGTATAAGACTTGGCTACAAGTATCTCTGGCAGTTCGGCTTGTATAGGGATCTAGATGAAGTAAAGTGTAAAGTGTGTGGACAAAGACAGGGACACACACTAGAACACTATATCTTGGATTGTAGTAAAATTGAGCCATTTAGAGATAGATCTAAACTCACTCTGTATGATATGGCAACCTATCTTATTACCATGGGAAAATACCTGAAATACTTGCACTGTATCCACATTTCGCTTCCAGTAGATGAACGACATACGAGATTCAGAAACAAGTAGTGTATTTTGAAGACTAACAAGAAACAGAAGCCCCCTATGACTCTGTAATGTCCCCATTGGTCAAACTATTATGTATTAGCGATAAGACCTACCATTAATGTATGATGACTTACTGTAAATATGTAGCTCTTGAAATAGCACTTTCTCTGTAACTAGCTGACATTGTAACTATAAGGTGTGAAGGATAGATGAAATTGTTTATGTAATAATCTAAGATGAGGTCTGATAAAGACCTTTTGTGCCCTCTGTAATGCTTTTGCGCTACCGCTCACAGGATGAGTATGGGGTGCACAATAAACTAGCCGCCTTCGGCGGCAACAATCAATCAATCACCAGCATTAATATGCTTGGGCAGCATATCAATAATTATATACTGCCCAAGCAGATTTCCTATACTGTCAAGTTGAGTTTACTGAATTCATGTTGATGTTTAGAAACAAAACATATATCTATTTAAGTGTTCTTCTACATTTCCTTCAGCCAATCTCTATAACATCTTGCAGGAAATAATTTTATCGAATTCGCCGCACACTTCTTTATCATTCCCAGTTTACCATCATCTTTTTGCATGTTCTAATCATTTTATCCTTTACCGACATCTTCGTCCTAATGTAACTATATAATACTTTAGTCTGCCCCTTTTCCTTGGATCATCGTCATCTCTCAAATGTTACTTATTTTGTCTGAATTCTTTTGTGTTCGTCATCCTTCACATGTTGTGCTTCACATCTGTTCTGCCTTGTTTTATCTATTATTTTTGCATAAGCTGTCGCTCTCACCACAACCCGTTCTCGTAATAGAACTTCGCATTTTGACGTATACCAGGAAGTCATCTTAAGGCAAAACAATTTGTCGGGCTAAAAAAAATGGTAACGGCTCACGAAATTGATATACTGTCCCCGTTTTCTGTTTTGGGTCTTCTGGTAGGTTAAGATAAGGGCACTTTAGTACGACAGTTTATTGACGTTGGGAAACCTTAGGAGGACGGGCTTCTCACCAAACGCGTTACCTTTTTTTTATCACCCATATTCTGATGGTATAAACCTTCCTTCAGTATCCTTGTACTGGCTCGTTATGAAGTGCCACTATTGACGCTTTCTCATGCTCTGACCTGCTAGTGGTCTTTATGGAAGGCTGTCTTTCAGGCGCCTCAACCCTCCCGCACGCCACAACCTTCGTAACAACTATGTAATCAAAGCTACAGTGGTGGCTGGCCCTCCTTGGTATTCCATGTGTGTGTGACCACCTATTGTGCCTCAAGGCTCGAACGCCGGGTTTTGGACCGCGCTTTTCCAACCACTGAGATGTCAGATTCATTGACCACCACACACATGTTCCACTACGTAAAACATGTTTTGTTAATTTAAAATTTGTTTTGTTTTCAATGTATTTTATTTTTAGTGCGGAGTTTTACAATTATTTTAGTTTCCGCCAAGCATCGATATTTTGACAAATATT
>WNGS01135237.1:4907550-4920185 GCA_020271785.1 Procambarus virginalis
ATCTAACGTAGTTAAAGGATGAGTTCCGCTCGTGGTGTCCCGTCTTCCCAGTACTCTTTTGTCATGTGACGCTTTGAAACTACCGACTGTTTTGGCCTCCACCACCCTCACTCAACTTGTCCAACCGTCTTCCACTCTGAAAAAGTGAACTTTTTAAGTTTATTTGGCATCTTTGTCTCCGTAGCTTAAATCTAATACCTTTTGTTGTTGAAGTTCCAAGTTTCCATAATTCTTCTTATCAATTTTGTCGATTTACGATACTATTTTTTTAAATAATGATCGTTCTTGCACATTGTTCATTGTATAACTCTAGTGACAGTCTACTATCAGGAATCACCCTTACCTTGCGGCGATTCCAGGGGTGAAGGTCCTGCGGCCTGGTCTGTGACCAGGCCTCCTAAATCTCTTCCATTGTTAGAGTTCTTTAATTTCTTTCCGCAAAATTTAGGTAGTGTGTAGGTATTTCTCCTGTGCCACATTTCTTAAGATGCATTTATTCCCATTGAATTAAATAGTCACATGGCGCTCCAAGCCATATTTTGTCTAGGTCATTTGTGAAGGGCACGACAACGCCTGCGTCTCGTATCGTCCCCTAGTAGCTTAGCATCAGCAGCAAACACGTCTATATAATTATGTATTCCTTCTGGTAGAACATTATATAGACGTTGAGCATACTGAGTGCAAGAACTGAACACTGTGGTGCTCCACTAGTAGTACTCCACTAGTAGTACTCCAGTAAGATACTTTGCCTCAGTCTCACCCTCTCCCCATCCAGAATGTTCGCTTCCAAAACAGCTTCTCGTGTGTGACTGCCAAAGGCCATTAGGTCCAGATAAACAAGGTCGACCCAATCATCTTTTCCTGAAGAATTTATGTGGCTCAACAGTAACAACTAAGTAGACTTGTTACACAGGATCTTACTGCTCGAAAATCATCTTGAATATAATTAAACCATTTCTCTCCAGGTATTCTATCCATATCGTTTTAATTATTTTTTCAAGTGTTTTGATCACACTTGACAATGATACGTGTCTATAGTTCACAGGGTGCTACCATTTTTGTAGATCGGGACTATATTTGCGATTTTCGTTATATCTGCTAAGATTCATGTACACAAAGATATCTCGAATATCATTTGAAGTGGAATGCTCAGCTCAGATGACCATTCTCTTAGAACGCAA
Organism: Procambarus virginalis; assembly: GCA_020271785.1. Lineage (NCBI taxonomy): Eukaryota > Metazoa > Arthropoda > Malacostraca > Decapoda > Cambaridae > Procambarus > Procambarus virginalis. The sequence continues at coordinate 4,908,732 of WNGS01135237.1, forward strand.
GGTGAAACTCCATCTGATTCAATTGCTTTATTTCTTCCAAGCTACTAAAGTAATTTTTCCAGTTTGTCTCGAAATACCTCTAAGTACTCTATAATGTACTTGGGAATTGGTGTTGTGTCTGGTTCTCTGAAAACTTTATTTTGCAGAAACACACTTTGCTAGTTTTCATTTAGTATTTCACGTATATCCTTTCATTCTCTGTGAATCTGTTTCCCGTTTTCAAACTGTGAATTTTATCCTGTAACTGCAATTTGCTTTTAATGAATTTACAGAATAGGCCTGGTTCTGTTTTACATTTGTCCGCTATTCCTTCTCAAAATTGTTTTCTACCTGTCTTCTCGCTGTTCTCCTGGACCAGACATGTTTTTAGCTCTTCACTTCTGTTTTGACAAATGTGTGTGCCTTATATATATATATATATATATATATTATATATATATATATATATATATATATATATAATATATATATAATGTCGTACCTAGTAGCCAGAACTCACTTTTTGGCCTACTATGCAAGCCCCGATTTGCCTAATAAGCCAAGATTTCCTGAATTAATATATTTTCTCTAATTTTTTCTTATGAAAAGATAAAGCTACCCATTTCATTATGTATGAGGTCAATTTTTTTTCTTGGAGTTAAAATTAACGTAGATATATGACCGAACCTAACCAACCCCTAACCTAACTAACCTATCTTTATAGTTAGGTAGCCGAAAAAGTTAGGTTAGGTTAGGTAGGTTAGGTAGTCGAAAAACAATTATTCATGAAAGCTTGGCCTATTAGGCAAATCGGGCCTTGCATAGTAGGCTGACAAGTGCGTTCTGGCTACTAGGTACGACACACATATATAATATATATATATATATATATATAATATATATATAATATATATATATATATATATATATATCAAAAGTTTACATAAATCTTATATACTTTATTGCTAACAACGTCTTTCTAATCAAATTCATTAAAGAACTTTGAAAGTTCCCATAATATCCTCTGCTGAAAACAAGTTTTTTTCAACTGCTATATTTTCCTCGTTCTCTTCTAGATTATAAAGCATTGCATATTTTTTTCAAAAAAAAAAAACATGGTCTCTCTAGCCCAAGGGAAGAAGGTAATGAATAACAATATCGCTTCTTCTTTCCTGGTGAATATCAGATCCGGCACTGAAGAAACATCCCCTTCCCTCATTCTCACATCTTGATACTAGTTGTTACATAAATGTCTCTTAAGATGAAGTTCTCGAAGTTACCAGTCCAAAAGTTCTCCGTTCTAGCTTCGCAGGCCTCCCAGTCAAGTTGAAGTCACTCATTACCAACAGTCGAGATCTATCCTTATCCACTCTTACTATAATAGATCTCATGGTCGTTATGAGACACTCTTGCATTTCATCCAGGTTCTCTTTGTCCATGAGTTGCTTGACTGTGGACTGTAGGCATTTATGAGTATCAGTTTGACGTCCTAATCACAGATCTCCAGTGCCCTTGTGTTAACTTCTCGTGAGTCGGCGATCAAAAATCCTTTACCTTCAGCTGTTCTTTCATCAGCGCAGCAACGTCTCCACCTTTCCTGTCACGTCTCCAAACTGAGCAGCTCGTAGAGAATACGGTCTCATTTAAAAGTATCATCTTCGAATTTCATCTCCGTTAGTGCAGCAATATCAGCCAACTTAAGCTGTATTACATCGTTTAGCTTCAGTATTTTTTTTTATCTTGCTTCATCTATGTTAGTATATACGATTTTCAGGAAGATGTTCCTTCTCCCTTTGTCCTTTACTCCCCCTTTCTCAAATGATTGTGTTGGTTGTTTTTTGCACCATTTCAAAAATGCAAACCAACAAAATCATTAAACAAAGAGGGAGTAAAGGACAAAGGTAGAGGGAATCTGTGTGTGTACTCACATATTTGTGCTTGCAGGATCGAGCATTGACTCTTGGATCCCGCCTTTCCAGCCATCGGCTGTTTACAGCAATGACTCCTGTCCCATTTCCTTATCATACCTAATTCTAGGATTATGAATAAAGTTTGCTTCCACAACTGTTCCCCAAGTGCCATTCCATTTTTCCACTACTTCACGCTAAAGAAAACTTCCTAAATCTCTGTGACTCATCTGAGTTTCCAGCTTCCACCCATGTCCCCTCGTTCTGTTTTATTACGTGTGAACATTTCATCTATTTCCACTTTGTCAATTCCCTGAGTATTTTATATCCCTATCATATATTCCTCTCTCCCTTCTTTTCTCTAGTGTGTAGTTCACTTCCTTCAGACGGACGCAATCTCTTCATATCCCATCCCTCGTAACTCTGGGACATGCCTAGTCGCAAACCTCTGAACCTTCTCAGTTTCCTTATGTTTCTTGAGGTGGGGGCTCCATGATGGCGCGGCATACTCTAAGACTGGTCTCACGTAGGCAGTGTAAAGCGCCCTAAAAGGCTCCTCACTTAGGTTTATGAATGAAGTTCTAATTTTCGCAAGTGTATAGCATGCTGCTGTCGTTATCCTATTTAGATGTGCCTCAGGAGATAATTAGGTGTTACGTCCACTCCCAGATCTCTTTCTCTAATCGATACAGGTAGGCAGTTCCCCTTCATTGTGTACTGTCCCTTTGGTCGCCTATCACCTGATCCCATTTCCATAACTTTACATTACTCGTGTTGAACTCCAGTAGCCATTCTCTGACCATCTCTGCAACCTGTCCAGGTCCTCTTGGAGGATCCTACAATCCTCATCTGTCAAAACTCTTCCCTCAAAGTTTGCGGATGACGCAAAATTAATATGTAGGATCCCACTCCTGTAAACATATGATTTACGTAAATTAGAGGATTGGTCCAAGCCGATTCTTGAGGTACTCCACTCGTTACTGTTTGCCAGTCCGACTTCTCGCCCCTTACATTACCCTCTGGCTCCTTCCTGTTAGGTAGTTCTTCACCCATGCTAGGGCCTTTCCGTTTACTTCTGCCTGCCTCTCAAGTTTGTATAGCAGTCTTATGTGCGGTACTGTACCAAAGCCCTTTTGGCAGTCAAGAAATATGCAATCTGCCCAGCCTTCTCTGTCTGCCTTATCCGTGTGTGTGTGTGTGTGGTGTGTGTGTGTGTGTGTGTGTGTGTGTGTGTGTACCCGCCTATTTTGACCTACAGAATCGAGCTCTTAACTCTTGACCCGCTTTTCAAGCCGTTGGTTGTCTAATGCAATGACTCCTGACCTATTCCCTATCATACCTGTTTTTAAAGTTATAAATGGAGTTAGCCTCTACAAACTGCTCCTTTAGGTCATTCCATTTATTCACTACCCTTACGCTGAAGGGAAACTTTATAACGTCCGTATGACACATCTGAGTTACAAGCTTCCATCTGTGTCCTCTTGTTCTGTTGATATTCATTGTAAACAATTCCTCTGTTTCCATCTGTCAATTCCTCTAGGCATTTTATACATCTGTCGTCTCCGTGGCGTAGTGGTAAGACATTCGACTGCCGTTCCGCGAGCGCCTTGTCCTGGGTTCATATCTGGCCGGGGAGGATTTACTGGGCGCAAATCCTTAACTGTAGCCTCTGTTTAACTCACAGTAAAATGAGTACTTGGTTGTAACAACGATTCTTCGTGGGGGTCGTATTCCAGCAAACATAGGCTTAAGGACCTGCCCGAAACGCTTCGCGTACTAGTGGCTGTACATGAATGAACAACTCTTGGTGTGTGTGTGGGTGGGTGGTGTGTGGGTGTGGTTGTGTGTGTGTGTGTGTGTGTGTAAATATTATATCTATATATATTATATATTATATATATTAGATATATATATATATATATATATTAATATATATAAAATAAAAAAAGTCCCCCCCTTTCCTCCTCCTTTCTAACGTCGTCAGATTTAGTTCCTTCAGTCTTTTTCGCACCTCATCCCTCACAACTCTGGGACGATTCTCGTTGATGATTTACTGTATTCACCTAGTTGTGTTTGCGGGGGTTGAACTTTGCTCTTTCTTTTGAGAGGCTCTCCCGCCTCTCAAAAGTCAATCAACTGTTTACTAACTTTTTTTCCCCACACCACACACCCCAGGAAGCAGCCCGTGACAGCTAACTAACTCCCAGGTACCTATTTACTGCTAGGTAACAGGGCATTCATGGTGAAAGAAACATTGCCCGTTTTTCTGCCTGGTGCAGGAATCGAACCCGCGCCACAGAATTAAGAGTACTGCGCGCTATCCACCAGGCTAACAGGCCCACTGTGTGTGTGTGTGTGTCTTTAAATTTGTGTACGCATGTTTGCAAGTTGTTGAGACCATGTGTGTGAGTGTGTGAATGAACAACGTTATATTTTACTCGTTGTGATTATGAATGAAAACATCTGAATGTAGCGCTTCTCGTTGTGGTGCGTGTGTGGCTATCAATATGAATGAAGGAATGTGCAGTGTATACCCGTGCGTGGGTGTGTTGTAAGGCCTGAGCGTGTCTGTGTTTGCGTGCAATTCGCTCATATTATTCCTTTCCAAAATCAATATGCACCCCACCTCTCACTCTCGCTACCCAGCCAGCCAGTCTGTCTGTCAGACGACCAGCTAGCGACCAGTCATCCAACAGGAATCCAGCCTGTCATGAGCCAGCCAGTTATTCTACCAGCCGACTGCAGGCAAGCACGCCAACCAGTCAACGCATAGACAACCTCCCAAACACCAGTAAGAGTCGATTAATTCAATCATCCTACCAGACAAAAAGCCAGTCAATCCTCCAAGTCTGTCGACCATCCACCCATCCTCCAAGTCTGTCGACCATCCACACCAGTCTTCCTTTCACCCAGGCAGCAATCTATCCACCCAGCCAGTGGATGATTATTCTTGCTTCTGTCCACCAGAAGCATGTCAATCCAGACATCCAACCCTCCAGGAAATACCCTAAACAACCAAACGCCAGCCGAAATAACCAATCTTTCAGCAATTAACCCATCAACGAAGAACGTGATCAACCGATGTGCCCATCAACCGAACAACCCATCGGCTAATTTACCATGCATAAAGCCAGATGACATACAAGTCAACTAGGCGAGAGACTAGCCTAGGAAGTAAGGAAGTAAGACTACCAGGAAGTAAGCCGATTGTTCAGCAATCAACCATTCCCTTCCGCAAAACCCATTCATACGGCACTAACTCATAGGAGTCATTGATTGTCAGGTCAATATAACCCCATTTAGTACTACTGTTTGGGGTCATAAATAATGCGATCGTTATCACTTTGGTTCCTATAATAATGGCAGCTTGGTCATTTTTACCTCCATTCCATGCTAATAGAAATCCTTGTAATGATTCTTGGTTAGGGGTCGTGAGTTATTCACGAAAGTGTCAGGTCGATATGATGGATTGTATGCAGTGTGTGTACTTTCTCGACACATGATTTCCTGTTATCAGATTACTCACCAAGATGTGCTTACTTAACGTGTTGAAATGCTGATCACTAAAGCTATGTGATGGCAATCATTCCTTCGTCACGGCCAGCGCACGACAGGAAAGGCCTTCGTTGGCCATTCATTTTAAATATCAATGACTTGCGAGTCTTTAACTCGGGTTAAATAACGTACCGGAAGGGTCGAGCCTCGCACCACTTATTTGCAACTGTTTCGTAACTCATCCAAGTGTCAGGCATTCGATGCTCCTTGTTTATTTGCATCTTCAGTTCCCCCCCTCCCGCCATGTAACATCACAAGTCGTTATTAATCTTCCTTATTTATCATCTCGTCCATGGCGAGGTCCAGTTCAGCGCTCTCCTTGTGCCTCAGTCAGTTCAGCTTCTTGCAAAGCTTTGTCCGTTTACCGGATTTACTTTGGTGGATGAGGTGGACATCCATGCCGGTGCTGCGTACACACCAGCGGCTCTCATATAGGATGTGTGGAACCTGAACAAATCGTAACAATTCAGTTTCATTTCTTTCTTTAATATGCACCCATACCATCCCATGAACATGTAATATAGCATTAAATCATAACAGCCCAAAACGAAGACTTCTGTTTATCATCATCATTCGGGCACCTGATGATAAAGCCCCAAAAATGCAAAATGAAGCACTCAGAATTTATACTTGGCTGTCCAATAACTACCAAAGTTCTCAACATGCGGAAAGAATTAATATACTTAGCATTAGAGATAGAATATTTGAAATTAATCTTATGATGGGACTAAAGCTTTGCGTGATAACAAAAACAACATTGTGTCAGTGCTCTGTTAGAACACATACGAAATGGAACTAGCGAGTCTAAGGGATTCAAAGAACAGCCCCTCATATTAAAATGATGGGACTGCATGATGTATATACAGATGAAAGAGTTCAGCACTTCCTTCCACCCTGGCAGATAGTACCTTTTGACATCCTGACCCTGCATACCCACCAAGAAACTAATCACAAAACCCTCATGCTCAGCTTGCTGCTAAATTAAGCACCATAGAACACATCACAAACATACACAACAAAACTGAACAACATTGCACAGACAATATACACTGACGGATCACTCAAACAGCTACAGGGAGGGCAGGAAGTGCTGTTATTGCTCATCAGCCCGATGGCAGCACAATTGAGAGGAAATCCGAATAGTAACTGGGCGTCCACTATGCAAGCCGAGTTGGTAGCGATACTGGTAGCACTCGAAATTATTGACAACACTGAAGTAGACAGCTTAATTATTTCTGACTCCCTTTCCTCACTACGAGCAATAAACAGTTTGCAATCAAGTAATAACGTGCTGTCTTGGAAGCTAGACGTAGATATAAGAATACTTAGCAAGAGGGTAAATATAAAATGTTGTGGATTCCTTCTCACATTGGCCTGCAGGAACATGACAAAGTTGACGCCCTTGCTAAGGCTGCAGTAAATAAAGACAGTGTTGAACGGAATCTTGAGTTATCAAAAGGTCCCTTAAAAGTGTCATTAGACGAGAACTCCTGGATGGATTTGAAGAAAGTAGAACTGTGCAAACTGGAATTAGCAGGTCCATTGTTCATCACATTGAAATGTGTGAAGTAAAACATGTGTATGGGGCAAGTAATAAAGTCAGTAGACTAACAGATGTTGTCACAGCTCGTATAAGACTTGGCTACAAGTATCTCTGGCAGTTCGGCTTGTATAGGGATCTAGATGAAGTAAAGTGTAAAGTGTGTGGACAAAGACAGGGACACACACTAGAACACTATATCTTGGATTGTAGTAAAATTGAGCCATTTAGAGATAGATCTAAACTCACTCTGTATGATATGGCAACCTATCTTATTACCATGGGAAAATTACCTGAAATACTTGCACTGTATCCACATTTCGCTTCCAGTAGATGAACGACATACGAGATTCAGAAACAAGTAGTGTATTTTTGAAGACTAACAAGAAACAGAAGCCCCCTATGACTCTGTAATGTCCCCATTGGTCAAACTATTATGTATTAGCGATAAGACCTACCATTAATGTATGATGACTTACTGTAAATATGTAGCTCTTGAATAGCACTTTCTCTGTAACTAGCTGACATTGTAACTATAAGGTGTGAAGGATAGATGAAATGTTTATGTAATAATCTAAGATGAGGTCTGATAAAGACCTTTTGTGCCCTCTGTAATGCTTTTGCGCTACCGCTCACAGGATGAGTATGGGGTGCACAATAAACTAGCCGCCTCGGGGCAACAATCAATCAAATCACCAGATTAATATGCTTGGGCAGCATTAATAATTATATACTGCCAAAGCAGATTTCCTATACTGTCCAGTTGAGTTTACTGAATTCATGTTGATGTTTAGAAACAAAACATTATCTATTTTAAGTGTTCTTCTACATTCCTTCAGCCAATCTCTATAACATCTTGCAGGAAATAATTTTATCGAAATTCGCCGCACACTTCTTTATCATCCCAGTTTCATCATCTTTTTGACATTTTAATCATTTATCCTTTACGACATCTTCGTCCTAATGTAACTATTATAATACTTAGTCTGCCCCTTTTCCTTGGATCATCGTCATCTCTCAAATGTTACTTATTTTGTCTGAATTCTTTTGTGTTCGTCATCCTTCACATGTTGTGCTTCACATCTGTTCTGCCTTGTTTTATCTATTATTTTTGCATAAGCTGTCGCTCTCACCACAACCCGTTCTCGTAATAGAACTTCGCATTTTGACGTATACCAGGAATCATCTTAAGGCAAAACAATTTGTCGGGCTAAAAAAAATGGTAACGGCTCACGAATTGATATACTGTCCCCGTTTTCTGTTTTGGGTCCTTCTGGTAGGTTAAGATAAGGGCACTTAGTACGACAGTTTATTGACGTTGGGAAACCTTAGGGGGACGGGCTTCTCACCAAACGCGTTACCTTTTTTTATCACCATATTTGATGGTATAAACCTTCCTTCAGTATCCTTGTACTGGCTCGTTATGAAGTGCCACTATTGACGCTTTCTCATGCTCTGACCTGCTAGTGGTCTTTATGGAAGGCTGTCTTTCAGGCGCCTCAACCCTCCCGCACGCCACAACCTTCGTAACAACTATGTAATCAAAGCTACAGTGGTGTGCTGGCCCTCCTTGGTATTCCATGTGTGTGTGACCACCTATTGTGCCTCAAGGCTCGAACGCCGGGTTTTGGACCGCGCTTTTCCAACCACTGAGATGTCAGATTCATTGACCACCACAACATATTCCACTACTAAAACATGTTTGTTAATTTAAAATTTGTGTTGTTTTCAAATGTATTTTATCTTTTAGTGCGGAGTTTTACAATTATTTTTAGTTTCCGCCAAGCATCGATATTTTGACAAATATTATTGTTTAGTATTTAGTGAAGTACACTACTTTGAGGCACCGAGTCGGGCTGCCTATAACCAGTCGCCATTCAGCGAGGTCACGCGTCTACAGCCCAACAACAGGGCACAGACCAGCCACGTCCTTGTAGTAACTCTGGCCTCCAACATCATCAAAGTAAAATGCCAATTCTGTCAGCCTGTCTCGGTACACGGTAATCCTGCCGTCGTCCTCTAGTAAATTCCACTCTTTTGTTCTTGTTTCTAGCCTTTATGTTAAAAGTTCAGCTCTTGACTTTGTGAGACCCCGAGTCCCCGATCAGGTCATCCAGTTCGCGTTCATTTGGAAATGGAAGTTGATAGTTTCTTGATTACCGCTCTTTGCTGACCGTTGACGAAGTTGTTTACATCCTCTTCCGCCTGAAATAAAAAAAATACCTTTAAATCACAAGTTACATTGCAAGTTTCAGTAACTAAAACTACTTGTAATATAGTAGTATACTAACAAGTAAGTTATTTATGGTGGTTGTGCTATTAAGTTACCGTCTTGAGGAAGAGGTTCAACAGGTGTGTGTGTGGTTACAGACGTACTCGCCTTCCTTGACCTTCTTATACTTTCACCCACGAAGAAAAGTGATCCTGCGGACCCGGTTCGATCCCGGGCGCGGCGAGAAACGATGGGCAAATTTTCTTTCACCCTATGCTCCTGTTACCTAGCAGTTAATAGGTACCTGGGAGTTAGTCAGCTATCACGGGCTGCTTCCTGGGTGTGTAGGAGAAAAAAACAATAATAGAAACAGTTTATTGACGGTTGAGAGGCGGGCCGAAAAGCAGCAGGCTCAACCCCCGCAAGCACAACTAGTGAATACACCACACACCCACACACAACCCCCCCCCCCCCACACACACACACCACACACCCACACACACACACACACACAGAAGGAATTTTTCAGTGTCAGAGTAGTTAACGGATGGAAGCTTTAGGCAGTGATGTGGTGGAGGCTGACTCCATACACAGTTTCAAGGGTAGATATGATAGAGCCAGTAGGCTCGGGAATCTGTACACCGGTGATGACAGTTGAGAGGCGGGACCAAAGAGCCAAAGCTCAACCCCCGCAAGCACAAATAGGTAAGTACAAATAGGTGAGTACCCACACACACACACAAACACACACACACACAACACACACCACACACACACACACACACACCACACACACACACACACACACACACCACACACAGGACCCCATAAAAGGTGATGCATAAGCTGGAGAAACAGGCAGGAGTAACAGGTAGGGCGCTCCAGTGGATAAGGGAGTACTAAGCAATAGGAAGCAGAGTGTTTACAGTGAGGGGTGAAACCTCAGACTAGCGTGAAGTCACCAGTGGAGTCCCACAGGGCTCTGTATTGGAACTTATCCCAGAGGGTATAGACTCATTCCTCTCAATGTTTGCTGACGACGCCAAAATTATGAGAAGGATTAAGACAGAGGAGGACAGCTTGAGACTTCAAGAAGATCTGGACAAACTGCAGGAATGGTCGAACAAATGGCTGTTAGAGTTTAAACCAAGCAAATGTATGTAATGAAGATAGGGGTAGGAAGCAGGAGACCAGATACAAGGTATCATTTGGGAGATGAAATACTTCAAGAGTCAGAGAGAGAGAAAGACCTGGGGGTTGATATCACGCCAGACCTGTCCCCTGAAGCTCATATCAAGAGGATAACATCAGCAGCATATGCCAGGTTGGCTAACATAAGAACGGCCTTTAGAAACTTGTGTAAGGAATCTTTCAGAACATTATATACCACATATGTCAGACCAATCCTGGAGTATGCGGCTCCAGCATGGAGTCCCTATCTAGTCAAGCATAAGACTAAACTGGAAAAGGTTCAAAGGTTTGCCACCAGACTAGTACCCGAGCTGAGAGGTATGAGCTACGAGGAGCGACTGCAGGAATTAAACCTCACTTCGTTGGAAGACAGAAGAGTTAGGGGGGACATGATTACCACATTCAAGATTCTCAGGGGAATCGACAGGGTGATAGAGACAGGCTGTTTAACACAAGGGGCACACGCACTAGGGGACACAGGTGGAAACTGAGTGCCCAATGAGCCACAGAGATATTAGAAAGAACTTTTTTAGTGTCAGAGTGGTTGACAAATGGAATGCATTAGGAAGCGATGTGGTGGAGGCTGACTCCATACACAGTTTCAAGTGTAGATATGATAGAGCCCATTAGGCTCAGGAAACTGTACACTGTTGATTGACGGTTGAGAGGCGGGACCAAAGAGCCAGAGCTCAACCCCCGCAAGCACAAACTAGGTGAGTACAAGGTGAGTACACACACACACACCACACACAACGGTGATTGTGTTGTTGTGGTGATTGTGATCAGTGGTACAGTAAATTAGTGAACCGCAAACACAACGATACAGTGAGACTCCAGAGATTTGTGTAGATAGAACAACAACAACTTAGTGAATCACCTAGTGGAAGGCGACGACGGAGCATCTTCATCAACCATACAACGTCATTACTCATCTAGTTGTGTGAGCGGAAAGGAGACTGGTATGTACCCCCTCTCTGGTCAATAATCGGGGTACAGTGGAGGTAAAAATATTAGCAAATTCTTGTTCAGGATAGCATATATATTTAAAATCTCATTAAGTGGCTCATTTG
>WNGS01135237.1:4967557-4978981 GCA_020271785.1 Procambarus virginalis
TTCGCATCCTAGGGGCCAGAACCCCGGATTTCCACGCACGTCGCCCTGATGCCTCTACCATATACTGCAAGGAAGGGAGGGTAGACAGTTCGGTGTGGGGACTACCACATGTTGATCCGACCCCTGGTTGCCCTCCTATGTACCACTTCGGAGCTGATCAAGCAGGTGGGGCGCCAACACTAGGGAACAGCAAAAGATCACTCAGCAATGGCGACTGGGAGGTCAATACCTCTTGGTTCCCATAGCGTCTGCAGCGGCATGGCCCTGGGGCAAGAGTGTCTTGGGATTTCTCAAGGGAATTGGGTTCCGAACGCTCATCGCCGTCACCAGGACACCAAGGGCTTCCAGTTTTTTATGTTTCAGCGCTCAGTGTGGGATCCAGAGGGGAAATGCTTGCTAGTCCTCGGTTCCTGTCCGGAAGCGGAGGAGCTTGCAAGAAGATATCAATAACCTTTAGGCATGTTGTCTTGCTTGTTGTCGAACCTTTTAACTACACAATAAAGCATAACAAAAAAAATGAAGGGGGTTGGTAGCAAAGCACACAGAAACTTATAGAGGGGACCTACATTACCCCTCCATGCGTTATGTGGTGATTTTTCCTCCGAGGCTATGGGTCCCCCTTCTTCCAGCCAGAGTGGTACTCGCCCATTATATATATATAAAAAAAAAAAAAATTATATATATATAGTATTATATATATATATATTATATATATATATCTAATAACTTATATATATATATATATTAATGTCGTAGCCTAGTGAGCCCAACGAACCGCCACTTCTCAGGGAACCACAGCAAGGCCCGATGTTGCCTAATAAGCAAAGTTGTCATGAAATAACTAGTAATTTTCTCTAATTTTTTTCCTAATGAAACATGATAAAGCTATCCATTTCATGATCGTATGAGGTCAAATTCTTTATTAGTTGGGTTAAAATTAACGTAGTTATATGACGAAACCTAACAGCACCCTACCTAACCTAGCACTAGACCCTACTCTTATAGGTTAGTTAGGTTACGTAGCAGAACAAGTTAGGTTCTGGTTAGTAGCGGCTAAGTAGGTTCGTTAGGTAGTCGAAAAACAATTAATTCATGAATACTTGGCTTATTAGGCAAATCGGGCCTTGTATAGTAGGCTGAGAAGTACGTTCTGGCTACTAGGTACGATATATATATATATATATATATATATATATATGTCGTACCTAGTAGCCACAACGCACTTCTCAGCCTACTATGCAAGGCCCGATTTGCCTAATAGGCCAAGTTTTCATGAATTAATTGTTTTTCGACTACCTAACCTACCTAACCTAACCTAACTTTTTCGGCTACCTAACCTAACCTAACCTATAAAGATAGGTTAGGTTAGGTAGGGTTGGTTAGGTTCCGTCATATATCTACGTTAATTTTAACTCCAATAAAAAAAATTGACCTCATACAAAATGAAGTGGGTAGCTTTATCATTTCATAAGAAAAAAATTAGAGAAAATATATTAATTCAGGAAAACTTGGCTTATTAGGCAAATCTGGCCTTGCATAGTAGGCCAAAAAGTGAGTTCTGGCTACTAGGTACGACATATATATATATATATATATATATATATATATATATATATATATATATATATATATATATATATATATATATGATTCCTGCTTTACAGCTAGTGCCCTTTGACAGGTGTAGAAGAGGAAGCAGTACAGTTGTTTGGTACTCCAGTCCAGGGGTGGAGATGCTAGCCCTAACCAAGGATTGTTTAGTGTCACAATCCTTGCTTATACCTGGTGGACTAAGTCTGTTGTACAATGAGATATGACATCTTAATTTTCATTACCAATATAAATAGTTTAATACTGTAGTTTGATTGGCTGCATATATATAAATTTAATATACTCCCCCCCCCTAATGTGCAAGGAGTCGATTTGTGAGAATATTGCAGAAATACAGTCCGCTAAACATCAGACAAATTGCTATCGAAATATATAAATTAATGTAAATATAAATTCATATAAATTAAATAAATATAAACCTCACAAGTCGATTCCCCACACACCATAGTCACATTTATCGAATGCCTTTGCAAAGTCAGTGTATGCCACATCTGTATTCTTTATTCTTCTAATGCCTCAGATTTTGTCGTAGTGGTCAAGTAGCTGAAGTGGCATGATCTTCCTGCCCTAAATCCACGTTGGCCTGGGGTGTGGAGGTCATTGGTTTACACGAAAAAAGTGACCTGACTCTCTCAGATACTTTTATTATGTGGGATGTGTTCTGGCCTGAAGGGCTTGGGGCTTATGGAACTTAAACCTCCAAAGAAAGCTCTGGTTGTTGCACCAGACTGTTACTTGCGTACAGGGGGACAACGTCCCCCAACCACTCTCTGCCGGAACAGACAACCGACCTCGGCATCCCCACTCCCGCTACCATCAGTCGACCAGCAATGGACACTGGAGTGCTTGAAATTTACTCAGGAGATCACCCTGTACGCCTTTTGATTTCGGAGAGGGGTTCATCGCCACATACTTAGGGGTGCGGCTCCAACACTGGCCTCGTTGTCTTGTGTACACGCCCTATTTGAGCCGCTGTGACTCCCCACTCTCCTCTTGTTTGGAATGATCTCCTCAATCCCCATTTTGTAAATTAGTGTTTTCTGCCACCCTGTCCGCAGCTGTGATCCCCCCCCCCCTACGTTTTGGGAAGGCTCACCAGGACAAGAGGAAAAGCTGGTTAACAATATACATTTAATGAACGAGGAAAACATATACAATACATGACTTAAAAAAAGAGGTAAATATATTATCATACAACACTCTGAGCTGCTACAACCTTGTAGCAATCCAGTATCATATCCTGGCTTCACCAACCGTCCACATAAAGTGGCTGCTCAACTCTTGGCTTACCACTTACTACTCCCTCACTAAATGGGATTGATCTTGATCTTAATATGAAATCTTGTCACAACAATATTGTACAATCAGCCCTAAAAGTATATAAAACTCAGCCTGGGGCTGAAACACCAAAAACATCTACATAAATATTCCCCAACACAAGAAGATATCAATCTCTCACCTTACATGGCATCTTTCATGCCAATAAGCATTCAAGCACTCCCCTTATATATTCCTGCATATCCACCTTAAACCTCTGTTCTGCTCCTGGAGGCTCACTACCATGTACATCTCAAGGTCCTCCAAAATATTCAAAAAGGCTCTTTTGCAGTTCTCTCAAACTGCTGCATAACGAAGTCCTCATCTAACATTAGTAGTGCTTCACCACTGTTTCCACAGAGACGTGAAACTCCTCTTCACTGCTCCTTTACACTGCTTAAGGTCTACTCCTCACTACGGAGTTCTGCTCTCCCACAGATTTCAGCATACACTTCGCCAGCCTTTAAGTTTCTCCATTAACTTCTTCAGGCCTCGAAGTTCTTCCATCAACTCCTCCCCAAACAAACCGCAGAGTTCTCCGTCTCGAGGGAGCTCAGCTGCGGGACTCCCAGAGGTCAGCCTCACAGACCTCCACCAAAGTTTCTTTACGACGGCCTCCCAGCTCTTCTGCTCTTGACTCGAGTACATTAAGTCGTCCACAGGCTTCACACAAACGCCTGCTTGATTACCTCCTCTTTACGGAGCACTCATCTAAGGGTTCCTCCTTTGCCAGGAGCTCAGCAAAACGCGACTCCTGTTGCTCAAGTAAGGTCATGCCGTCGTCCCTCATGCCTCACATGTCACCATTGCTTCGACATCTCATTTCATGTTATTTATTTACATACTCATCCTCTGCTCATACTTTTAATTTAGTCACCAACCTTTATTACATATATAAATAAATCTCTCTCTCCTCTGACCTCTCAATTAGGTCTGGTTGGTGGTCTCAGACAGGTAGACGACTCCTTCAGGATGCCTGGGGTCATAACAGATGTTAATGTAACTGGTCTGTCATGCTTAGCCAATTCTCTGCTCCATTCCTTGTGTAGAGGAGCTATGTCTGCTGGTTTAAGCTCATTTGGTATCTCCCGTGTCCAAGCTCTTCCTCCACATTATACTAAGTGCCTGTGCCATTAGCACTTTGCATTTCTTTATAAATATTGATTTCCATGAGTCTGGACCCGAGGCTGAGTGCATGGGCATGTTGTAAATTTTTCTTTCAAAATCTGCCACACTTGTGTTGATACCAGTTATATTTACAAGGGTTCAGTTATCATGCATAAAGTAGTTGTCCGGATTTTTTACTTTCATGCTGTTTATCGCAATGCTAAACATGTCCTCGTACTGTTTTTTTTTTAGGATTTCACCAATTTCTTTGTCATTCTCAGTGTATGAATCTTCAGCCGTACGAATAGATCCATTACTGGCAGTGGTTTTTTGCATTTGATTTCGCATATATGAATAAATATTTAGTTTTCTTTATTTCTAATATTGTATTATGTTCTAGTTGCATTTATTCAATCTGATATTAATGCTTCAGTCTATGCTCGATTTCTTTAATCTGTTTAAATTATTCCTTCTTTGTAGGGAAAGTCGTGTCTGCTTATGCATTTCCGTTATTGTTTTCCTTCTTTTGTAGTGTCGTCTGCGTTCTCTTTTTTTACGTTGGGCCTCTTTCTGGCTGTCCTCAAAGGAACATGTTCCAGACAGACTTGATATGCTTCCGAAGTAAGTTTTTCTATCCCTTCTATAGGATTTTTATTACTTAGAACAGTTTCCCATTGAATGTCTGTAAGTTCCCTGTTTATTGTCTCCCAGTCTATCTTTTTATTATTAAAATTGAATTTACTGAATAACCCCTCTCGCTTGATCATCGTTTTAAATCTATTCTGAGTATCGATGCTAGTTTGCACTTCAGTGAGCAATTAAAGTGTATGTAAATGCAGTGATTGAGATCTGAGAATGTGGTATCTAAGATCATAATGTCAATGATTATGTCTTCGCTGTTTGTGAAGACCAGATCTAGAATATTTTTGTTCCTAGTTGGCTTCGATATCTGCTGGTTGAGGGAAAATTTATCACAGAACATAAGTAGTTCTTTAATCTGGTGTTGGTTATGTCCAGTATGATTGATTTCCTGATATAATATTATTGTTTGCTATTCGCCATCTTAGACTAGGCAGGTTGAAATCACCTGGGAAGGTAATATCAGGTATTGGGCGTGCCAAATTAACAAGGCAATTCTCTGTTTTGTTTATCTGTTCAGTGAATTGCACAGCCGTTGCATCTGGCGTTGCAAAATAAAATATTTTATTTTCTCAATTTTTACTCCCAGCACCTCTACCACTTCATTTGTAAATTGTCTTTTACCAATTAATAAAACCCATTAGTTGGTTTGGTAATTGTTTTACATAAGGAACTACGCATGGAATATACCTGGTGGAGTAATGGGGGGGGGGTTATATGGAAAGATTTTTATAGCATATTTGTACCGATATTCAGCATAAAACCACTAACGTACAGCATGAGACCACTAACGCACAGCATAAGACCACTAACGCACAGCATAAGACCACTAAGGCACATCATGAGAGTCTAGAGGATAAAGCGTGAGTACCGCTCCTCAGCATGGGAGTACCGCTCCTCAGCATGGGAGTACCGCTCCTCAGCATGGGAGTACCGCTCATCAGTATGGGAGTACCGCTCCTCAGCATGGGAGTACCGCTCCTCAGCATGGGTGTACCGCTCCTCAGTATGGGAGTACCGCTCATCAGCATGGGAGTACCGCTCCTCAGCATGGGTGTACCGCTCCTCAGTATGGGAGTACCGCTCCTCAGTATGGGAGTACCGCTCCTCAGCATGGGAGTACCGCTCCTCAGCATGGGAGTACCGCTCCTCAGTATGGGAGTACCGCTCCTCAGCATGGGAGTACCGCTCCTCAGCATGGGAGTACCGCTCCTCAGCATGGGAGTACCGCTCCTCAGCATGGGAGTACCGCTCCTCAGCATGGGAGTACCGCTCCTCAGCATGGGAGTACCGCTCCTCAGCATGGGAGTACCGCTCCTCAGCATGGGAGTACCGCTCCTCAGCATGGGAGTACCGCTCCTCAGCATGGGAGTACCGCTGTTCAGCATGAGAGTAACCTCCCCTTTAAAGCCCGAGAAGTAAATCTCTACAGCTTGAGACTGCTATTATATATCAAGACAGAATAATTAAAAACGCGAGGCCCATGTAACTTAAGCTCAACCCTGCAAAAGAGCTAGATGGTTACAGCAAGGTGATAGAATACGCAGTACATGTGATTACTGTAATGTAACTACGGTTAGGTAATTACAACTAGGCGATCCCCAGGGACCACAAAAACATCCCCAGAGACCACAAAAACATCCCCAGGGACACAAAAACATCTCCAGAGACCACAAAAACATCCCCAGAGACCACAAAAACATCTCCAGAGACCACAAAAACATCCCCAGGGTCCACAAAAACATCTCCAGAGACAACAAAAACATCTCCAGAGACCACAAAAACATCTCCAGAGACGACAAAAACATCTCCAGAGACGACAAAAACATCTCCAGAGACGACAAAAACATCTCCAGAGACAAGAAAAACATCACCAGAGACCACAAAAACATCACCAGAGACCACAAAAACATCCCCAGAGACCACAAAAACATCCCCAGGGACAACAAAAACATCTCCAGAGACCACAAAAACATCCCCAGAGACCACAAAAACATCCCCAGGGACAACAAAAACATCTCCAGAGACCACAAAAACATCCCCAGAGACCACAAAAACATCTCCAGAGACCACAAAAACATCCCCAGGGTCCACAAAAACATCTCCAGAGACAACAAAAACATCACCAGAGACAAAACATCACCAGGAACAACAAAAACATCACCAGGGACAACAAAACATCACCGGAGACCACAAAAACATCCTCAGAGCAAACAAAAACATCCCCAGAGACAAAAACATCACCAGGGACAACAAAAACATCTCCAGAGACAACAAAAACATCCCCAGGGTCAACAAAAACATCAACATCCTCACCCTCACACAAAAGCCGAATATTTCCAAATCGCAACATTTAAGAATTTGCAAAGCAATTAGGGATTAAAAACGAGTCTAAATTTGGTCATTAGCGTAAACATATTTTAATTAGAGTTCGGTAAAAAAAAATCACATTTAATCCTCTTCACTCCGAAACACGACAATCTCTGTGACTATGCATATTAATGAGTATTTAAATAAGTTACAAGGAATAATTCCGTCTTTGGATTCTCTTTAATGTATAAAAAATGTTTTGAGGTAAAAAAAGGTCAGATAATTCATCGTATAATTTTTTTGTTCTTGTCGGTTGCATGAATTATGTATTTATCTTCAGTCACGGGAAATGTTTTATAAGTTTTTTTTCTCGACAAAACTATCCACTCGGTGATGTGGGTGCTCCACTCTCAACCGTGCGGTGATGTGGGTGCTCCACACTCAACCGTGCGGTGATGTGGGTGCTCCACTCTCGACCGTGCGGTGATGTGGGTGCTCCACTCTCAACCGTGCGGTGATGTGGGTGCTCCACTCTCAACCGTGCGGTGATGTGGGTGCTCCGCTCTCAACCATCCAGTGATGTGGGTGCTCCGCTCTCAACCATCCAGTGATGTGGGTGCTCCACTCTCAACCATCCAGTGATGTGGGTGCTCCACTCTCAACCATCCAGTGATGTGGGTGCTCCACTCTCAACCATCCAGTGATGTGGGTGCTCCACTCTCAACCATCCAGTGATGTGGGTGCTCCACTCTCAACCATCCAGTGATGTGGGTGCTCCACTCTCAACCATCCAGTGATGTGGGTGCTCCACTCTCAACCATCCAGTGATGTGGGTGCTCCACTCTCAACCATCCAGTGATGTGGGTGCTCCACTCTCAACCATCCAGTGATGTGGGTGCTCCACTCTCAACCATCCAGTGATGCGGGTGCTCCACTCTCAACCATCCAGTGATGCGGGTGCTCCACTCTCAACCATCCAGTGATGCGGGTGCTCCACTCTCAACCATCCAGTGATGCGGGTGCTCCACTCTCAACCATCCAGTGATGCGGGTGCTCCACTCTCAACCATCCAGTGATGCGGGTGCTCCACTCTCAACCATCCAGTGATGCGGGTGCTCCACTCTCAACCATCCAGTGATGCGGGTGCTCCACTCTCAACCATCCAGTGATGCGGGTGCTCCACTCTCAACCATCCAGTGATGCGGGTGCTCCACTCTCAACCATCCAGTGATGCGGGTGCTCCACTCTCAACCATCCAGTGATGCGGGTGCTCCACTCTCAACCATCCAGTGATGCGGGTGCTCCACTCTCAACCATCCAGTGATGCGGGTGCTCCACTCTCAACCATCCAGTGATGCGGGTGCTCCACTCTCAACCATCCAGTGATGCGGGTGCTCCACTCTCAACCATCCAGTGATGCGGGTGCTCCACTCTCAACCATCCAGTGATGCGGGTGCTCCACTCTCAACCATCCAGTGATGCGGGTGCTCCACTCTCAACCATCCAGTGATGCGGGTGCTCCACTCTCAACCATCCAGTGATGCGGGTGCTCCACTCTCAACCATCCAGTGATGCGGGTGCTCCACTCTCAACCATCCAGTGATGCGGGTGCTCCACTCTCAACCATCCAGTGATGCGGGTGCTCCACTCTCAACCATCCAGTGATGCGGGTGCTCCACTCTCAACCATCCAGTGATGCGGGTGCTCCACTCTCAACCATCCAGTGATGCGGGTGCTCCACTCTCAACCATCCAGTGATGCGGGTGCTCCACTCTCAACCATCCAGTGATGTGGGTGCTCCACTCTCAACCATCCAGTGATGTGGGTGCTCCACTCTCAACCATCCAGTGATGTGGGTGCTCCACTCTCAACCATCCAGTGATGTGGGTGCTCCACTCTCAACCATCCAGTGATGTGGGTGCTCCACTCTCAACCATCCAGTGATGTGGGTGCTCCACTCTCAACCATCCAGTGATGTGGGTGCTCCACTCTCAACCATCCAGTGATGTGGGTGCTCCACTCGCAACCATCCAGTGATGTGGGTGCTCCACTCGCAACCATCCAGTGATGTGGGTGCTCCACTCGCAACCATCCAGTGATGTGGGTGCTCCACTCGCAACCATCCAGTGATGTGGGTGCTCCACTCGCAACCATCCAGTGATGTGGGTGCTCCACTCGCAACCATCCAGTGATGTGGGTGCTCCACTCGCAACCATCCAGTGATGTGGGTGCTCCACTCGCAACCATCCAGTGATGTGGGTGCTCCACTCTCAACCATCCAGTGATGTGGGTGCTCCACTCTCAACCATCCAGTGATGTGGGTGCTCCACTCTCAACCATCCAGTGATGTGGGTGCTCCACTCTCAACCATCCAGTGATGTGGGTGCTCCACTCTCAACCATCCAGTGATGTGGGTGCTCCACTCTCAACCATCCAGTGATGTGGGTGCTCCACTCTCAACCATCCAGTGATGTGGGTGCTCCACTCTCAACCATCCAGTGATGTGGGTGCTCCACTCTCAACCATCCAGTGATGTGGGTGCTCCACTCTCAACCATCCAGTGATGTGGGTGCTCCACTCTCAACCATCCAGTGATGTGGGTGCTCCACTCTCAACCATCCAGTGATGTGGGTGCTCCACTCTCAACCATCCAGTGATGTGGGTGCTCCACTCTCAACCATCCAGTGATGTGGGTGCTCCACTCTCAACCATCCAGTGATGTGGGTGCTCCACTCTCAACCATCCAGTGATGTGGGTGCTCCACTCTCAACCATCCAGTGATGTGGGTGCTCCACTCTCAACCATCCAGTGATGCGGGTGCTCCACTCTCAACCATCCAGTGATGTGGGTGCTCCACTCTCAACCATCCAGTGATGTGGGTGCTCCACTCTCAACCATCCAGTGATGTGGGTGCTCCACTCTCAACCATCCAGTGATGTGGGTGCTCCACTCTCAACCATCCAGTGATGTGGGTGCTCCACTCTCAACCATCCAGTGATGTGGGTGCTCCACTCTCAACCATCCAGTGATGTGGGTGCTCCACTCTCAACCATCCAGTGATGTGGGTGCTCCACTCTCAACCATCCAGTGATGTGGGTGCTCCACTCTCACCATCCAGTGGTGTGGGTGCTCCACTCTCAACCATCCAGTGGTGTGGGTGCTCCACTCTCAACCATCCAGTGGTGTGGGTGCTCCACTCTCAACCATCCAGTGGTGTGGGTGCTCCACTCTCAACCATCCAGTGATGCGGGTGCTCCACTCTCAACCATCCAGTGATGTGGGTGCTCCACTCTCAACCATCCAGTGGTGTGGGTGCTACACTCTCAACCATCCAGTGGTGTGGGTGCTACACTCTCAACCATCCAGTGGTGTGGGTGCTACACTCTCAACCATCCAGTGGTGTGGGTGCTACACTCTCAACCATCCAGTGATGTGGGTGCTCCACTCTCGACTGTGCGGTGATGTGGTGCTCCACTCTCAACCATCCAGTGATGTGGGTGCTCCACTCTCAACCATCCAGTGATGTGGGTGCTCCACTCTCGACTGTGCGGTGATGTGGGTGCTCCACTCTCGACCATCCAGTGATGTGGGTGCTCCACTCTCGACCATCCAGTGATGTGGGTGCTCCACTCTCGACCATCCAGTGATGTGGGTGCTCCACTCTCGACCATCCAGTGATGTGGGTGCTCCACTCTCGACCATCCAGTGATGTGGGTGCTCCACTCTCGCATCCAGTGATGTGGGTGCTCCACTCTCGACCATCCAGTGATGTGGGTGCTCCACTCTCGACCATCCAGTGATGTGGGTGCTCCGCTCTCGACCACCAGTGATGTGGGTGCTCCACTCTCGACCATCCCGTGATGTGGGTGCTCCACTCTCGACCATCCAGTGATGTGGGTGCTCCACTCTCGACCATCCAGTGATGTGGGTGCTCCACTCTCGACCATCCAGTGATGTGGGTGCTCCACTCTCGACCATCCAGTGATGTGGGTGCTCCACTCTCGCCCATCCAGTGATGTGGGTGCTCCACTCTCGACCATCCAGTGATGTGGGTGCTCCACTCTCGACCGTGCGGTGATGTGGGTGCTCCACTCTCGAACGTGCGGTGATGTGGGTGCTCCACTCTCGACCGTGCGGTGATGTGGGTGCTCCACTCTCGACCGTGCGGTGATGTGGGTGCTCCACTCTCGACTGTGCGGTGATGGTGCTCCACTCTCGACTGTGCGGTGATGTGGGTGCTCCACTCTCGACTGTGCGTGATGTGGGTGCTCCACTCTCGACTGTGCGGTGATGTGGGTGCTCCACTCTCGACCGTGCGGTGATGTGGGTGCTCCACTCTCGACCGTGCGGTGATGTGGGTGCTCCACTCTCAACCGTGCGGTGATGGGGTGCTCCACTCTCGACTGTGCGGTGATGTGGGTGCTCCACTCTCAACCGTGC
>WNGS01135237.1:4989149-5000195 GCA_020271785.1 Procambarus virginalis
AGCACAGATAGGTAAGTACAGACAGATAGGTAAGTACACACACACACACAGTGATGGGGTGGAGGCTGACTCCATACACAGTTTCAAATGTAGATATGACAGAGCCCAGTAGGCTCAGGAATCTGTACACCAGTTGATTGACAGTTGAGAGGCGGGACCAAAGACGAAGCTTAACCCCGCAAGCACAAATAGGTGAGAACACAATTTGTGTGTACTCACCTATTTGTACTCGCCTATTTGTGCTTGCGGGAGTTGAGCTTTGGCTCTTTGGTTCCGCCTCTCAACTGTCAAATCAACTGGTGTTCAGATTCCTGAGCCTACTGGGCTCTGTCATATCAACATTTGAAACTGTGTATGGAGTCAGCCTCCACCACATCACTGCCTAATGCATTCCATCCGTTAACTACTCTGACACTGAAAAAGTTCCTTCTAACGTCCCTGCAGCTCATGTGAGTACTCGGCTTCCACCTGTGTCCCCTTGTTCGCGTACCACCAGTGTTGAATAGTTTATCCTTGTTTACCCGGTCGATTTACCCGAGAATTTTGTAGGTAGTGATCATGTCTCCCCTTACTCTTCTGTCTTCCAGTGTCGTAAGGTGCATTTCCAGCAGCTTTTCCTCGTAACTCATGCCTCTTAGTTCTAGGACTAGTCTAGTGGCATACCTTTGAACTTTTTCCAGCTTCGTCTTGTGCTTGACTTGGTATGGGCTCCATGCTGGGGCTGCATACTCCAGGATTGGTCTTACATATGTGGTATACAAGATTCTGAATGATTCCTTACACAGGTTCCTGAACGCTGTTCTGAATTTAGCCAGCCTCGCATATGCCGCAGACGTTTTTCTTTTTTTTGTGGGCTTCAGGAGACAGGTTTGGTGTGATATCAACTCCTAGATTTTTCTCTGTCCGTTTCATTACGTTTTTCATCTCCTATTCTGTATCCCGTGTCTGGCCTCCTGTTTCCACCGCCTAGTTTCATTACTTTGCATTTACTCGGGTTGAACTTTAGCAGACATTTGTTGGACCATTCACTCAGTCTAGGTCATCTTGTAGCCTTCTACTATCATCCCCCGTTTCAATCCTCCTCATATTTTTTGCATCATCGGCAAACATTGAGAGAAAAAGAGCCTATACCCTCTGGGAGATCATTTACATATATCAGAAACAGTAAAGGTCCAAGGACTGACCCCTGCGGGACTCCACTCGTAACGTCTCGCCAATCTGAGTCCTCACCCCTCACATTGACTCGTTGTCTCCTGTTGCTTAGGTACTCCTTCATCCAATGGAGTACCTTCCCTTTCACTCCAGCCTGCATCTCCAGGTTTTTCACTAGCCTCGTGTGCGGTACTGTACCAAAGGCTTTCCGGCAATCCAAAAATATGCAATCTGCCCACCCTCCTCTTTCTTGCCCCACAGGCTTTCCGGCAATCCAAAAATATGCAATCTGCCCACCCTCCTCTTTCTTGTCCGATTTTTGTTGCCTGGTCGTAGAATTCAAGTAACCCTGTGAGGCAGGACCTGCCATCCCTGAACCCATGTTGATGCTGTGTTACAAAGTTCTTTCGCTCCAGATGTTCCACTAGCTTTCTTCGCACAATCTTCTCCATCAGCTTGCATGGTATGCAGGTTAGGGACACAGGCCTGTAGCTCAGTGCCTCCTGTCTATCCCCTTTCTTGTATATCGCGATTACGTTAGCTGCTTTCCAAATTTCTGGCAATTCCCCTGTTGCCAGTGATTTGTTATACACTATGGAGAGTGGCAGGCACAGTTCTTCTGCTCCTTCCTTTAGTATCCAAGGGAAGATTCCATCTGGGCCTGTAGCCTTTGTCACATCCAACTCTAGTAAACACTTCCTTACTTCCTCGCTGGTAATCTCAAACTCTTCCAATGGTTTCTGGTTAACTATTCCCTCTCTTATCTCTGGAATTTCTCCTTGCTTTAAGGTGAAGACCTCCTGAAACGTCTTATTCAGTTCCTCACACACTTCCTTGTCGTTTGTAGTGAATCCTTCTGCCCCTATCCTTAATTTCATTACCTGTTCCGATGCTGTTGTTTTTCTCCTGATGTGGCTGTGCAGCAATTTAGGCTGAATCTTTGCCTTGCGATGTCAATTTCGTATTGTCTTTCTGCCTCTTCTTCTCTTCTGTGTGTATGTGTGTGTGTGTGCTGATGCTAAAATTATGAGAAGGATTAGGGCAGAAGAGGAGAGCAAGAAACTACAAGAAGGTTTGGACAAACTTAAGGAATAGTCCATCAAATGGCTATTAGAGTTTAACCCTAGCAAATGAAGTAATGAAAATAGATATTGGGATAAGGAGGCCAGATACAAGGTACCATTTGGGAGAACTAAACTCTAAATAACAGGGAGAGAGAAAATTCTGGGAATTTATATCACATTGCATCTGTTCCCTGAAGCCTATTACAAGAGGATATCATCAGCGGCATATGCCAGGTTAGGCAACATAAGAATTACTTTTAGAAACTTGTGTAAGGAATCATTCAGAACCTTGAATACCACACGAAACCAATCCTGGAGTATGCAGCTCCAGCGTGGGGTCCATATATCTAGTTAAGTATTAGAACTGGAGAAGGTTCAAAGGCACGCCATCAGACTAGTACCCTAGCTGAGGGGAACGAGCTACGAGAAAAGACTTCGAGTTGCTGGAAGACAGAAAGGTCAGCAGAGTCATGATCACCACATACTAGATTTTCAGGAGAATCGATAGAGGAGATAATGGCATATTATGTAACATGTGGTACATTCACAAGGGGGACACAGGTGGAACTGAGTACTTAAATTAGCCAAAAAGACATTAGAAATAACTTTTTCAGTCATAGTACTTAACAAGTAGAATGTACTAGGCTGTGGTGTGGATGCACTAGGCAGACTCCATACACAGCTTCAAATGTAAATGTAATAGGGAGCAATAGGATGAAGAATCTAAGCATATATTCTATATACTAGGCATAGCAATAGTGGAAAGAGTGAAGATACTGGAATCAGTGACTAATAATCTTCCATCAAACCATAGACGGCCGAGGGAAGTAAACGACAAATTCAATTAGAATTGTCTAAAGGCGATGGAAAGCAGCCACAGTAGCAAGAGGAACAACATCTAAAATCCTAATGCTAGGAGACTTCAACTACAGAGAAATAGACTGGATAAAAGGATCCCCACGAGGGTGTTGAGACATGAGAAAAAAACTTGTAGACAAACACTTCTTAAAGCAACATGCCACAGAACCAACATGAATGAGAGCAGACGATCACCGAGCAATACTAGACTTGGTGTTTTCCTCTTATGTGGAAAAACCTTCCTTGAGGCAGGAGGTCTCTCAGATGTCTGGGAAAAGGTAAAATGAAGCAAACGATGTACGAGATGCCTCTAGGAGCTAGTGACCACTGCATTGTCATGCTTGAATACAAAGTGCAGCTGAAGGAATGCTTACAAAAAGAAACCTGATGAAGAAGGAGAGATTACAGACGTGCAGGACTACAACAGGACGAGGAACTTGCCGATTCATCGGAATGTGCCGATGCAACAGAATAGTCATTCAGGTAAATAAGTGGACGAAAAGAGTAAACTCTGGTTCAATAGGCGATTGCAGGAAGCTAAAAGGAGAAAAACTGGGAAAAGTACAGAGAATGGGAACAGAGAACAATAGGAGACACTAAAGAGAGAAAGAATCAATACACCCGAATTAGAAAAGAAGCTGAAAGGCAATGTGAGCATGCCATTGCTGCAAAGGCTCAGGAACACCGAAGCTGTTTGATAGTCATACAAGAAAAAAATAGACAGTGAAAAGACCATGAACTCAACGTGTCCAGGAACTCTACGAAAGATTTCAGAAGACCTTTACATTACAACCAGCGTGGAGGACCAAGGTTGGCAAGATGAAGGCCAGAGGAGGAAATACTGGATTGACACAGTAGTCACGGTGGAAGAGGCGAAAAAAACCTTAGGGAAGGAGACATGACAAAATAAAGGTGCTAGACAACATCTCGCCATGGCTTGAGGGAGGCTCAGTAGTCCTCTCGTCATTCGTTTCTAAAATAATTAATAAAACCTTTGAGACAGCAAAATCTCACAAATATCTGGAGAAGGGCAAACGTTGCCCAAATATACATAAATGGAATAAAGACACTGACCAGGGTCATTACAAGTATTCCTTGTGAAATGCTGGAGAAATTAATCAGGCCGAGATTGACGGAGCATCGTGAGAGGATCGACTTTGATAAAAAAAAAACTGTGTGGATTTAGAAATGAAAAATCGTGCTTAACAAACTCGTTTGAGTTTTATGACAAGGTTACTAAAATATGACAAGAAAAGATGTTGGGTAGACTGTATTTATAGACCGTCAAGAGGCATTTGTCACTTTTCTCTATGAAAGATACTATTCACGATGTAGATCCAGATAACTAGGAAAACACTGAATTGGGTAAGGGAGTATCTGAAGGAGAGAAAACAGTCACAGTCAGAGATGAGGTTTCAAGCTGGAGGATTGTAACAGTGGGGTCCCACAAGGCTCTGTCCTGAGACCACTGCTGTTCCTAATTTATATGAAGGAGCTGCCCGAGGAAGGGAGCTCAGGCACGTCAATGTTTGCAGGTGATGCAAAACTGATGAGAAACGTGGAAACAGATGAGGACTATATAAATTTACACGAATGATCTTGACAAACTCCAGGAATGGTTAGGCAAATAGTTGCTGAAGTTCAATACTAACAAGGTAATGAGGATGGGGAAAGGGAAGAGACCAGAAGGCATCTATACCATACGGGCAAGGCAGCTACAGCAATCAGAAAGAGAGAAGGATCTGGGTGTTGATATAATTTCAACACTCACACTGGAGGCACACACAAACCAGATAACATCGGCAGCATATTGGACGCTGGCAAATACAAGAACAATGTTCTGGAATCATCTGAATCAGGACCCTTTCAAAGCAATCTACACATCATTTGTTCGACTAATATTAGAATACACAGTCGCCTTAATGTAATCCGCACCTAGTGAAACGAAGACAAAATTAAAAAAGTACCGAGGTTTGCAACAAGATTAGTGCCAAAGCTGGTTGGGCTAAGCTACGACCATTCGCTAATGGCATTAAATCACATAACCCTAGAGGATAAAAGGAACAGAGGGGGATTTGATCACTTCTTACAAGATACACGGGGGAAATAAGGCGGACAAGCATAGTCTTTTCGCTTTGCGATAAAGCAGGACAAGACTACACAGGTGGAGGTTGGAAGCGCAAACGAGCAGAACAGACGTACAAAAGTACTCGTACCCTGTACGGGTAGCTAACAAAGTCGAAGGCTCTCAAAGAGGATGTTGTGGAAGCCACCTCCATCCACAACTTGAGGGGCCCAATTCGACGAAGAATTTGAAAGTCATAATAGTTAGGTTGTAACACAACAGGTACAAGCTAATAGAGACATCAAGAGCTAGACTCACTTCCCCGTAGACAATTGACCCAACTGATACAACACTAATGCATTCCTGAGGGACACCAGTTTGTTCATAGCATCATTAAAGACTGCATAGCATGCCAGAGGTACAATGCAAGAGTGTGTCCATACACAGGTCCACCGCCACTACCAAAGGAGTGTGTTGTACTTGTACATCCCTTTGAAATAACTGGAATGGAGAACTCGGGTGTCATCATTCTCACAGGTACAGAAAATAAACGTCCAGTTAAAGTGTAAAAACGTGAATCTGTTATTTACCTGTGGAACAAGATGAACAGTTCACTTGGAGGTAACATCAGATATGACTTCTCAATCATGCATACATGCTCAACCCGTCCTCGCAAATTCGTATAGTCAATATTGACTTATTAAATAAGTGCATAGGTGACATACTTAACATAATAGTTTCCCTTGAAAATCTTCATAGAAAACACCGACCTTACCTAACCTACTTAGTATGTTAAGATAAGCATCTTATTGCTTCGTAATTACAATTATTACCTAACCTATACCTATAATAGGTTAAGTAACAATTGTAATTACGAAGCTATAAGATGCGTATTTTAACATACTAAGTAGGTTAGGTAAGGTCGGTGTTTTCTATGAAGCTTTTCAAGGGAAACTATTATGTTTAGTATGTCACCTATGCAGGTAACTAGCATTAAACTAATGATTTCAGACAAGGGACAGACAAGGGGCATACAATGGGCAGGGGCAGACAAGATTTCAGACATCTGTAATTTGGCGAAGCTTTTTTGTGGGAAATATGTACTCATCCTGTAGTCTGTACAACAATGAAACATCAGCGCAAATGGAAATTATGCCACCTAAACTTCCATGGCATGGAGCCTTTTCTGAAAGAAATGTTTGAGATAATCCAAATATTTGAGAAAAAAACCACACCTACAGAAAATATATTTCATGGAACTTCAAACAGTAGTCATGGAAACTCAGTCAAGAGTTAATAATAAACCATTAACGTGTATGTCGGACTAACCTAAACAACACGTGTCAGTTAGCCCAGCCCACTGAATGAACTGTGGATCTCTGTCTCGGTACCACCCTTTGCTTACGAGATCAGAGATCCCTCATA
This sequence comes from Procambarus virginalis, assembly GCA_020271785.1. Classification (NCBI taxonomy): domain Eukaryota; kingdom Metazoa; phylum Arthropoda; class Malacostraca; order Decapoda; family Cambaridae; genus Procambarus; species Procambarus virginalis. The sequence goes on from WNGS01135237.1 coordinate 4,995,714, forward strand.
CGTGGGTGACAGTGAGCGGGTATGGGGGGGGGGTAAATCATCTGTACATAGATGGAATGACGTAAAATCAACTCGATAAATAGATGGAATGACGTAAAATCAACTCAATAGATGGAATGACGTAAAATCAACTCGATAAATAGATGGAATGACGCAAAATCAACTCGATACATAGATGGAACGACGTATGGACTCAGGAATACTTAACAATGAGAGAGCAACATTATGGGACAAATTCCTCTGACAACAAAGTTCACATCCAACCTGATGACATAGTCTTGGTGGACTGTGATGGCCCGAGGTCTCAATGGCCATTAAGTAACGTAGTATTCATCCAGACATTGAGAGAATAGTTAATGTTTTGTTCAAAGAAACTGCATTCCTGGAGACATTAGGTGAACTAGTACTTTTGAATTCCGTGTGGGCGGATAGATACTGGACAACCCTCAGTATCGCCAGCGACAACACAGCATACAGACCAGCAGACGCAGCACACAGACCAGCAGACGCAGCACACAGACCAGCAGACGCAGCACACAGATCAGCAGACGCAGCACACAGACCAGCAGACAAAGCACACAGACCAGCAGACACTGGTCTGACATATCCGTCCGCAGTGGACAGTCACACAAAAGTGTAAGTAAAATCTATGCATATACTATCAAAATGATGGGGAATAAATATAGCAAATATGTTTGTCTCGCATCAGTCCTATAAAGTGGACTAGGAGTCCACTTTATAGGACTGTCCCCTGGGAATTTATCAGCTTCCTGGGAAAAATGTGGAAAATCATACTCTCGTGTAAGATATTATAAATTAGCATATATAAATTTATATCCAAAGATCACAGGTACAATGAAACCACGTGGTTCTGCAGCTACATACAGGACATGACCCCACATGGTTCTATGGCAATATATATAGAACAAAGCCACTAGGCATCCTCCAAGAAAAATACAATTGTAATCAAAACAACTTACAACTTAATAGGAATCTGAAACAATAAAAAATCCACATATATAGTAAAAATTAAATATAAATTAATATCTAAGATAACATAATTCTAGAAAAGGTGTTAATGTCTGTACACAAGTAATAAATAAAATAAAAATTAAAATAAATAAGAAATCGTTTTCTTAACATGTGCCTGGGGTCTCTGGGCTCGGCACATCAGAAGATGGTAAAACGACGACGTTCGGTCCGTCCTGGACCAATATCAAGTCGTCCGTGATGATGGTCCAGGACGGACCGAAACGTTGTCGTTTCTCCGTCTTCTGATGTGTGGTTTGGTCATCATATCTTCAGCCCCGGTACTGTGACTCATCGTCTGAAGGTGTTGCGTGTGTGCGCATCGCGGAACTTATAGGCTTATTACCTTAATTTATAACAACTATTCATGGCTTTAGTGTCATTAGGGCACAAGACTGTCCTTAATGTTAGACACACACACAAGCAATAATGTGATAATAACAATGAAAGGGCAAGCAGTGACATCAAGCACATCACATCAAGCCGTCAACAACATCAAATGACATCAACACATCAAACCGTCAACATCATCAAATGACATCAACACATCAAGCCGTCAACAACATCAAATGACGCTTTCACTGCAGGCTTCACACACCACCAGTTCCATCTCTATATAATCTACATCAATATTAAATATTCACAGTTTCATTAATTGGGAATCTCATTAATTGACATTGGAGCAAGTCCAAAGGTATGTCGCCAGACCAGTCCCAGAACAAAGAGGAAAGAGTACGAGGAAAGATTAAAGGAATCAAATCTGACTTTACTAGAAGTCAGAAGAGCAAAGAGAGAGATGATTACAACACAAAATTCTCGTGGAAATTAATAGGGCAGACAAAGTTAGACTATTTAGCATGTGAATAATAATAATAATAATCTGGTAGAATTTTGAGGGTTATCTTGAGGTTATCTTGAGATGATTTCGGGGCTTTTAGTGTTCCCGCGGCCCGGTCCTCGACCAGGCCTCCACCCCAGGAAGCAGCCCGTGACAGCTGACTAACACCCAGGTACCTTTTACTGCTATGTAACAGGGGCATAGGGTGAAAGAGACTCTGCCATTGTTTCTCGCCGGCGCCTGGGATCGAACCCAGGACCACAGGATCACAAGTCAGCGTGCTGTCCGCTCGGCCGACCGGCTCCCTGGGGTGAGTACAAGTCGGGAAAATGGTGTTTGAATTTACTTCAAATTGGAGCACGATCATAGGGATGGACAGACTAAATATAGCAAAGATTCCCCATTGGGTGAGCGGGAAGCAGGTTTATACCTGCTTCCCGCTCCGAAGCATTTTTGAGAGGTCGCTGGGCTCAAGCATGTTCTGAAACGCTGTCTGACACATGTTCCTTTGAGGAAAGCCAGAAAGAGGTCCAATGTAGAAAGAGAACGCAGACGACATTACAAATGGAGGAAGAAATTAACGGAAATGCTTAAGCAGACACGACTCTCCATACAAAGAAGAAATAATTTAAACAGGGAGATTGAAGAAATCGAACAGACTTAAGTATTCCTATCAGACTGAAGAAAGGCAACTAGAACAGAAAGCAATTCAAGAAATAAAGAAAAACCCAAAATATTTCTTCACATATGCTAAATCAAAAGCGAAAACCACTCCAGTATTGGACCTATTCATATTAGTGAAGGTTCATACACAGAGGATGACAAAGAAATCAGTGAAATCCTAAAAAAGCAGTATGAGGACATGTTTAGCACTCCGATACTCAGCATGAAAGTGAAGATTCGGACAATTTCTTTATGAATGATACTCAAACACCTGTAAATATAACTGATATCAGCACGAGCGTGGCAGATTTTGAAAGAGAAATTGACAATATGCCCATGCACTCAGCCCCGGGTCCAGACTCATGGAATTCAATATTAATAAAGAAATGCAAAGTGCCAGTAGCACAGGCACTCAGTATAGTGTGGAGGAAGAGCTTGGACACGAGGGAGATACCAGATGCGCTTAAAGCAGCAGACATTGCCCCTCTACACAAGGGTGGTAGCAAAGCATTGGCAAAGAATTATAGACCAGTTGCACTAACGTCCCACATAATAAAAGTATTTGAGAGAGTGATCAGGAGTCAGGTCACTAGATTCATGGAAACCAATGACCTCCACAATCCAGGCCAACATGGATTTAGAGCAGGAAGATCATGCCTCTCACAGCTACTTGACCACTATGACAAAATCACTGAGGCATTAGAGGAAAAACATAATGCAGATGTCGTATACACAGATTTTGCAAAGGCATTCGACAAATTTGACCATGGAGTGATTGCACACAAATGAGGTCAATGGGTATAACTGGTAAAGTAGGACGCTGGATACTCAATTTCCTGTCGAACAGAACACAAAGAGTAACAGTCAATCAAGTAAAATCGAGTCCGAGCGCAGTTAAAAGCTCTGTACCTCAAGGTACAGTCCTTGCACCACTGCTGTTCCTTATTCTCATATCAGACATAGACAAAAACACAAGTCACAGCTTCGTGTCATCCTTTGCAGATGATACAAAAATCAGCATGAAAATTACCTCTGCTGAAGACATTGATAAACTACAAACAGATATTAACAAAGTTTTCGATTGGGCAGCAGAAAATAACATGTTTAACGGTGATAAATTCCAGGTACTCAGATACGGCAAAAATGAGGATCTTACATAATACAGGGTACAAAACACAATCGAATCTGCCCATAGTAGGAAAACAGCATGTCAAGGATTTGGGAATAATGATGTCCGACGACCTAACGTTTAGGGAGCATAACCAAGCAAGTATTGCGTCAGCCAGAAAAATGATAGGATGGATTACGAGAACCTTCAAGTCCAGAGATCCCATCACAATGGTTGTACTCTTCAAATCACTTGTGTTGTCCCGTCTTGAGTACTGCTCAGTACTCACTTCCCCTTCAGAGCAGGAGAGATTGCTGAAATGAGGGAATACAGAGAACATATACGGCACGCATAGACGAGATAAAGCACCTAAATTATTGGGATCGTCTCAAAGCTCTCCAAATGTACTCACTAGAAAGACGAGAGAGATACCAAATAATATACACATGGAAAATACTGGAGGGACAGGTCCCAAATCTGCACAGTAAATAACAACGTACTGGAGTGAACGACATGGAAGAAAATGCAGAATAGAACCAGTGAAGAGCAGAGGTGCCATGGGCACAATCAGAGAACACTGTATGAACATCAGAGGTCCACGGTTGTTCAACGTCCTACCAGCGAGCATCAGAAATATTACAGGAACAACCGTGGACATCTTCAAGAGGAAACTAGATTGTTTCCTTCAAGGAGTGCCGGACCAACCGGGCTGTGGTGGGTATGTGGGCCTGCGGGCCGCTCCAAGCAACAGCCTGGTGGACCAAACTCTCACAAGTCAAGTCTGGCCTCGGGCCGGGCTTGGGGAGTAGAAGAACTCCCAGAACCCCATCAACCAGGTATCAAC
>WNGS01135237.1:5001195-5014376 GCA_020271785.1 Procambarus virginalis
CACGACCCTCCTCGATTGCTCGTGGGCCAATGGGGGCACCCAGGAGAGTGCAGTGGGTGGCTCGACAACGAGAATGTCTGGAAAAACATCTTTGTATTTGCCCAGTGATGATGTCTGGGTTGCGGGAGATTATTTCACACTTGGATGCATTGAGAATGAGGCCTAAGGCTGCTCCTTGCTCCTGGATTTTCCTTACATCCTCCAAAATGGTTTCCGGGGTTCCAGCGAGAGTGCCATCATCCAGGTACCAGATGTTTAGCTCGCTTGTCAGACTATGTGACCTCTTTGATAGCTAAGCAGAAAAGGAGGGGGGCTAAGGGGTCACCTTGATGGACACCTTCACACGACTTTATTTCATGCTCCCCAAAAAGAAGTTTAGAGTTCCCACTGTAGCACGATCGGATGAACGGGTAAAGGGGACGGAAATGGTTGTGTACAGCCCTGAGGACAGCGTCTCGTCTGACTTGATTGAAAGCATTTTTGAAGTCCCTGACATGGGACTTCACATGGCCCCTGGGGCAAGAGTGCCTTGGGATTGCTCAAGGAATTGGGTTCCAAGCTATTTGACGTCACCAGAGACCCAAGGGCTTCCAGTTTTTTGTTTCAGCGCCTCAGTGTAGCGATCCAGAGGGGAAATGCTTGCTGCGGCCTCGGTTCCTGTCCGGAAGCGGAGGAGCTTCAAGAGATCCGTAACCTTTAGGCATTTGTCTTGTATGTCTTGTAACCTTTAAATACACAATAAAGCAAAAAAAAAAAAAGGGGGGTGGTAGGAGAAAAGCACACAGAAACTGTATTGGAGGGGACCTACATTCCCTCCAATGCGTTATGTGTGGTTTCCTCCGAGGCTATGGGTCCCCCTTCTTCCAGCCAGAGGTGGTACTCCTTCCTTATTTATATATATATATATAATATATATATATATATATATATATATATATATATATATATATATATATATATATATATTATATGTATATATATATATATATATTATATATATATATATATATATATATATATATATATATATATATATATATAATATTATATGAGGGGTACCACCTCTGGTGCAAGTGTAGGAACCCATAGATTCGGAGAAAAAAATAGAGTACTCAGAGAAGACCTTGTGGATCCTCATATATATATTAATGAAAGATTAAAAAAATATTATTTACTGTGTGTCTTTTGCTAAAATTTTGCTAAAAATTTAAATATGTAATTAAGTTCCATCCGTAAATATGCACTTATCACATGTCAATAATAAAGGAAGGAATATAATTCACAGTTTGTGTCTGATGCACATTGACATATTGGGTCGCAATATTAAAGGCAGTTTTTGCTGTAGTTGGAGTTGAAAAAGTTTGTAAAACGCTTGTATAGACCAATTGATGCATGGCAACTTCCACGAGAACCTTAGAACCAGCATCGACCGATGCCTCGAAGAACTTCCAAACTAACATCGAGACAAGAACCACAAAGGAACTCGCATCTTAGTTAGGAAGCTCCATTGATGTTCCCTGACCCAGAAATCGCTTTCTAAATCTCGACGGAATCAACCTCAGAGTGGACTAAATCATTCATTTATATCTGTCAAAAAACAGTTACGTTATGTCCATACCAAATGAGGCAGCCTGCAAGGAGGAGTTGGAGGTCCTGCTGGACGATATGTTTGATCTTGAGACACGAAGGAAGGCCATCATTAAGGGTACTTCGGAAGCACAGCTTACGGCAGAAAGAGGAAAGACTCAAAGTAAATATAGCTAAGGATATCACTGTCTCTCGCCTTCCTTCGAGAGAATAATGAAATAGTTGTCAGGATAGATGATAAGTCGCCAATATGTCACCCTCGAAAAGGATGAATATATTGAGAAAATAAATCTCGTTCTCTCTGACTAAGCTAAATATTAAAGCATCACTAGGGATAATACTAATATTTAAATAGAAGTAAAAAATGTTTGAAACTGAAAATGCCAAAACGTTTGGACTTAACCTGCCAAAACTTGCAGGAGATTTCTATCCTGGGTGTGCGTACGGGACTGTCTACTTCGACCCACTTCGACCAATCACCATCCAAGTACTTACTTCCATGTGCAGACTGGCTAAGCGACTCGACTCTGTTGACTCCATACGAGTCATGCGCCTACAGCCATAAACCTCCAAAGGAAGGAACTTCTCGACTTACTGAGCAGGTTGCAGGCGCCTGCTGTGAGACGATACTTAGATCTTGAATCACTGTCCACTAACGTACCCGGGAATAGAATGGTGATGGTCAGAATTCATCAGAATCCAGTTTGTATTTCTCTTAATATACCAGAATGCATACATTAGGAAACTTCTTGAATTATGTACTAAAGAGGCGCCCTTCCAGCCACCAGATGGTCTCGTGTACAAATAAGTGGATTTGTCTCCATGGCAACACTTCTTGGTGTTGTATTTGAGAATGTTTACATGGCCACTTTTAATTAGAAAATCCTTGTTGATATGTACCTACAACCAAACTCATAAATAGCTCATTAAAGCTCACAATGAGAATTTAAGCTCATTATATAGCTTTATAATAATACCAATTATCTTTATTGTTAATATTAAAAAAAAACGTTCAACCATCAAAATAACCTAGCGATCAACAATTTATATTATTCCTTCATTGTAAAACTAGATTTGTTTTGTAGATATTGTGTGTCTTAAACATATGGTTACCTCTCGTTCGACTCTCAACCACAAGTGACTTACCCAGCATTTGTAATAGTCCATCCATTAGCACAGTCTGATGTAATACCTCTGTCTCAGCTGGAAATGTGGTTCTACAGAGCTTTAATCTCGTCAAAGAGTATCGCTGTCAGATCGCGTGTGGCCTTGACGCTGCTTGATTCCGCTGTGGTACCTCTGAGGCCCTATTAAGTCCAGGTGATCACAATATATATATATCGACATCTTTCCGACTGGAATTGATGAATCGCCCAAGATGCTCGGGATTTCAGCGTCCTGCTTATGTGGCAGTTCAGTCTCCGTTAGCTTCGACGTGTTTGAGGGTGGTGCCTCACAGACTTGAAACATTCAATAATGTAAAATATTGCTACATAGCCTTCCCGGCTTGGTGCCGCCTTTGATAATTACTTACTAAATGTAAAAACGAACAACCAAGACTGCCACGTTGCCTTCTTTACGAACCATGCATTTAACAATGTTATGAGTGAAGCACGAGCCTTTGGTGCATAGTTTAGTGCCACTTCTTTACTACACACACACAGCTACGGGGGTTGGAATATAGCTTCTAGACAATGTCTTATCACTACTGGCCTGCGGTGTAATGTTTCAGCTTTCTCCTGTCACGAACAATCGAAGCCCCACACTCTTGTCAGGAGTCCTGTGACTTGCAGCACGAAATCATTTTGGTTGACAAATGTCGGGAAAATCAGATTCGTCTACTCTTCTGCCGTTCTAATCTGTAATGGGGGAGTTAAAATTGGCTGACAGCTAGAGGGGGTTAATGAACTTGAAATGGAGTGGTAAAGGAAATATAGATGTAATGGGGAAATTTAATTGACATGCAATTCGGGATGATGTGGACACATTGACATGTAATTAAAGAAGGAAAAATATGGAATGGGAAAGGGATATATAATTAAGAAATTAATGGAGGATGGAAAATAACGATCAAGTAGAGTAATTAATTTGAAATGTAATATAGAGTGCAAAGGGGAAGTTGAATGTATGCTAAATGAGAGGGATATTAATGCAGTACACAAGTGAACAAAACATACAAATGTAATGGACAAAGAAAAATGTAGTCGCACAGATAATTACGAAAATGTAATTTCCTTATTTCTCGATTCAGTGAACAAAATATACACAATTATTTTCAAGGAATATTTTTTAACAAACTAATGCAAGCATTTGTAAATATTTACAACACAAGAATACAGATACAAAATACAGATTTGAATTTGATAAATCACAAGTGAGAGACGTGTACAAGTTTTCGGATGTTTACCTCCACAGGGGGGGGGGGAGCTGGTGAGTGAAGGACCTCTCCTACTCTTCTGTAACTTTTGTTCTTTAGTGCTTTGAACACTAATCTCATATAATAAGGTTATGAAGTGAAATTATTCAAAATTTAACACCTCAACAATTTGCTTATTCGAAACATTGAGAAGGCAATTAATGTATTTCAACACGTACCTTGATCAATTTGATTGTCAAAACAATCAACATTTTTTAGATTAGTAGCAAGTATTCTCACACACTGAGTGTGTTCAGTCATACACAAGTATCATATCATATATATTATAGGTGGTAACAGGTGCATTCTCTTTGTGGTCTGATGTATCTTCAAATGTCTATTCACACTGTTAAGACAAATAAATGTTTACCCACCTTTCAGGTTGCTACGGACGCCTTCCTGTTGTATCATACCGTATGCCAAACTTTCCCCCCTCGGTTAATTCCATTTCTTAATTTACTATTTACTCTTAACATAACCATCTTCAAAGAAGAATATATACAATGACAATAAAATATAAAATTAATACATAAACAGTCAGTCATTAGAGCAGTTCGTTCAAAAGTTTAGCTAAGAGTTCTTCATTGTCAAGACCTTTGATTAGCATCCAAAGGCATTTCTTGGATTTCGAACGGAGACGCACTCATGTCATCAGGGGCAACCCAATGACTTCCGAGCATCGACTGAGTGCTCGGAAGAGTGCTGTTTAACTAAAGGGAGCTTCCGTGACAGCTTCCGGCTTCGTTCTGATTGGATGGTGTACATTGTGTCACCCAACCACAAGTTGTTTGCCACTCGCTGCTGTGTGAAAATGGAAGTGGATAAAATATATTTGAAGGCGACATCTGTTTCACACCCAATACAAACCCAATTTTAAATTAAAGCCCCTTGGCTCTATACAATATGTATGGGGGGTATCGATCAAAGTATGATTCTCAAAGGGTACAAATAAGTATCCGATACAGGAAACTTAATCCCAATACATTTGAGTATTTTGCATGTCTGGATCATATCCGTCTTCTCAGTTTTCAATGTTATTAAATATAGGTCTTTCAATCTATCCCTGTCACACGATCCTCTTAATTCTGGGACAACTTCCAGCAAATCTCTATACGATTTTAAGTTTAATTTATGTTTTTTTAAGGTATTAAGACATATATTGTATATATAGACATGAGTGCATTATTATTTTGTCTCCTGACTGCTGCCAGGCTGTACGTGTTGATGTGGTTCTATCTTACTGCGCCTCCGGACATAAAATTCGATGTTATGTCTTCTCACAGATCCCTTTCTCTCGATGACCCTTATTAGGTTTATCATCTTCAATAAGTTGTTCCTTCTAGTCTTGTTACTCATTTTACCCTCGCTCTCAGTATCGAGCATGCAGGCCAGCCTCACTGACAGTGAGAGAGTATTCTTCCGTCGCAACTTGGGGCCGTTTAGGCTGTAGCAGCTGTATTGCTCTGGCTTCTTGCCCTCGCCTTATGGTACTTACCTGTAGATGTCATGATCGACAAAGTCAAAGTGCGTTTCCGGGGGAGCCACCAGTTGACCCAGAATAAAGTACTTAACATTCTTCGAGACATCAGTGAAGTGGCATTGGTCGACATCGTTAGAAGACGGTTGAGGCGCTCGACTCCTCTCTGCCGGTGAAGATGCACTTGAGAGACTGTCCACTCTTGGAGCTCAGATTGCACTACATGAAGTTAACCTGTTTCTACTCTCACCACGACGATGTCTGGCAGAGAGAATCATTTTTGTCAGGCGCATCACCACCTGCAGGATACCAGATAATTTTACCACCGATTTTAAGTTTAGACTTTAACATCCAAACCCTGACTAAATTTCCGCTGAGGCAGTAGCAATCAAGAAGGCAGTCCGCGAGCGACTAAATACTGATGGTGACATTCAGTCTTCTTCTGTAGCAACACTTGCTGAAGAAAATGGCTTCAGATGCTTTGGCATCTCAACGTCACCAAGTCGGATATCGAAGGAAATATTCTTCCAAGTGACGCAATGTCATAAGTGCTTCCAATGCGACAACTACGCACGGACATGCACTCTACGTGGAAAAAATACAGCAACTAGTCCCTTGAGTGGCACCTTCGGGACTGGCAGGTACCCCACAAACGATGCACGCTCTGTGGCGGCGCTCACATCACAACTTCGCCGAAATGTCCACTCCGACGGGCAGCAATTGGGCAAAATAACAGAGACCAGACAAGCCGCTTCTGCAACTCGCCCGACGACTCTGACGTCAGCCACACTCAACACCCATGTTGCTGCCTGGTGTAGGAAGTATAGTGCTGCCACACTACAGCCTAACACCTGAGTTGGTCCTACCAAATGTTCGACCAGCCGATGCCCACCACTGAACAGTTCATGAACTACCCACACTTGCAGACAGAAATGGAGGGAAGAACAGCAGCCTTTGTGTCCAGACAATTATTATAGGCAATTATCGTCACTAATTACAGTACCACCTGTCACTGAGCCACCTGTACCAGAAGAACCTGTTTTCCCCAGTCATGCCTCTTAGCAACCTGACGAAACCACTCCATCACCTGTTCATCATGGTGAAATCGTTCTATTTCTCACCAACAAAAAATCCACAAATGATAAATACATGCACTGCCTCTACTGCACCTGGTCTCTCCACCTCTCCTCCAGCTCCGTCGCCAAGTGAAGACTAAGCCACTACATCCACTGAAGACTACAGCACCAGGACACAAAACAACCTATTCATCCAGATTCAAAATAGGCAATTAATGGAAAGGAATACTGAGCCAATAAAAATTCCAGCTGATATAATCTTAAGAGTATTGTGGTCTTGAAACACCAATAGTACCTAAATCTATGTAGACGCATTCAAGGAGGAGGAGGAGGAGGAGGAAGAGGAAGAATTAACATTAACGGAATGGAAACGCTAGTAATAACAACAAGGAAGAAGTAGTGAACGAGAATGAAGAACTCTCCATCAGCCTGCTCACTGCAGACCGCTCCTCGTGCCGGCGCTCCGGCTGTTGTCAGCCCTGGTTACCTGGTTGGTTGATACCTGGTTGATGGGGTTCTGGGAGTTCTTCTACTCCCCCAAGCCCGGCCCGAGGCCAGACTTAACTTGTGAGAGTTTGGTCCACCAGGCTGTTACTTGGAGCGGCCCGCAGGCCCACATACCCACCGCAGCCCGGTTGGTCCGGCACTCCCTGAAGGAAACAATCTAGTTTCCTCTTGAAGATGTCCACGGTTGTTCCTGTAACATTTCTGATGCTCGCTGGTAGGACGTTGAACAACCGTGGACCTCTGATGTTCATACAGTGTTCTCTGATTGTGCCCATGGCACCTCTGCTCTTCACTGGTTCTATTCTGCATTTTCTTCCATGTCGTTCACTCCAGTACGTTGTTATTTTACTGTGCAGATTTGGGACCTGTCCCTCCAGTATTTTCCATGTGTATATTATTTGGTATCTCTCTCGTTTCCTTTCTTGTGAGTACATTTGGAGAGCTTTGAGACGATCCCAATAATTTAGGTGCTTTATCTCGTCTATGCGTGCCGTATATGTTCTCTGTATTCCCTCAATTTCAGCAATCTCTCCTGCTCTGAAGGGGAAGTGAGTACTGAGCAGTACTCAAGACGGGACAACACAAGTGATTTGAAGAGTACAACCATTGTGATGGGATCTCTGGACTTGAAGGTTCTCGTAATCCATCCTATCATTTTTCTGGCTGACGCAATACTTGCTTGGTTATGCTCCCTAAACGTTAGGTCGTCGGACATCATTATTCCCAAATCCTTGACATGCTGTTTTCCTACTATGGGCAGATTCGATTGTGTTTTGTACCCTGTATTAGTAAGATCCTTATTTTTGCCGTATCTGAGTACCAGGAATTTATCACCGTTAAACATGTTATTTTCTGCTGCCCAATCGAAAACTTTGTTAATATCTGTTTGTAGTTTATCAGTGTCATCAGCAGAGGTAATTTTCATGCTGATTTTTGTATCATCTGCAAAGGATGACACGAAGCTGTGACTTGTGTTTTTGTCTATGTCTGATATGGGAATAAGGAACAGCAGTGGTGCAAGGACTGTACCTTGAGGTACAGAGCTTTTAACTGCGCTCGGACTCGATTTTACTTGATTGACTGTTACTCTTTGTGTTCTGTTCGACAGGAAATTGAGTATCCAGCGTCCTACTTTACTAGCTATACCCATTGACCTCATTTTGTGTGCAATCACTCCATGGTCAAATTTGTCGAATGCCTTTGCAAAATCTGTGTATACGACATCTGCATTATGTTTTTCCTCTAATGCCTCAGTGATTTTGTCATAGTGGTCAAGTAGCTGTGAGAGGCATGATCTTCATGCTCTAAATCCATGTTGGCCTGGATTGTGGAGGTCATTGGTTTCCATGAATCTAGTGACCTGACTCCTGATCACTCTCTCAAATACTTTTATTATGTGGGACGTTAGTGCAACTGGTCTATAATTCTTTGCCAATGCTTTGCTACCACCCTTGTGAAGAGGGGCAATGTCTGCTGCTTTAAGCGCATCTGGTATCTCCCTCGTGTCCAAGCTCTTCCTCCACACTATACTGAGTGCCTGTGCTACTGGCACTTTGCATTTCTTTATAAATATTGAATTCCATGAGTCTGGACCCGGGGCTGAGTGCATGGGCATATTGTCAATTTCTCTTTCAAAATCTGCCACGCTCGTGCTGATATCAGTTATATTTACAGGTGTTTGAGTATCATTCATAAAGAAATTGTCCGAATCTTTCACTTTCATGCTGAGTATCGGAGTGCTAAACATGTCCTCATACTGCTTTTTTAGGATTTCACTAATTTCTTTGTCATCCTCTGTGTATGAACCTTCACTAATACGAATAGGTCCAATACTGGCAGTGGTTTTCGCTTTTGATTTAGCATATGTGAAGAAATATTTTGGGTTTTTCTTTATTTCTTGAATTGCTTTCTGTTCTAGTTGCCTTTCTTCAGTCTGATAGGAATGCTTCAGTCTGTTCGATTTCTTCAATCTCCCTGTTTAAATTATTTCTTCTTTGTATGGAGAGTCGTGTCTGCTTAAGCATTTCCGTTAATTTCTTCCTCCATTTGTAATGTCGTCTGCGTTCTCTTTCTACATTGGACCTCTTTCTGGCTTTCCTCAAAGGAACATGTGTCAGACAGCGTTTCAGAACATGCTTGAGCCCAGCGACCTCTCAAAAATATGCTTCGGAGCGGGAAGCAGGTATAAACCTGCTTCCCGCTCACCCAATGGGGAATCTTTGCTATATTTAGTCTGTCCATCCCTATGATCGTGCTCCAATTTGAAGTAAATTCAAACAACCATTTTCCCGACTTGTACTCACCCCAGGGAGCCGGTCGGCCGAGCGGACAGCACGCTGGACTTGTGATCCTGTGGTCCTGGGTTCGATCCCAGGCGCCGGCGAGAACAATGGGCAGAGTCTCTTTCACCCTATGCCCCTGTTACATAGCAGTAAAATAGGTACCTGGGTGTTAGTCAGCTGTCACGGGCTGCTTCCTGGGGGTGGAGGCCTGGTCGAGGACCGGGCCGCGGAACACTAAAAGCCCCGAAATCATCTCAAGATAACCTCAAGATAACCCTCAAATTCTACCAGATTATTATTATATTATTCACATGCTAAATAGTCTAACTTTGTCTGCCCTATTAATTTCCACGAGAATTTTGTGTTGTAATCATCTCTCTCTTTGCTCTTCTGACTTCTAGTAAAGTCAGATTTGATTCCTTTAATCTTTCCTCGTAACTCTTTCCTCTTTGTTCTGGGACTGGTCTGGCGACATACCTTTGGACTTGCTCCAATGTCAATTAATGAGATTCCCAATTAATGAAACTGTGAATATTTAATATTGATGTAGATTATATAGAGATGGAACTGGTGGTGTGTGAAGCCTGCAGTGAAAGCGTCATTTGATGTTGTTGACGGCTTGATGTGTTGATGTCATTTGACGATGTTGACGGCTTGATGTGTTGATGTCATTTGATGTTGTTGACGGCTTGATGTGATGTGCTTGATGTCACTGCTTGCCCTTTCATTGTTATTATCACATTATTGCTTGTGTGTGTGTCTAACATTAAGGACAGTCTTGTGCCCTAATGACACTAACGCCATGAATAGTTGTTATAAAATTAAGGTAATAAGCCTATAAAGTTCCGCGATGCGCAACACACGCAACACCTTCAGACGATGAGTCACAGTAACGGGGCTGAAGATATGATGACCAAACCACACATCAGAAGACGGAGAAACGACAACGTTTCGGTCCGTCCTGGACCATCATCACGGACGACTTGATATTGGTCCAGGACGGACCGAAACGTCGTCGTTTGTCCATCTTCTGATGTGCCGAGCCCAGAGACCCCAGGCAGATGTTAAGAAAACGATTTCTTATTTATTTTAATTTTTATTTTATTTATTACTTGTGTACAGACATTAACACCTTTTCTAGAATTATGTTATCTTAGATATTAATTTATATTTAAATTTTTACTATATATGTGGATTTTTTATTGTTTCAGATTCCTATTAAGTTGTAAGTTGTTTTGATTACAATTGTATTTTTCTTGGAGGATGCCTAGTGGCTTTGTTCTATATATATTGCCATAGAACCATGTGGGGTCATGTCCTGTATGTAGCTGGAGAACCACGTGGTTTCATTGTACCTGTGATCTTTGGATATAAATTTATATATGCTAATTTATAACACAAGAGAGTATGATTTTCCACATTTTTCCCAGGAAGCAGATAAATTCCCAGGGGACAGTCCTATAAAGTGGACTCCTAGTCCACTTTATTGGACTGATGCGAGACAAACATATTTGCTATATTTACTCCCCATCATTTTGATAGTATATGCATAGATTTTACTTACACTTTTGTGTGACTGTCCACTGCGGACGGATATGTCAGACCAGTGTCTGCTGGTCTGTGTGCTGCGTCTGCTGGTCTGTGTGTTTTGTCTGCTAGTCTGTGTGCTGCGTCTGCTGGTCTGTGTGTTTTGTCTGCTAGTCTGTGTGCTGCGTCTGCTGGTCTGTGTGTTTTGTCTGCCGGTCTGTGTGCTGTGTCTGCTGGTCTGTGTGTTTTGTCTGCTAGTCTGTGTGCTGCGTCTGCTAGTCTGTGTGCTGCGTCTGCTAGTCTGTGTGCTGCGTCTGCTGGTCTGTGTGCTGCGTCTGCTGGTCTGTGTGCTGCGTCTGCTGGTCTGTGTGCTGCGTCTGCTGGTCTGTGTGCTGCGTCTGCTGGTCTGTGTGCTGCGCCTGCTGATCTGTGTGCTGCGTCTGCTGATCTGTGTGCTGCGTCTGCTGATCTGTGTGCTGTGTCTGCTGATCTGTGTGCTGTGTCTGCTGATCTGCGTGCTGTGTCTGCTGCTCTGCGTGCTGCGTCTGCTGGTCTGTGTGCTGCGTCTGCTGGTCTGTGTGCTGCGTCTGCTGGTCTGTGTGCGAGTCTGCTGGTCTGTGTGCCGAGTCTGCTGGTCTGTGTGCCGAGTCTGCTGGTCTGTGTGCCGAGTCTGCTGGTCTGTGTGCCGAGTCTGCTGGTCTGTGTGCCGAGTCTGCTGGTCTGTGTGCCGAGTCTGCTGGTCTGTGTGCCGAGTCTGCTGGTCTGTGTGCCGAGTCTGCTGGTCTGTGTGCCGAGTCTGCTGGCTTGTGTGCCGAGTCTGCTGGCTTGTGTGCCGAGTCTGCTGGCTTGTGTGCCGAGTCTGCTGGCTTGTGTGCCGAGTCTGCTGGTCTGTGTGCCGTGTCTGCTGGTTTGTGTGCCGTGTCTGCTGGTCTGTGTGCCGTGTCTGCTGGTCTGTATGCTGTGCTGTCGCTGGCGATACTGAGGGTTGTCAGATACTGGCGATACTGTGTGTGCCGAGTCTGCTGGCGATACTGAGGGTTGTCAGATGCTGGCGATACTGTGTGTGCCGAGTCTGCTGGTCTGTGTGCCGAGTCTGCTGGTCTGTGTGCCGAGTCTGCTGGTCTGTGTATAACCCTCAGTATCGCCGAGTCTGCTGGCGATACTGAGGGTTGTCAGATGCTGGCGATACTGTGTGTGCCGAGTCTGCTGGTCTGTGTGCCGAGTCTGCTGGTCTGTGTGCCGAGTCTGCTGGTCTGTGTGCCGAGTCTGCTGGTTTGTGTGCCGTGTCTGCTGGTCTGTGTGCCGTGTCTGCTGGTCTGTATGCTGTGCTGTCGCTGGCGATACTGAGGGTTGTCCAGTATCTATCCGCCCACACGGAATTCAAAAGTACTAGTTCTCCTAATGTCTCCAGGAATGCAGTTTCTTTGAACGAAACATTAACTATTCTCTCAATGTCTGGATGAATACTACGTTATTTAATGGCCATTGAGACCTCGGGCCATCACGGTCCACCAAGACTATGTCATCAGGTTGGATGTGAACTTTGTTGTCAGAGGAATTTGTCCCATAATGATGCTCTCTCATTGGTAAGAATTCCTTAGTCCATACGTCATTCCATCTATTTATCGAGTTGATTTTACGTCATTCGATCTATGTACAGATGATTTACCCCCCCCCCCCATACCCGCTCACTGTCACCCACGTATGAGGGATCTCGTAAGCAAAGGGTGGTACCAGAGACAGATCCACAGTTCATTCAATGGGCTGGGCTAACTGACACGTGTTGTTTAGGTTAGTCCGACATACACGTTAATGGTTTATTATTAACTTTTGACTGAGTTTCCATGACTAGTGTTTGAAGTTCCATGAAATATATATTCTGTGGGTGTGGTTTTTTCTCAAATATTTCTTTATTATCCCAAACATTTCTTTCACAAAAGGCTCCATGCCATGGAATTTTAGGTGGCATAAATTTCCATTTGCGCTGATGTTTCATTGTTGTACAGACAACAGAATGAGTACATATTTCCTACAAGAAAGCTTCGCCAAATTACAGATGTCTGAAATCTTGTCAGCCCCTGCCCTTTGTCTGCCCCTTGTCTGTCCCTTGTCTGAAATCATTAGTTTAATAATACATGATCGACAGGCAACAAATGTACAGAAAGCATGTATACATGATTGAGAAGTCATATCTGATGTTACCTCCAAGTGAACTGTTCATCTTGTTCCACAGGTAAATAAACAGATTCACGCTTATACACTTTAACTGGACGTTTATCTTGATGATACCTGTGAGAATGATGACACTC
>WNGS01135237.1:5088263-5118910 GCA_020271785.1 Procambarus virginalis
GGGGACGACCAGCGCAACCATCACTTCCGCCAATATCACCACCTCAAACGTAGCTATCACCAGCATTATCTACTATACCACTAAATCACCACTCACCACCACCACAATAACTACTACCACCACCACCACTGCTATTATACCACCACAAACATTGCCATCAATGTCACTACAACAAATATTATCGCCAGGATGACCACTATATAAACTACAACCACCGCTATCACGAGACCCCCCCCCCACTCATCACAACTACAATTAACACAATCAGACATCATTACCACACCCACAATAACCTCATCTCCAACACCATCACCAACACTTCCATCCCCAGAACAACTAACACCACCAATCACCCTCATCACTCCCACCTTCCACAACATGCAAACCAAAATACATTGAACTTAAAGTCATTTCAAGACTTGTACTGGCAATCTTATACATAGAACGTCAAAGTTTATTTGTCTATGTAACTTACAGGATTTCTGTCCAATGGTACTTCGCCATCTGTAATATATCATTTATGTACTTGTTTCCAATCCAAAAAACTACCGATCTTCCATGGGCTCCTCTTATTAATGTAGAGCTATTGTTTGAAACACATTAGTAAACAAAGTATCTGGTACTTAAGACTTTCTACTCTCATACAACTGGTTCTCAATGGCTGTAGTTTTGTGGTAGTGCAAATTATTCGGTATTACAACTTACAAAGTAGCTCTATTAGCATGGTTTCTTGGCGCTTCCAAAGCTGTTGCCAAAGTTGAACATGCCAAACATTTTAAAAAATTGCTTAGCAGAAAATGATGTCTTCGCAAGATATCTGTATATTTCGTACTAGGAATGCAAATTAGCTGTGAAATAGAGTAATTTCTCACTAAAAATAGGTCAAACAAGGTGCTGTTTTAATTAGAATATAATTTTCTATCTATCTTGATCCAGTGTTGAAGGCGTTAAGAGCCAGTAAGGGCTGATTGTTGCAGAGGTAGTACTAAGGTCAATTATTTTTTTATGCTGATCTAGTTCTACTCTCACCGACTAAACTGGCCTTGAATAATTTGATAGAAGTGAAAGATATAGTGCAGTATACAACCTAACGTTGCTTTAACTCGTAGAACTCGCTGAATCGAGATCCTAATCTTAAATTACTAGGCAGAGAGGCTCCGGTAAAGTACTTTGAAAAGCATCTGGGGCATATTTTACCCTCAAAAGGGCCCACTTGTAAATTTTTCTGATGCTATCAAAGACCTGAAAGTCAGAACAAATGCTATTATGAGTGTATTTGATCCTTTTGATACCTGGTCGAAGGTAAAGTAATTTAACAATGTCTAATTCTGTTTGGATGTAACCTATAGCACCTACAGAATGTGAACTTGTATATTCTTAATTGTGTATAAAGGAAATGTACCAGACAATTGAAGAGTTCAGCCTTGCATTCATTGCAATATCATACCTGCCTACATTCCACAACTACACTGGAAGAAATAATTCACAGGCGAATGGCATCCTTCTGTCTGAAAGGAATCACCCATCTACAAAACTCAAACACCTTTTTTCCCCCCCATGTACAGTATTCCCTTATCACTGCCCACTCAAACTTTTCCAGAAATACCAACGAAATTGTTAGGAAACACATCTTAAGAATGAGTGATGATTATAATGATGAATCTGATCTACTGAGCAAAATAAAACACTTGTCAGTAGAGAAAGCAGTGAGACCCCTAGCTGGGGATATTTGAAATTAAAAAAGGAATTATGCCCACGATCATGACAATGGACATTCACAGCATCTTTGCTCTTTTTCCGCGGAAAGCGTTTATTACCTAAGTCAGCCACCATACTGAATTAACATCTATGGTGCATGAGTTGTGAGTTATGATGATTGATTGTTGCCGCCGAAGGCGGCTAGTTTATTGTGCACCCCATACTCATCCTGTGAGCGGTAGCGCAAAAGCATTACAGAGGGCACAAAAGGTCTTTATTAGACCTCATCTTAGATTCTTACATAAACAATTTCATCTATCCTTCACACCTTATTGTTACAATGTCAGCTAGTTACAGAGAAAGTACTATTACAAGAGCTACATATTTACAGTAAGTCATCATACAATAATGGTAGGTCTTATCGCTAATACATAATAGTTTGACCAATGGGGATATTACAGAGTCATAGGGGAGCTTCTATTTATTATTAGTCCTCACAATACCATACTTGTTTCTGAATCTCATGTGTCGTTCATGTACTGGAAGCAAAATGTGGGTACAGTGCAAGGATTTCAGGTAATTTATCCATGGTAATAAGATAGGTTGCCATATCATACAGAGTGAGGTTAGATTTATCTCTAAAAGGCTCAATTTTACTACAATCCAAGATATAGTGTTCGAGTGTGTGCCCCTGTCTTTGTCCACACACTTTACACTTTACTTCATCTAGATCCCTATACAAGCCGAACTTCCAGAGATACTTGTAGCCAAGTCTTATACGAGCTGTGACAACATCTGTTAGTCTACTGACTTTGTTACTTGCCCCATACACATGTTTTACTTCACACAGTTCATTGTGATGAACAATGGACCTGGTAGTTCCAGTTTGCACTGTTCTACTTTCTTCAAATTCATCCAGGAGTTCTCGTCTAATGACACTTTTAAGGGACCTATTTGATAACTCAAGATTCCGTTCAATACTGTCTTTATTTACTGCAGCCATAGCAAGGGCGTCAACTTTATCATGTTCCTGCATGCCAATGTGAGAAGGAATCCACAACATTTTTATATTTACCCTCTTGCTAAGTATTCTTACATATCTACGTCTAGCTTCCAAGACAAGCACGGTATTACTTGATTGCAAACTGTTTATTGCTCGTAGTGAGGAAAGGGAGTCAGAAATAATTAAGCTGTCTACTTCAGTGTTGTCAATAATTTCGAGTGATACCAGTATCGCTACCAACTCGGCTTGCATTGTGGATGCCCAGTTACTAATTCGGATATTTCTTTGAATTGTGCTGCCATCGGGCTGATGAGCAGGTCTCTACTACTACTGGATACTCAGTTTTCTGTCAAACAGGACTCAGCGAGTAACGGTCAACCATATAAAATCTAGTCCAAGTGCAGTTAAAAGCTCTGTACCTCAGGGTACAGTCCTTGCACCGCTGCTTTTCCTTATTCTCATATCAGATATAGACAAAAATACAAGTCACAGCTTCGTATCATCCTTTGCAGATGACACAAAAATCAGTATGAAAATTACCTCGGCTGAAGACATTGAAAAACTTCAAGCTGATATTAATAAAGTTTTCGACTGGGCATCAGAAAATAACATGATGTTTAACAGTGATAAATTCCAGGTACTCAGGTACGGTAAAAATGAGGACCTTAAACATAATACAGAGTACAAAACACAATCAAATGTACCCATAGTAGGAAAACAGCATGTAAAGGATTTGGGAATAATAATGTCTGACGACCTAACGTTTAAGGAGGATAACCAAGCAAATATTGCGACAGCCAGAAAAATGATAGGATGGATTACGAGAACTTTCAAATCCAGGGATCCCATCACAATGGTTGTACTCTTCAAGTCACTTGTGTTGTCCCGTCTTGAGTACTGCTCAGTACTCACTTCCCCCTTCAGAGCAGGAGAGATTGCTGAAATAGAGGGAATACAGAGAACGTATACGGCACGCATAGACGAGGTAAAGCACCTAAATTATTGGGATCGTCTCAAAGCTCTCCAAATGTACTCACTAGAAAGAAGACGAGAGAGATATCAAATAATATACACCTGGAAGATACTGGAGGGCCAAGTACCAAATCTGCACAGTAAAATAACGACGTACTGGAGTGAACGATATGGAAGAAAATGCAGAATAGAACCAGTGAAGAGCAGAGGTGCCATAGGCACAATCAGAGAACACTGTATAAACATCAGAGGTCCGCGGTTGTTCAACACCCTCCCAGCAAGCATAAGAAATATTGCCGGAACAACCGTGGACATCTTCAAGAGGAAACTAGATTTATTCCTCCAAGGAGTGCCGGACCAACCGGGCTGTGGTGGGTATGTGGGCCTGCGGGCCGCTCCAAGCAACAGCCTAGTGGACCAAACTCTCACAAGTCAAGCCTGGCCTCGGGCCGGGCTTGGGGAGTAGAAGAACTCCCAAAACCCCATCAACCAGGTATCAACCAGCAATAACAGCACTGCCTGCCCTCCCTGTAGCTGTATTGAGTGATCCGTCAGTGTATATGGTCTGTGCAATGTTGTTTTCAGCTTGTATATTGTGAATGTGTTCTATGGAGCTTAATTTAGCAGCAAGCTGAGCATGAGGGTTGTTTGTGATTAGTTTCTTGGTGGGGTATGCAGGGGTCAGGATGTCAAAAGGTACTATCTGCCAGGGTGGAAGGAAGTGCTGTACTCTTTCATCTGTACTTACATCGTGCAGTCCCATCATTTTAATATGAGTGGCTGTTCATTGAATCCATTTAGACTCGCTAGTTCCATTTCGTATGTGTTCTAACAGTGCAACTGACACAATGTTGTTATGAGTTATCTTTTATCCTGGATGTTTGCAGAATGTTAAAAATAATGAGTTTAAATTCCTATAACGTCATAGAATGATATTATATTTGGTCTCATTCAACTCTTCTACTCTTCATATTATTTGATGTAAATTGTGCCAATATCTGTCTTGCATCTCCAATAGTAAACTACAGCTTGTCTTTTCAATGAATTTCACCTCTCAAAATGTGAACTAAATGTTACTCATTATTTAAAAGAAAAATAAATTTGAGTTAGACTGCTGTACACCTGTTCACAGTCAAGCCATTGTTGTAGTGATTGTATAAGATGTTGCGAAAAAGAATAAATCGAAATCTAGACTATATAGAATATAATTATATGTTAAACTATTATATAAATTCTTTCAGGTAAATAAATTACAGTAAATTTGTGAAAAACCAATTATAAATGTGCAAAGATCTATGAATTTTTTTTTTATTTTATATTGAATTTCAACGAAGCAGAAGCAAAGGAAAGCCAATATCATTGTACAGAGGATCTAGTGAAAGACAATGCCCCAATGCAAGATGATTTACGATGATGAGATAAAGCAAAAGATGGAAATAAACATTTCAAGAAGTGATTGTTTATCTGGGAAAGCAATTTCATGAAGTACAAGCGAGGGTTGATAAAATAAGGTAATTGACTCAAAGTAAAACTTACCAGGAGAGATAAGCTCCGCATAGCAGCCTATCAAGTAGACGGATTAGAGGGAGAAATCTCAAAAGGCAGGAATATGTGAAAGGGTTACGAGACAAGACAATAGTGTTGGTGGAGGAAGGTAAGGCAACAACGGGAGTAGGATAACAGACAGGAATCAAACTCAGTGACATTGTTGAAAGAATCAACAGACAGTGTAACTGAGATATGGAGAGCAAGACCAGACAATGTTTGCTGAAGTAGAAAATGTTTCAGAGGGAAAGAAGCGGAAAATTATGTCCTATCTGCAAGTTATGAAATGTACAAGACACGAGTTGTAGAGAGAAAGATCAATAGTGGCAGATGACCAAACAATCACAATAACAGAAACGAAACTAGGAAGTCTTACAGCAAATGCATTCTCCGCACAGGAATAATTAAGGTATTAAAGAAAACTATGGTGAAAAGGGGTGTTGGTAGTAAAGTCCTGCTGTATCATCAACACTTTGAGGAATTACAGTTGGAAGAAACCGACCAGCAAGAGTACATACTTGAAATAGCAACAGTGGGACAAAGATAGCAAGTGTGCGATTTACAATCTTCCCCCAAATAACAGAAGGTCTAGGGAAGAATATGACAAATGCAAAGAAACGTCTCTTAAGGTAATGTTAAAAGCAATTACAACAGCAAAGAGAATGAGACCTAAAATTCTAATACAAGGGGATTTTAGTCACATGGATATGGATTAGATAAACAAGTACCCGAACCCCACGAGGGTGACGAGACATGGAGACCAAAACTGGTAGACATGACAAACACTTCTTAAAGCAGCATGTTACAGAACCAACAAGAGTGAGAAGAGACAACCCACTAGCAACACAAGATTTGATATTTTCTCATAATGAAGCAGATGATGAACATATATAGTAGTACTAGTAGTAGGCATCCATCAATCTCAAGAGACTGGAGTAGAGCTCTGATTGTCGGTCTGGAGTGGCCTCTCCGTGGCGCAAAGGCAGGGTAGGTTGATACGGAGGAGAAGCTGTTACCCATGCAGCAGGTCCCCCCTTCCCACGGCGCCGAAAGTCTCCAATGAAAATGTAAACGCCATTACGAGTGGTTCCAGCGCCGTCGCAGGAACAGTGAGCTCCGGAGTTGACCTCGAAGTTGGTGAAAAGAGGTACAAGGACTCCAAACCCGGAGACCGCCGTGGTTGGAGCCGGAGAAGAACCACTCCATCAAGGGTATGAACGACCCCAGCCTCCTGAAGCAGAGACTGGGCCGCACGAGCCCCAGGACGTAGACGTCCCGGTCCCGCACCTACTGGTTCCAGACAGAGACCGTCACAGGCCTCTTTCACCCGAGGCCGGCCTCCTTCAAGACTAAGCAGAAGGAAGAGTGACAATTATTAAATACAACAATTATTATTATAATAATTATTATAATAATAATATAATTAATTAAGTATGAGTGTGAGATGCCTTTAGGAGCTAGCGATCACAGCATTATCGTGCTTGAGTACATAGTGGAGTAAAAGGGGCTGGTTAGATAAGGAAACGCATTGAGGAAAATGAGAGATTACAAACGTGGGGAATTCAATGAGAGAGATCTAGAAAGGAAAACTGCAAATGAGATGATTTAATTCATCTCTAGGAAATTTGCAGATGCAATGGTTCATACCACTTAAGGAGGTGGATGAGGAAAGCAAAGTAAATCACTGGTTCAATAAGCAGTGAACACACTCGAGAGAGGACCCAAAAAGTCTGGAGGAAGTACAGATAAGAATTAAAAGAACACAGTATGGAGGTGCTAATGAGACGGAAATTAATTCACTCGAATCAGGGTAGGAGCCGATAGCCAACATGAAAACTTGATTGTAGCAAAAGCTAATGACCATTCTAAGCTGTTATGTAGCCATATAAAAACAGCAACATTGAGGAACCATATACAGTATATTTAGGTTGAGCAGACAGGGAAAATTCTCTCGGAAAATGCAACCCGTCCTCGCAAATTCGTATAGTCAATATTGACTTATTAATTACGTGCATAGGTGACATACTAAACATAATAGTTTCCCTTGAAAAGCTTCATAGAAAACACCGACCTTACCTAACCTACTTAGTATGTTAAAATAAGCATCTTTTAGCTTCGTAATTACAATTGTTACTTAACCTATTATAGGTATAGGTTAGGTAATAATTGTAATTACGAAGCAATAAGATGTTTATCTTAACATACTAAGTAGGTTAGGTTAGGTAAGGTTGGTGTTTTCTATGAAGCTTTTCAAGGGAAACTATTATGTTAAGTATGTCACCTATGCACATATTTAATAAGTCAATATTGACTATACGAATTTGCGAGGACGGGTTGCAAAACGATATGGCTGTGGCTCGGGAACTAAACTAAAAATTTCACGAGGGCCTTCATTAGAGAACAAATATAGAGACAAAGATTGAATGAGGAATGGCTGGAACACTGGAGTACGTATGTTAGGGTAATTATCACAGGAAAGCGCTAAGGCATTAGAACTATATAGCACTTGGAAGGATGAGGTGAACTGATTTGTAACAAGATGGAGGAGAGGAATGGTGCCCAACCATTTGGACGATCGGGGATTGAATGACGACCCGCACGAAGCGAGACCATTGCTCTACCATCCAGTATAAGTGCTTGGACACTATAGGACAAAGTATCACTGTAAAGGAAACAAGAAAAACACCTACAGCAACTATCTAGATGTGACAAAATCAATGTGGCAAGAATTAATCTCACCGCGGCTGCTGAAGAAGGTTGCACAAATAATTCATTACCCGCTATCTAAATTGTTCAATCAAATGCTTGAGATTGGACATCTATCAGAATTATAGATAAAGGCTAACATAGTCCCAGTATTCAGAACAGGAGGCAAGCCTTTACAGACCAGTGTCTCTAAAAAATATTCCATGGAAAAAGTACTGAAGAAAGTAATCATGTTGATAATGATGGAGCCCCCAGAGTGTGCCAACTCTGGAACAAAATTGCAGAATGGATTTAGAAAGGGCAAGTCGTGCCTGACAAATATGAGTTCTATGTGAAGGAAAGAGCAGGAAAATGTACGGCTGAGTAGTCTGTATTTTCCTAAATTGTTTGGAAGCATGTCACTGTTCCTCATGAAAGGCGATTGCATCAGATGCAGAAGCAGGCTGGGATAATTAGGAAAACATTGAACTGTGGAAGAGAGTACCATAAGTACTGGAAACAAAGTCAAAGTCAGAGTTTACGAACTGGAGAAATGAAACTAGTGGGGCTCCATAAGGTTCAGTCCTGGGACCACTGCTATTAAAATATTTAAACCTACCCCTAGAGAGAGAGAGAACTCTTACATGTTAGTGATGAAAACTGTATAACCAGCAAGCAGCATAAACTTACTGGAAGGCATTGACACTCCAAGAATGAGGCAAATAAATGGATGCTGGAATTCAATCACAATAAGTGTAAGATAATGAAGATGAGAAAGGGAGAAAGGAGACTATGATGAGTCTACTCCGTATGGCGAATGCACATACAGAAATTGGAAAGTGGGGAAATATTTGGGAGTTGATATGATTCTAACAACTTAGGCTGACACAAACAGGGTAATATCGGTAGTTTAAAAGACTCTCTCAATGTAATCTTCACAACATTTGTTAGACCAAGTAGGCAGCACCGGAATATAATCCGCTCCAGATGTGAACCATAAAACCAATATTGAAAAAGGACAGAGGCATGCAACAAGACTATTGTCAGAGGTAATGGTTAAGCTATGTGGATTGACTAATGGAACTAAACCTCACAATGCTAGAAAAGAAACACTGAGGATATGATTACAACCTTCAAGATACTGAAGGGGGGGGGAATAGAAAAAGTGGACAAGGAAAGTTATATTGTGAGAGAGTAGGGTAAGAGGATACAAGTGGAAGCTGGAAATGCAAACTAGTCGAAGAAATACACTAAATAATGTGAAAACTATCTCCATCCACAACTTTAAGGCCAGATTCGACAAGGAATTCGAACGTCAAAATAGTTAAATTATAAGGCAACAAGTACAACAAGGTTAGTAGGTATGGTCATAAAGTAGACCCTCACTCTCCAATGGACACTGATAATTAAGTTCCATTAGATAAATGCAATCACCATTACCATAACCCCCACCACAACCAACACTTCCCCCCCCCCCATCAACACCACCTGTGTTGGGAATGGTGCCCAACCACTTGGACGATCGGGGATTGAATGACGACCCGCATATTTGTTCTCAATGACCACTACCACCTCCACTACTGGACAACTTAACTACTCTAAGGGAAATAAAGGAACGAAACGAAAATCGGCAAGAAATGCATTTACTGAAGCAATGGTCAGAAAATCTGCAATTACTTTTTTTTTTTCCTTGGATATTCCTGTGCGGGCCCTGAGTCTTTGGCTAGCCTACAAAGTGTTGCTTGTTTCTGTTTTACTTATGAGGAGTATGAGTATTTATGACTCGTATGGTCGCTTCAGTAAGATTTTGTTCCATGTGTTTAACAATAACAACTACTCTGTTGAATCTAAGTTGAAATCTTAATGTGTTTGTAACTGGGCACTGCGTTAGATAATGTTCCAGTGGTCTGTCGGGCATTTCTCCAGTGATGACATTTCCTTTCATCTTCTGGAACCTGTTAGCCTATTTTCCATGCACATGGGTATCCAACCCTGATGCGATGTAAGTGTACTTCTGTTGTTCTACTGCTCCTTTTCATCAAAATAACTGGGTCGTAGTTGGTTGAATTCATGTACCAACCCGCAGAATTTGATGTTACAACTGTTGTGTCGTGATCACTCGACATCTTCTGCATTGCTCTATTTATACATACATTCTTTAATCTGTGATGGATTCTGTGGTTTGTAAATGTCTACATTTCTTCTCTTAGTTGCTAGTTTTTCAGCTTCGTCTGCTATGTTATTTAATATTATTCCCACATGACTTGGCACCCAGTTGATAAGTACCCAACGGCCTTGACGTTTGAGTGTTTGCATTAATGATATGACAATTTGTGATCTGATGGATGTTGTCATTTGTGTGTTCTTGTTGCAAGATTTCAATGGCAGTTCTCGAATCTGTTGTCTGTGTTTGGCAAGAGCATGTTCCAAAGCCTTTTGAATGGCTAGCATATTTGTTTATAAAGGCTGAAAACAAGTTTCAGTCTCCAACTATTTACAAAGTTCCCTGTCTTAACTGCAGCTCCGTTTTCTTGCCCCTGCAGGTCTACCGATCCATCTGTGAAGTACGTGAAATTTTCAGATGCCAAGTTTTCTTCTATACGCATCTGAGCAATATTACGAGCAGATGAGGATTAGTCTGGTTCTTGTTTCCTTCAGGAGCCATAATCTTAAAGTCTGCGAGCAGAGATTCCCAGGGGCTTGCATATCGATATCTGCATGTATTTCGTCGACACCCTTCTCAGTGACTGCATTTGTTATATCGAATTTATTGATGGTGTTTATTGCACAATGGGTCCATCTTTTAATACTGGAAGCTCTTCTGTCTCAAGTTAGTGCTCCAGTGATTATACAAGTGAACTGATTTTAGGTCTAGTCAATATTTTGGTCAGCATGCATGCAGCAATCCATTTTACCCTTATTTCAATCGATGTTAGCTTGGTTTCTAGTCTTAGGTTCAGTATTTTAGTCCATCTGGGAGCTCCTATGACTTGCATTGCATCATTTTGATTAACCTCAACATTTGCCCACTGGCCAGGAGGAAGAGTGAATAAGGCAGGCGCTGCATAATCAACGAGGGAATGAACGGCGAATATGTAAAACATTCTTAACATTTTTGTCCCCCTCCTAGACTTGCTCCCCCCCTATGAGTGCTCTCATTATATTGTCATGATTTTGCTTTTTCCTTCAGATATTTAAAAAATGTGCTTGTTGAATGTCATTTTAGAATCTATCCACATTCCAAGATATTGATATTGTCTAACCCACTGAAAGTTAACGTCTTGAATGCGTTGGTGCCTGTCTGGAATGTTGCCACCTCGTCTCATTGTCTTAAACTTCTGTGCAGATATTTTTAGCCCTAAATTACTGCATTCAGATGTTACTTTATTTAACACGCATTGTGCTTTATTTAGAAGTGAAGGACCTGTAATCGCTAATGCTATATCATCAGCATTGCTTAGCAATTTAACCTCTTCTGCAAATGCCATGGTAACAAGGTTTTCCATAAGGATGTTAAAAAGTCTAGGACTGAGGACTCCTCCTTGTGGAGTTCCATTCTCATGCAAGTGGTAGTCCGACACTTGTCCTTGCAAGTTTACTCTGGCATACCTGTGACTAAGGTAATCTTGAATCCATGCTAGCATATTTCCCTTTACATCATCTTTAACTAAGGTGTGCAAAATTGCTTGGAGAGTTGCAAGTTCTAACGCTTTTTCTACATCAAGGAAGATCGTTCTAGCCAGACCTGAGTTAACTGTTCCTAGTGATGTTGCTATGCAGTTGGCAGTACCTACTAATCTAGTAAAGCCAAATATATGCTTATATAGGTCTCCAGTCTTCCAAATGAGCCTATTTAAGACCATCCATTCTGCAGTTTTACAAAGACATGATGATAATGAAATGGGACGGTAATTGCCAGGTTCTTTCGGCTTAGGAATCGGAATGATGTCTGCTTTCTTCCAATAGGCCAGTAGTTTGCCTTGCTGCCAAGATGCACTGATAATGTCCAATATGCCTTGTTCTTCAGGAGGATCTGCGTGTGCCATCAATGAGAATGTAATGTTATCAGCACCTGGTGAAGTGTTCTTAGCACTTTTTTTTTGGCTCTGATTAGTTCTTGTTTGGTAAAGGAACAGCCACATTCGTCATTTGTAGCTATGCTCTCATGAATGGCTGTCCACCTCTCTTGCGTTAATTGTTCTTGCTGCCTTCTGACTACTACAGGAAGCCGATATGAAGCTGCTCTTTCTGCGAATTGGAGATCAAGTATCTCAGCCTCCTGCAATGGTTGAATATATGCCTGTGGTCGGGCTGGTCGACCTGATATGGTTTTAATCTGACCCCGTACCTTGCCACGACTACTATGTTCATTTAGAGTTTGACAACTCAAACCATTTCACCATATTTACCTTTCTAGAAACTTGTCTTGCTTCAGATATCACCGCTCTTAGCAGAGTTCTTCCTTCTGGTGTGGGGTTTCTTTTTAGATGTTTTCTGAAGAAGTCCACTCTGTGGTTTTGTTCTTTAACTTCATTATTATAGAACCAATAGTTCTTTCGTTTTGTGTTTCCTGGGATAATGATTGGAATAGCTTTGTTTGCAGTAGCTGCAATGGCTTCCTGCAGATTGGTCTCGTCTATGTTCAAATCCTCAGGTGGCGAGTATGTTGCATACCATTTTTCAAGTTCCTCTTGGTATATATTCCAGCTGACCCTTTTCAAAGTCCACCTAGGTTGTGCAGGTGGTGTTGGAGGTCGTTCTATGTTTAGTGTTGTGACAGTAGCATAATGGTCACTGGTGATCCCCGGGTCTGCCTACCACTTTGCCTGATGCTTGAGTGCTGTTGAGATTAATGCAAGATCAAGGGAAACCCCCCCCCTCGCCTGACAGGGCGCCTGACAGCTGGGTGGACAGCGCTTCGGATTCAAAGTTCTGAGGTTCCGGGTTCGATCCCTGGTGGAGGCGGAGACAAATGGGCAAAATGTTTCTTTCAACTTGTTACCTAGCAGTAAATAGGTACCTGGGAGTTAGTCAGCTGCTACGGGCTGCTTCCTGGGGGTGTGTAACAAAAAGGAGGCCTGGTCGAGGACTGGGCCGCAGGGACGCTAAGCCCCGAAATCATCTAAAGATACCCCCCCCCCCTTGAATGTGTGCGGGTTCCCCAGTGATAAGAAGTGTAATTTCAGGTACCTCTCGCAGAGCTGCAGCTAAATGGCGCCCATCTGCGTTGTCTGGCCCAGTCACACCTAACTTTTGATGATGAGCATTAAAATCCTCAGCAATAATTATAATTTCATGCATGGCCAAGGCAAGCACTACCTCTGCTTCTAGTTTACGTCTAGGGGGCTTGCAGACGTAATATATGAGGAGCTCAATATTAGCCATAGTCACTGTTACTGCTAATACCTCTACTCCATCCCCACATGAAACTGGGTCTGTTTCCTTACTGGGTATGGTGTTTCTAACTAGGGTCATTAACCCTCTTTGTCTCCCCTGTTCATACGGTATAATATAGTGCTGATATCCAACTAATCTGAAGGACTTCGTGGCTGGGAAAAGAAGTTTCTTCCAACACGATTATATGATTCCGTACTGATTGCAGTTTCCTGAAGGGTGTGGTTTTTATTTCCAAGACTTTGTATGTTCCACTGCAGTGTTCGTAATGGCCAGACGACGGTTTCGGTTGGTGTTGCCTGTTCTAGTCGAACTCCTCCTCGGAATCGACAACTATTTTCTCCACCTCGCAAGTCGTGTCGCTGCAAATCGGACTGCACTGATTGCTCATGGTCATCCCCTGCATTGTTGGAATCTGTGCATCCCTGTAGTCCATCACTTTGCTAGTGGTATTGCTACACATCAGACTTCATTGATTGCTCGTGGCCGTTTCTTGTGTTCTCGGAACCTGTGCATCTCTGCCATCCAGTATTTCGTTGTTGTTGATGCTGCATATCGGGCTGCATTGATTGTTTTGCCCTCATGTTGAGTTGTTGGAACCTGTGCATCTCTGCTTTTCAATACTTCTTTGTTCGTGTTGTTGCATATCAGACTGCATTGGCGGTTGATGTCTGTCTCTTGTGTTGCAAGATTCTGTTGATCTTGAGTGGTCACTGCTTCTTGCAGTTGCTTTTGTGAATGTTGATGTTCTGGTGTCTTGACTACCCGACTGTTGTTGGTAGTTTGTATGTCAATGTTGCGTTGTTTGTCCTCTTGCGCTCCATCTTGTCTCAGACTGTATTTCTTCTGTAACTGTTATATGCTTCACAATCTTGTCTATTATTTCACAAGTGATTTCTTGAGTCTGTTGTTGTGAGGCGTTCTGCGTCATTGTAGACATTTGATAATTTTTGTGTATTTTCTGATATGGAATTAATAGATTCGGGAAATTTTGTTCTTTGAGAGGGTCTGTGTTGTGGCTGTGTACGAGTGTTCCAGACGTTGGTGTTGGAGTATGTAGTGCTGGTCTGTGTTTATTCTGACCTGAGCTGTCTGCACCTTTTCTTTCCGTGCAGAGCAGGCTGTGCTCCAGGCATGATGTTTGCCTCCACAATTTAAATATTTGGCTGCTGTAGTCTGGTTTGTCTTGAGCTTGGCTATACAATCTTTGGCTGGATGCCTCAGGCTGCATACTCCACATCTCTCCTGTCCGGTGCAGCGTGATTGATGGTGGCCATATTTCTGATAGCTGAAGCAGTGCAGGGGTTCCGGGACGTATGGTCTCTGTCGGTATATTCCCCAATTTCCAAGATTGAATGTTTCTGGCACATGTCCCATGATGGTCACCAGAACCTGATGTGTCGCTGCTTTGTCTACTTTTCTGCGGCATCGTTCCGCATTCAGGATTTGCTTGTGTTCTGGTACTGGATCCAGCGAAAAGTCGATTGGGTATTCCAAAAGCATGACTCGTGTGCGTCTTTCTGAAGGGTCCGGCTTTTCCAAGCAAACCGGTTCCCCTTGCAGGACTCTTACTTTTTACTAAGCAATTTGCAGTCTGTTGGTCTCGTGGTGTCATTATAATTTCTCCTTTCAGGTTGACTGTGATGGAAAGTTCAGCTCAGGTTGTTGCTTTTTCATTGCCGTTACTACTCCATATGCTGTAGGAAAGTGGTCTGTCTGCATTATCTTCAATTTTGGAAGATGTTCAGAGTCTGATGATGTCTGGAGTGAGACTGGTGGTGTCCTCTCCTGTCTCATACTGTTGTCCTGTTGCTGGGCTGTGGAGAGAGGAACATTGTCTGACACTGGCTGGTGTGTGACTGATGCTGCCCCCTCTAGATCCATTATGTCTGCTGCCTTGCTGATAGAAGAACGTGATGAAGTCTCGATAGAAGTTTTCTTCGGTGCCTACGGCACCTCGGCTCACTGTCCCTCCTAGTCTGAAAACTGCCTCCATTGCATCTTTCACTTTGAGTTCCCCATGACTCTCCACGTAGTGAGGACCGATTCACTGCCCTACCTAATGCCTGAGATACTCCTGGGGCTGGAGAAATTCATTCCCTTCCAACGGAGGTCGTAAACCGATTCCTCCAGGTGGAATCAGGGACATCTAATACAAAATTGAGCAGTTTGGTTTACCTCTCCCTGATAAGCTCAGAAGATTTTCTAAGGTGCCCACTTGTGGCCGCCTCACCCTTCAGGGTAGGATTAAGTGACCTGGTCAGTGATGCGGTCTTATAATAAAAAAAATACATCTGTCATTGGCGAAGAGTGCGGTATGACAGTTTGGGTTGCCTGCGTACTGGGTTGCACAGAATACCAGTCAGTTGGACAGCAGACAATCACACTAGGGCGCCACACCACAGTACCACACTTGGGCGCCACACCACAGTACTACACTAGGGCGCCACACCACAGTACCACACTAGGACGCTACACCACA
Organism: Procambarus virginalis; assembly: GCA_020271785.1. NCBI lineage: Eukaryota > Metazoa > Arthropoda > Malacostraca > Decapoda > Cambaridae > Procambarus > Procambarus virginalis. The sequence goes on from WNGS01135237.1 coordinate 5,104,043, forward strand.
GTACCACACTAGGACGCTACATCACAATACCACACTAGGACGCTACACCACAGTACCACACTTGGGCGCCACACCACAGTACCACACTAGGGCGCCACACCACAGTACCACACTAGGACGCTACACCACAGTACCACACTAGGGCGCTACACCACAGTACCACACTAGGGCGCTACACCACAGTACCACACTAGGGCGCTACACCACAGTACCACACTAGGACGCTACATCACAATACTACACTAGGGCGCTACACCACAGTACCACACTAGGGCGCTACACCACAGTACCACACTAGGGCGCTACACCACAGTACCACACTAGGGCGCTACACCACAGTACCACACTAGGGCGCTACACCACAGTACCACACTAGGGCGCTACACCACAGTACCACACTAGAACACTACACCAGAGTACCACACAAGAGTACTAGGGTACCACACTAGGGCTGCACACCACAGTACCACACTTGGGCGCCACACCACAGTACAACACTAGGGCGCTGCACCACAGTACCACACTAGGGCGCCACACCACAGTACTACACTAGGGCGCTGCACCAAAGTACCACACTAGGTCGCTACACCACAATACCACACTAGGGCGCTACACCACAGTACCACACTAGGGCGCTACACCACAGTACCACACTAGGGCGCTACACCACAGTACCACACTAGGACGCTACACCACAGTACCACACTAGGGCACTACACCACAGTACCACACTAGGGCGCTACACCACAGTACCACACTAGGGCGCTACACCACAGTACCACACTAGGACGCTACACCACAGTACCACACTAGGGCGCTACACCACAGTACCACACTAGGGCGCCACACCACAGTACAACACTAGGACGCCACACCATAGTATCACACTAGGACGCTACACCACAGTACCACACTAGGGCGCTACACCACCGTACCACACTAGGGTGCTACACCACATTACCACACTAGGGCGCTTCACCACAGTACCACACAAGAGTACTTTACTAGGGCTCCACACTAGGGCTCCACACAAGAGCACCACACCATTCTACAATACCAACGTCACACCAAGGCACACTCTTGTTGATTTTACTTCATCTGGGTAACAATTATCGGTCAGCTACGCCTTTATTTCGAATCCTCTTAGTCACGAATGTCCCCCAAAGGTAAGGAATGTAATGTACGGGTTCTTTTCAGGGATTTAATTATTTTATGCAGGGGGGCCTAAATAGTACAGAACCTTGGAGCAGGTAACTTGAGTATGTAGCCCAAATGGTTTAGCGTATCAATAGTCATGTAAAGGATCAACGTCAACATCGTGAATACAACAAAATAAATGTTTGTGTAGAGTACTTAGTTGTTAATATACTTGTTAGAACGTGAGTCACGTGACTGGTGTGGGCAGAAGATAATATTGCATCACAGAGTCTTCCCGTCCGGCAGACCGACCGTCCGGCAGACCGACCGTCCGGCAGACCGTCTGGCAGACCGTCCGGCAGACCGACCATACGTCTTAACACATTAGACAACAGTCAGCCAGACCGAGTTCCTTCCCAGGTTACCCGTAGGTTTCATGACATCCACAGAATATCACAATAATGACACACATTATATGACATACGTGCGCGTGTGCTAGTGTGTCTACACACACAAGCACCCTTCTCAGTAGAGCCAGGTGGTATCACCCTTCTCAGTAGAGCCAGGTGGTATCACCCTTCACAGTAGAGCCAGGTGGTATCACCCTTCACAGTAGAGCCAGGTGGTATCACCCTTCACAGTAGAGCCAGGTGTATCACCCTTCTCAGTAGAGCCAGGTGGCATCACGCAGAGTACCACCTGCTCACCTTTCAACACTTGAGACGACCTCCGTTTGACGAGAGTGATCAGCGAGGTGCAGCAGGCACGGCGACTCGAAACAGACTATACTCGTACTTTCACAAGTCGGTCGGAACCTTTATTTACACCCACACATACAGGTTGCTGCCTTTATCCTCACCTTCTAGAGCCTTCAAGATGTATCTATCAACACATCACAAACACTCAACACACAGTTTCAGGTTCTGGTAGTAACCTTCAACACTTCTTCCCGCACACAGCTGATATTATGCACAAAGAACACACAAATATATAAATAAATGTTAAAAAATGTGAACAAATATATATATATATATATATATATATATATATATACACATAATACTCGGGTTGTAAACCGATATGCAAATTGACAAATATTTACATCCCCATTACAAAATTTGTCTCTCTTTCTGGAGTATAACGACCTTCACGACCACGGTTCTAGTGCCTCCCAGGCCCGGGTTAGGCATGTTGAGTGTCTCCAAAGATTAGGTTAGGAGTCTTGAGCGTCCCAAAGACCGAACTAGGGGTCTCGAAGGCTTCCATGGACCGAACTAGGGGTCTCGAATGCTTCCATGGACCGAACTAGGGGGTCTCGAATGCCTACATAGACCGAACTAGGGGGTCTCGAATGCCTCCATGGACCGAACTAGGGGGTCTCGAATGCCTCCATGGACCGAACTAGGGGGTCTCGAATGCCTCCATGGACCGAACTAGGGGTCTCGAATGCCTCCATGGACCGAACTAGGGGTCTCGAATGCCTCCATGGACCGAACTAGGGGTCTCGAATGCCTCCATGGACCGAACTAGGGGTCTCGAATGCCTCCATGGACCGAACTAGGGGTCTCGAATGCCTCCATGGACCGAACTAGGGGTCTCGAATGCCTCCATGGACCGAACTAGGGGTCTCGAATGCCTCCATGGACCGAACTAGGGGTCTCGAATGCCTCCATGGACCGAACTAGGGGTCTCGAATGCCTCCATGGACCGAACTAGGGGTCTCGAATGCCTCCATGGACCGAACTAGGGGTCTCGAATGCCTCCATGGACCGAACTAGGGGTCTCGAATGCCTCCATGGACCGAACTAGGGGTCTCGAATGCCTCCATGGACCGAACTAGGGGTCTCGAATGCCTCCATGGACCGAACTAGGGGTCTCGAATGCCTCCATGGACCGAACTAGGGGTCTCGAATGCCTCCATGGACCGAACTAGGGGTCTCGAATGCCTCCATGGACCGAACTAGGGGTCTCGAATGCCTCCATGGACCGAACTAGGGGTCTCGAATGCCTCCATGGACCGAACTAGGGGTCTCGAATGCCTCCATGGACCGAACTAGGGGTCTCGAATGCCTCCATGGACCGAACTAGGGGTCTCGAATGCCTCCATGGACCGAACTAGGGGTCTCGAATGCCTCCATGGACCGAACTAGGGGTCTCGAATGCCTCCATGGACCGAACTAGGGGTCTCGAATGCCTCCATGGACCGAACTAGGGGTCTCGAATGCCTCCATGGACCGAACTAGGGGTCTCGAATGCCTCCATGGACCGAACTAGGGGTCTCGAATGCCTCCATGGACCGAACTAGGGGTCTCGAATGCCTCCATGAACCGAACTAGGGGGTCTCGAATGCCTCCATGGACCGAACTAGGGGTCTCGAATGCCTCCATGGACCGAACTAGGGGTTTCCAGTGCCTCCAAGGAACGGATTAGGGGTTTTGAGTGCCCCAAGGAACGGATTAGGGATTTTGAGTGCCCCAAGGAACGGATTAGGGGTTTCGAGTGCCTCCCAAGGAACGGATTAGGGATTTTGAGTGCCCAAGGAACGGATTAGGGGTTTCGAGTGCCTCCCAAGGAACGGATTAGGAGTTTCGAGGGCCTCCAAGAAACGGATTAGGGGTTTCGAGTACCTCCAAGGAACGGATTAGGGGTTTCGAGTACCTCCAAGGAACGGATTAGGGGTTTCGAGTACCTCCAAGGAACGGATTAGGGGTTTCGAGTACTTCCAAGAAACGGATTAGGGGTTTCGAGTACCTCCAAGGAACGGATTAGGGGTTTCGAGTATCTCCATGGAACGGATTTGGGGTTTCGAATACCTCCAAAGAACGGATTTGGGGGTATCGAGTGCATCCAAGGAACGAATTTGGGGTATCGAGTGCCTCCAAGGAACGGATTTGGGGTATCGAGTGCCTCCAAGGAACGGATTTGGGGTATCGAGTGCCTCCAAGGAACGGATTTGGGGTATCGAGCGCCTCCAAGGAACGGATTTGGGGTATCGAGTGCCTCCAAGGAACGGATTTGGGGTATCGAGTGCCTCCAAGGAACGGATTTGGGGTATCGAGTGCCTCCAAGGAACGGATTAGGGGATTTCGAGTACTTCCAAGGAATGGATTTGGGGTCTCGAGTGCCTCCAAATACCGTGTTGAGGGTCTCGAGAGCCTCCAAGTCCAAGGGAGGGAGAGACAACTGCCCATCAACTGTGAAGGTCTTTGGTTCTTCCCCAAAATTATGTTGTGAACTTTTTCTCGTTATTTACCCAAAAACAATTGAAGGAAGGCAATCAGAACGTACCTTAGACTTGGAAGAACTTTGTCCCTCGAGGAGCTGTTTGGGTGCACTTACCTGTAAAGACATGAAAGAGAATTATTTGCAAGAATTAGCGAAGTCTTCGTAACATTAAATCCTCAAACATACATAATGTAATACCTATACGAATGATCACATTTTTATCCATATATTCACAAGCAGCTCAGGTGAAGGTGACACTTGAGGGTCGAGGAGTTACCTGCCTTGTGTGGAGGACGAGGGCGCTGAGGAAGGTGGTGTTGGGAGGTGAGTCAGGTGGTGGTTGACATGACCTGCCACATGGTCGTGTTGGGAGGTCAGCCAGGTGGTGGTTGACATGACCTGCCACATGGTCGTGTAGGGAGGTCAGACAGGTGGTGGTTGACATGACCTGCCACATGGTCGTGTAGGGAGGTCAGACAGGTGGTGGTTGACATGACCTGCCACATGGTGGTGTAGGGAGGTCAGACAGGTGGTGGTTGACATGACCTGCCACATGGTCGTGTAGGGAGGTCAGACAGGTGGTGGTTGACATGACCTGCCACATGGTCGTGTAGGGAGGTCAGACAGGTGGTGGTTGACATGACCTGCCACATGGTCGTGTAGGGAGGTCAGACAGGTGGTGGTTGACATGACCTGCCACATGGTCGTGTAGGGAGGTCAGACAGGTGGTGGTTGACATGACCTGCCACATGGTGGTGTTGGGAGGTCAGACAGGTGGTGGTTGACATGACCTGCCACATGGTGGTGTAGGGAGGTGAGCCAGGTGGTGGTTGACATGACCTGCCACATGGTTGTGTACACAAACTTGTCAGTTGCAATCAGAATATATTATGCAATATTCACGAACTTTTCAAAATGTCTTAAACACTCAACACGAGACAAGAAACACTGGCGAAGACTTGCAGATGTCAACAGGCACGTAACCTCGCCACCAGAGAAATGCCCAGTTTTCCACTGGTATTTCCTACAATATTACAAAACACAAAACACTGGCAAGTCCACAAAAACACATACATTATTATTCCTGTGCTTGATGTCTAACTTAACCGTTAACGTTCACTCCAAATATGACTTGGGATCTTACTTGACACAAACAAGTAATTCAAGTATACTTATATAAAGTCATGTTCTGTTATAACCACAATGTGCATTTTAGAATCATGCTAGACAAAGAACGAGGAATTAAATTTCCCGCGGCACTTAATAACACAAGAACTGTTCAGTGATAACACATCATCGTTAGTCAACATTTTTCTTCTAAAACTCTGTGTCCGGACACATGTTTATTTTGTTTTTTAATGACACTTAAGATGTTTCCTTTACACTTATCACAACACAAACACTTCACTAAGATTGGCTTAAGGCCCATCAACCTCTGGAAGGGTTATTAAGTGACTATAATTGTTACTGATCAACCAGCAAGTACACTTTAGCCCTGAACACAAGACCAAAGGAAACTCTGTGTATAGACACCTAGAAATGGAATACACTTCCATTCTTGGTGTATATGTATCCCACGTCCACCACCAAGTATAGCAAACGACATACTGAGCGGCCCCAAGCAAGTACAGGGTTCAGAAGGTCCTCCTCTCGAGCTTCGAGCCAACCCAATCACAAACCCGCTCGAAGCCTCGTGGAGTTTCATCACAGCCAGCAGCCCGTCCTTTCAAGTCAACCCATCCTTGTAAACAAAGGCCAAGTGCTCGGTAATTCGGCCGCCAGTTCCCCCCTCCCTGTTTATGAAGGAAAACAGCCCGTCCTCCAAACAAAGACCCAAAAGTGATTCCATCCTCCCGCCAACCCCCTGTTTATGATTGAACAACGGTTTACACACGACTCACTACAGATTTCGTTCGAACACTTCCGGAACAAGTGCTTCACTGACGAATTGTGTTCGAACCACAACGCTGTAAATGCTTCACCCACGTACTACATTTACAAATAATCGCCAACAGAACCTAAACACCCAACCTAACCTAACCTTTGCCAATATAGACACAATATGATAATATATTATAATATTAATTTATATTTGAGAAAATTCCCGTTTCGAATGAACAGCATGTAAAAAATTATGAATGCGTCTGTGGGGTCGACCGCTGGATGTAATGGACCTGAGTTGAGGACGGGTTGACGAAAAACGGTGTACACACGACTCACAACTGATGACGTTGGAACACTTCCAGAACAAGTACTTACCTAGTTGTACTTACCTAGCTGTGTTTGAGGGGGTTGAGCTCTGGCTCTTTGGTCTCGCCTCTCAACTGTCAATCAACTGGTGTATAGATTCCTGAGCCTACTGGACTATATCATATCTACACTTGAAACTGTGTATGGAGTCAGCCTCCAGAACATCCTGTCATAATCCTTCTCATAATTTTGGCGTCGGCAGCAAACATTGAGAGAAATGAGTCTAAACCGTCTGGGAGATCATTTACGTATATCAGAAACGGGATAGGTCCGAGTACAGAAGCCTGTGGGACTCCACTGGTGACTTCACGCCAATCTGAGGTCTCACCCCTCACTGTACCTCTCCACTTCCTATTTCTTAGGTACTCCCTTATCCACTGGAGCACCCTACCAGTTACTCCTGCCTGTTTCTCCAGCTTATGCATCAGCCTCTTATGGGGTACTATGTCAAAGGCTTTCCGACAGTCCAAGAAAATGCAATCTGCCCATCCTTCTCTTTCTTGCTTAATCTTTGTCACCTGATCGTAGAATTCTTTTAAAAATGTAAGGCAAGATTTACCCTCCTTGAACCCATGTTGATGGGTTGTTACGAAGTCCCTTTTCTCCAGATGTGTTACTAGGATTTTCTCACGATCTTCTCCATCACCTTGCATGGTATGCAAGTTAAAGACACTGGCCTGTAGTTCAGTGCCTCTTGTCTATCTCCCCTTTTTGTATATTGAGACTACATTAGCCGTCTTCCATATTTCTGGTAGGTCTCCCGTCTCCAGTGACCTGCAATACACTATGGAGAGTGGCAAGCAAAGTGCTTCTGCACACTCTTTATATATCCATGGTGAGATCCCGTCTGGGCCAAAAGCCTTTTTCACGTCCAGATCCAACAGGTGCCTCTGGACCTCATCTCTTGTAATTTCGAACCCTTCCAAGGCCGCCTGGTTTACGGCCACCTCTCCTAGTGCAGTGACGTCACCTCGTTCTATTGTGATGATCTCCTTGAACCTCTTGATGAGTTCTTCACACACCTCTTGGTCATTCTCTGTATACCTGTCCTCACCCGTTCTAAGTTTCATCACCTGTTCCTTCACTGTTGTTTTCCTCCTGATGTTGACCATGGAGTAGCTTTGGTTCGATCTTGGCTTTATTTGCTATATCATTTTCATACTTTTTCTCAGCTTCTCTTCTCACACTAACATACTCATTCCTGGTTCTCTGGTATCTCTCTCTGCTTTCAGGTGTTCTCTTATTTCGGAAGTTCACTTCTGAATTTATTCACTGAAGAAATGCTTCACTGACGAATTTTGTTCGAACAACAACGCTGTCAATGCTTCACCCACCTACTTACAATACAAATAAACGCAACAGAACCTGAACACCTAGCATAACATAACTTAACCTACATAGAAACTTTGCTTAGAAATTTAATATTTAATAATGTTAATTTTCATATAAGAACATACCAATTTTTAGTACAGTGTTAAAATTGCTGACTACGTCTCGTGGGGGGTGGGGTAAATTGCTCTAACGAGCCTGGCCTGAGGACAGGTTGCTCAAGTTGTCACGTCAGGAAATGTACTAAATTGCCCGACCCTAACCTAACCTAACCGCGGACCCGCGCTTAGGAAACGTGAACTTTAGTGAGTCGCTGTGATTTACAGTACATCATATTGTGTCCGTTGAGGATCTTTACACCAAAATGTGATGTATTACTTGAGTGGACAAATTGTTTCCTCACCGCCAGCCACAAAACATTGGCAAAAGCCTCGTTTACTTCCACCGTTCGAAGCGCACCTCTCTAAATGCTTCACGTACGTAGTTGAGATGAAAATAATTCAGCAAGTTCAAGGAGACTGACAGATGCTTTTTAATATAAAAAAATGCATGACCTTGCATGTGGTGCATAATGATTCACATCACAACTATCAAATCAGCAACATTACCTTTCAACAGATTTAATGAGAAAAGGATCTTGGAGACGTCAGAATCCACATATCACTGAAAGTTACACAAGTGAGACCTGCAGTAAGATAAAGCTAACCAAATCCTAGGAAGAGTCAGACGTAACTTCGGTTTCAAGAAAACAAGTTCTCATTTAAATACATAAATCTCTACTTGGATTATTGTATCCAAGCTCGGGTCACCTGTTGATTGGCTGACGACACTTGACGAGACTCGCCTTCCTCCAATCGCGTCTCTCGTTGTATCCCGCGTTAGCCAGTGTCACCGCTCTTGGCGGGATCTTGCCTCCCGCCAGTGTACATAAGCGCCATGTTGGTAGAATATTGAGCTAGGCTTCCCAAGCGAATTTCCCAAAACAAAAATGATACCAAAATTGCCCACATAAATTAAATATTCTAAGAACCGTCCAGCACGTTTGTAGGGTGGACCAATCTGTCCTCTTACAAAGAACGTCGCATTTCGATGGTATGCTTTACACAAGGCCAAAAATTGTCGCACTATTATATGGAAGCGCCTCGCGAAAGTGACGTACTGTTTCGTTTTTTATTTTGGGTCCACAGGTAGGTTAGGAAAGGACACTCTAAATTCACCGTTTTCTTGACTTTAGGAAACCTTAGGAGGCCGGGCTGTGATATGAGTGCAATATAGTTCAAGTCTTGCCCACATCAAGCCATTTATGTCCACCCTTCATGAACAGAGGGACTGTCAGCCGGATTACGGAGCACTTGGCCTTTTACACGGATGGGTTGACTTGAGAGGACGGGCTGCGGGCTGCGGGCTGTGATGAAACTCCACGAGGCTTCGAGCGGCTTTGCGATTGGGTCCGCTCGAAGCTCGAGAGGAGGACCTTTTGAACCCTGTACTTGCTTGGGGCAGCTCAGTATGTCGTGTGCTATACTTGGTGATGGACGTGGGATACATATACACCAAGAATGGAAGTGTATTCCATTTCCAGGTGTCTATACACAGTTTCCTTTGGTCTTGTGTTCAGGCTAAAGTGTACTTGCTGGTTGATCAGTAACAATTATAGTGACTTAATAACCCTTCCAGAGGTTGATGGGCCTTAAGCCAATCTTAGTGAAGTGTTTGTGTTGTGATAAGTGTAAAGGAAACATCTTAAGTGTCATTAAAGAACAAAATAAACATGTGTCCGGACACAGAGTTTTAGAGGAACAAATGTTGACTAACGATGATGTGTTATTACTGAACAGTTCTTGTTATAAGTGACGCGGGAACTTTAATTCCTCGTTCCTTGTCTAGCATGATTCTAAAATGCACATTGTGGTTATGACTGCACATGACTTTGTATAAGTAAACTTGAATTACTTGTTGGTGTGTCAAGTAAGATCCCAAGTCATATTTGGAGTGAAAGTTAATGGTTAAGTTAGACATCACACACAGGAATAATAATGTATGCGTTTTTGTGGACTTGCAAGTGTTTAGTGTTTTGTAATATTGTAGAAAATACTAGTGGAAAACTGGGCATTTCTTTGGTGGCGAGGTTACGTGCCTGTTGACAGCTGCAAGTCTTCGTCCAGTGTCTCGTGTTGAGTGTTTAAGACGTTTTGAAAGTTCGTGAATATTGCATAATATATTCTGATTGCAGCTGACAAGTTTGTGTACACGACCACGTGGCAGGTCATGTCAACCACCACCTGGCTGACCTCCTTCCTCAGCGCCCTCGTCCTCCACACAAGGCAGGTAACTCCTCGACACTCAAGTGTCACCTTCACCTGAGCTGCTTGTGAATATATGGATGAAAATGTGATCATTCGTATAGGTATTACATTATGTATGTTTGAGGATTTAATGTTACGAAGACTTCGCTAATTCTTGCAAATAATTCTCTTTCATGTCTTTACAGGTAAGTGCACCCAAACAGCTCCTCGAGGGACAAAGTTCTTCTAAGTCTAAGGTACGTTCTAATTGCCTTGCTTCCACAATATTTTTTGGGGGTAAATTATAAGATAAAGTTCACAACGTAATTTTGGGGAAGTTCCAAAGACCTTCACTTTTGATGGGCACTAGTCTCTCCCTCCCTTGGTCTTTGAGGTTCTTGAGACCCTCAACTCGGTATCTGGAAGCACTCGAGACGCCAAATCCGTTCCATGGAGGCACTCGAGATCCCTAATCCGTTCATTGGAGGCCATCAAAACCCCTAATCCGTTCCTTGGAGGCACTCGAAACCCCTATTCCGTTCCTTGGAGGTACTTGAAACCCTAATCCGTTCCTTGGAGGCCTTCGAAACCCCTAATCTGTTCATTGGAGGCTCTCGAAACCCCAAATTCGTTCATTGGAGGCACTCGAAACCCCTATTCCGTTCCTTGGAGGCACTCGAAACCCTAATCCGTTCATTGGAGGCACTCGAGACCCCTAGTTCGGTTATTGGAGACATTCGAGACCCCTAGTTCGATCCCTGGAGGCATTCGAGACCCCTAGATCAGTTCTTGGAGGCATTCGAGACCCCTAGTTTGGTCATTGGAGGCATTCGATACCCCTAGTTCGGTCCTTGGAGGCATTCGATACCCCTAGTTCGGTCCTTGCGGGCATTCGAGACCCCTAGTTCGGTCCTTGTGGGCATTCGAGACCCATAGTTCGGTTCTTGGAGACACTCAGGACTCCTAACCTTGTCTTTGGCGGCATTAGAGTCCCATAACCGGGTCGTTGGAGGCCCTAAACATAGCTAACCCGGGCCTGGGAGGCCCTAGAACCTTGGTCGTGAAGGCAGGAATAATCTAGAGAGAGATATAAATTTTGTTCTAGGCATGTAAATATTTATACATCAATTTGCATATCAGTTTATAACCCGAGTAGTAGTAATATATATATATATATATATATATATATATATATATATATATATATATATATATATATATATATATATATATATATATGTATATGTATATATGTATATGTATTTGTACACAGTTCAGAAGGTTATTACCAGAACGTGAAGCTGTGTGTTGAGTGTGATTTGTAGATGTGTGACCCCGTTACAGTGCCCGGGGTGAGGGTGTAAGCTGCTACCGCGTCATTTGTGTGTTTTTTTTGCGTCTCGGTAAACCGATTTCAGTTTCACTGATCCTTATTCAAATATGTGGATGGAATCTACATGAACCTAACATATATATTTATATATGTGTTATACCTAGTAGCCAGAATGCAGTACTCGGCCTCTTATGCAAGGCCCGATTTGCCTAATAAGCCAAGTTTTCCTGAATTCATATATTCTTCAAATTATTTTCTTATGAAATGATAAAACTATCCATTTCATTATGTATGAATCAATTTGTTTATATTTGAGTTAAAACTAACGTAGATATGACTGAACGTAACCAACCCTACCTAACCTATCTTAACCTAACCTAAATAAACTCAACTAAGTCAATAATTTATATTCTTAATAATATAGTAATAATTCAAATAAACTAAATGGAAACAATTTATTGAAAAATAAAGAAATCACTCGGTCTATTAGGCAACTCTGGCCTTGCATACTAGGCCGAGAAGTGCGTTTCGGCTATTAGGTACGACTATATATATATATATATATATATATATATATATATATATATATATAATATATATATATAATATATAATATAATATATATATATATATATAATGCACATGAACCCAGGATATAATTAACTGAGGTGACTGGAAGCTCAGAGGGACCGACAGACGCCCAGGAGCATATATATATATCACTAACGTGATATATAATATTATATCTTATATATATCACTAATATCTAATATTTATATATCACTAACGTGATATATATATCACGTTAGTGTGATGTCTCCGTTTAACTAAAACGTATATTTATATATCGCGATAAAACTAACACAAATATTGACCATAAATAACCCACAGTCGCTGTTCTGAAAGTACTGATAATATTTACCGTTTGAGCATAAACAGTGCAGCCACACCTGACAAATTATGTATAACCAAAATATATATCTCATATATATATATATATTATATATATATATATATATATATTATATATATATATAATATATATATAAATTATATAGCTCAATAATGATTAACTACGCACTGAGGTTGACCAATTTAGGCCTCTCAGGACAACTACGAAAGGTCACTAACGTGTATGCAATCTTAATACTCTATTAAAAAAAAATCCTCATTGCCACTTTATGTAGAGAAATCTCTCGGGGAAACTGGGCCGGCGACCAGCTGGACGGTGTGAAGAACGGGTCGCTGCCTCATTCACATGGGGCTACTTGTGTTATTTCCACTGCGGTTCTTCAGGCTGCTGTTTACTTAGTGTTGGGGTAGTTGCCCTGTGAACAGTGGACATAGTTCGACTGTGTCTGCTTGCTGAGAACAAAGACTTCCGTCTCGGAATAAATTAAAAACAAATTTACACAGACGGTGTACCTATCTAAGCCCGCTTCACAACGAGTCAGGTCACACATTTAGTGTAATCAGAGGGACTGGTAGTCTGCTATGAAGATCTCCAGTAACATCACATCAATCTTCAATTTGCTCATCTCACTGAGCAAATGAGGAGCAGGTAAGAGAAGGTAATTCCTAGAAGAGGGTAAAAGTAATCCGAAAGTTAAGAATAGGATGAAAGATACGAGTAGGATGAGTGTAATAATGGGATGAAGAAAGAAGGGTTAAGGTAAGAATAAGAGAAGGGTAAGAAAACAAAAGGTGGCAGGCTAAAGTCAGGTCACGCTTGTTAGGAAGGTCAGAGCACTGGAGTATATATTGTGAGAGTGAAGAGTCAACAGCAACAAAGCCAGGACTAAGGTCCAAGTTGGGAGGTTGTGTATCAGAGCCGATTCAACAAGACGGCGTCTGTGAAGAGAGAGCAGGAAAGATTATTTGAGAAGACCAATCAACAGGATGATTAGCGTCCCTAACATGACATAATGGAGCATTGCTTATGTCTGCGGAATTAACACTTTTTTTTTGTTTAACACGCTTCAATCCACACCGCTTGTACAAGGCAGAACTGCCATCGTCGCTGTTAGTCTTCACAACTGACTGTAACTTCGTTACTATAACTAGACAGTCACTCTTTTCATTATACAGATGAATCACGATATGGACTTAAGCACTTTTTCCAGTCTGTCGTACCATCTGAACGTACAGGTTTTGATCATGATAGTAAAGTTAAACAGGCAGTATTAAAAACTGGGGAAAGTTTCTCAAATCCCATCGCATAAGGTACCACCAATGAGTTTCTGAGTTACTATGATGATTGATCATCATAGTAAAGTTAAACAGGCAGTATTTTCAGGAATGTTTCTCGAGCTTTTGAGGGTATGCAGCCCTCAGTTTTTTGATGAAGAGATAGCTAAAATATATGAAATTGGAAAGAGTTTACAGTACCCTAAGATGTTTTTGGATTGTTCGTTTGGGAATGCTAAACGTACGTTTTTAATATGTCTCCAAAGCGAAACCAAAATAGAAACTCATTGGTGGTACCTTATGCGATGGGATTTGAGAAACTTACCCCAGTTTTTAAGAACCTTAATATCAATTGGTGTTACTAATAATACGATCAAGTCTAATTTAATAAAAAAACTCCCCCTGGTACAGCAGGTTGTGTGTATTCGATTCCCTGCAATGATTGCGAGTCTGTGTACCTTGGACAAACAGGTAAATCCTTACAATTGCGTATGTCCCAGCATGCTTATAGTATAAGAACTGCACAAACGTCTAATACTTTGTATCTACATACAAGTTTGTGTGACACACTATTAATTGGGATGGGGCGAAAAGCATTGCCAATTGCAATGGCTTTGTGGAACGGAATTTAATCGAGTCTGCGCAATTAGTCAATGTCCAAATCTTCTCAATGTTAGTACTGGTATGTACAAATTGGACCCAGTTGTAAGTTACAATATTACACAACCGTTTAAGAAAAAAACTCTGATAAGGAGGCATACAATGGTCTCATTACAATTGTATATGCATTTATGTGTGTTCGTGAGGCTTTTCACTATAATCTTTATCCTTTTCTCTACGCGCTTAATCCTCTTTGCCATTCCTGTTTCTGGTAATCCTTTCCTTAGGGATAGGGTTGGTCAGGTCTAGGTGCTGGCCTGTACCTCTCTCTTGTCCTCTAGTCAGTCTGATGTTGACAACGGCCTTAACAAGCCGAACGTAGTCATCTCTCTCCTCCAATTCTTTGTGGTTTTTCCGCATACAAATGATCATGTATCAGTGATTTGTCCGTCATTTGCATATATTATATATATATATATAATATATATATATATATATATTATAATATATATATATATATAT
>WNGS01135237.1:5128479-5150180 GCA_020271785.1 Procambarus virginalis
GTCTGCTGCTGCTATACCCTGCTGGCTGCTCTGCTGACTTGTGCTGACTGCTACTACTATCTGCTGCTACTGTGACTGCTGCTACTACTCGACTGCCTGCTGCTGCTACTGCTGCTGATGCTGCTGCTGCTACTGCTGCTACTACTGCTGACTCTACTGCTAGCTGCACTAACTACTTTACTGGCTGCTTACTAGCTCTGCTACTACTACTTACTCTGCTGCTACTGCTGCTCTAGCTGCTTTTATGCTGCTTACTTACTACTGCTGCTGCTGTAGTAGTAGCAGCAGTAGTAGCAGCAGCAGTAGTAGCAGCAGTAGCAGTAGCGCAGCAGCAGTAGTAGCAGCAGCAGTCGCAGCAGCAGCAGCAGCAGCAGCAGTAGCAGCAGCAGCAGTAGCCAGCAGCAGCAGTAGCAGCAGCAGTAGTAGCAGCAGCAGTAGCAGCAGAAGTAGTAGTAGTAGGCAGCAGAAGCAGTAGCAGCAGCAACAGTAGCAACAGCAGCAGTAGCAGCAGAAGTAGTAGTAGTAGCAGCAGCAACAGTAGCAGCAGCAACAGTAGCAGCAGCAACAGTAGCAGCAGCAGTAGTAGCAGCAGCAACAGTTGCAACAGCAGTAGTAGCAGCAGCAACAGTAGCAACAGCAGTAGTAGCAGCAGCAACAGTAGCAGCAGCAACAGTAGCAACAGCAACAGTAGCAACAGCAACAGTAGCAGCAGCAGTAGTAGCAGCAGCAGTAGTAGCAGCAACAGTAGCAACAGTAGCAGCAGCAACAGTAGAAGCAACAGTAGCAGCATCAGCAGCAACATCAGCAGCAGCAGCAGCATCAGCAGCACATCAGCATGGTTTATCGCCCTGATGCCTCTATTCAGCTAGCAGTAAACTGGTACCTTTGAATTAGACAGCTGCTACGGGCTGCTTCCTGGGGATGTGTAACAAAAAAGGAGGCCTGGTCAAAGACAGGGCCGCGGGGACGCTAAGCCCCGAAATCATCTCAAGATAACCACTCAAGATATGACCTATGAATTAAGACATTCATTTGTTACAACAAATATATATCCTTACTTATTATTTCTCAAAGTATGACAAAATATAAAAAATTATTTCCCAATAATAAAATAATAAAATTAATTCACAATAATAAATTAAAAATTAATTCCCAATAATAGAATAATAAAAATTAATTCCCAATAATCAAATAATACAATTGCTATAAAATGCCGTAAAATAAGAACATGAAGATATTAACCCCCCCCCCCCCCCGAAAAAAATTATTCAGAAGATAAATGAACCTAGCTAATAAAATGCAAAGAAAACTAATTTAAAAACGGAAACTATTTCCAGGACTGTGAATATGAGGAAAGAGTGAAGACACAGCCTTCATGGCCAGGAGATTGTGGCTGCTCTTTCCGTAAAATATACGATCTGAGGAAAGTGCTTGAACGATTATCCATCCACGAGGACTGTTCAGTAGAGCGAGGGCTTAACTTTTTACAGGGTTGAGGTTCGATTCCCTGTGGTTCAAGCTGGGCACTGTTCTTTCACTCCGTTCTCATATTTCAGCTCCTCGTCCTCATACCCTAGCTCCTCGTCCTCACATCCCAGCTCCTCGTCCTTATAGCACTTCCATGTGCCACATTGACTGGCTAGACACTGTCCTCATAATAACCGAACCTGACTTACCTGGTGACAGTATCACGAGCGCCACACTGGCGGTGGATTTTCCTTCACCAGAATCCTTAACGTATTGGCATGCCACCTAATGAATCGACGCCGATTTTCATTAGTCAGAAAAACTTCAATATTAAGATGCTTTTCATTTTACTTCGTCACAACAAGTTGCATTTCACATTTAGTCAACACTGTCAGATTAAAAACAAATTCTTTAAGAAATCATTTTGACCAAGTTCAAAAGGAGTTAAGGAGTCACTTTTTAACCGAGTTTTTTATTGTGTTCTAAGCCTATGTGGTTAGCTTCATTTTGTGCTAAACAACATCAATCGTTCATAGTCAGGACAGGTCATTTTTATAAATTTGGAAATTGCCTTATACCTAGTTTGAAGTATTCTTGAATCTGTCTGACACAGTGCTGTTGACTGTATGTAATTGAACTCCAAGGTTCGATTCAGAATTTCGCAATGAAGAATAAAAAGAATAATTCCTTAAGTTACATCGTAGGTTTTGATGTTGTCGTAGTTACATCGTAGGTTTTGTCATCCCTTACGCCTTCAGCCTGAAATCTCCAAAGGAATTTGTTGACTTACTGCGGGGAACACGGGCCACAGGGATAAGAGCCTCGTTGGACGTAGAATCACTGTTTACCAACGTACCTCAGGATGAAACAATCGGGATGATAGAGGACAGAGTGTATCATGATCCGGCCTGTACTCCTCTTAACATAACAGAAAACATTCTAAGGAAACTACTCGAAGCTTGTACTAAAAAGACACCCTTCTTGAGCCTGGATGGGCACATGTATAAGCAAGTAGATGGGGTCGCCATGGGTTCTCCCCTAGGTGTCCTGTTTGTGAACTTCTACATGGGTACCATCGAACAGAAGGTCTTAGTCGACATGAACTTGAAACCGGCCATATACTGCAGGTATGTTGACGACATTTTTACACAGGTACCTGATGTCAGACATCTGCAGGAGTTGAAGGAGGCATTTGAGCAGAATTCTGTGTTACGTTTCACTTACGAGATGGAGAAGGATGGGAAGCTGCCCTTTCTAGATGTAACAGTCATAGAAAAGGAGCGGAGGTTTCCACACTGCAATCTACACTAAGGAAACAAACATCGGAATGTGCCTAAATGCCAACAGTGACTGCCCAGACAGGTACAAGAGGAGTGTTGTTAACGCTTATGTCGACCGTGCTCTCAGCCACAGCTCAGAATGGAACCAAGTCGATGAAGAACTCTGTAGGGTAAGGCAGGTCCTAGTCAACAACGGCTTCTCCAATGGTTTCGTTGAAGACATCATAAGAAGGAAGGTGAAACGCCATGCAACCTCTGAAGAGACAACTAACACAACACCTGTTCCCCCGATTAGACTTTTACAGGAACTTCTTTTCCACAGCTCATAAAACGGAGGAAAGGGTCCTGAAAGATATTGTTAATAGGAACGTTATCCCTACAGACAAAAATCAGAAGATACAATTGACGATTTACTATAAAACCAAAAAAACGGCCAACCTACTCATGAGAAACTCTCCAGACACAAAGCAGAACGCTTTAAAAAAAAGTCCAACGTCGTCTATGCCTTCAAATGCCCACTTGGGGACTGTAAGCCTCAAAGAAGTCAGTATATAGGCAAGACAAGAACATCTCTTTCCAGGCGATTAACGATGCATAAGCAACAGGGCTCCATTAAGGAACATATAATCTCTTCCCACAACCTGACCATCACCAAAGAAGTCTTAACAAACAACACAGAAATCATCGATAGATACAGCGATAGCAGGCGGCTTGACATCTGCGAGGCACTACACATCAAGAAATCAACACCAGCAATCACAGCCAATTAATGCACAACTATATTCTACCCACTTCAAGACTCCGCAACAGTATAGAAGCATCAAGAAATATGGGCCAATAGGCCCTCTGCAGTTACTTCCATTCTTCCCTTTAGTTTACCCAATATATACCCATTGCACCCTGTTCTGTCATGTGTTGAAAGTTTGCTCTATCTTGTGTTGAAAGTTTTGTTCACCTCATCCAAAGCTGTTGTAACATATCACCTCACCCAAATGCGGGTATATAAGATGAAAGATGTTTAAATGATAGCATAGTTGAACTCTGTTTAGTGTTTGCAGGTTATAGTTGTGTCTGTGTAAACTAAAGTCTTTGAAAATGTAATAAGTTATTACGAAACGCGTTCAAATGTCGCGTCAGATTAGAAATAAAAATTAATTTTGGAGAATTGATTATTCAATTACCTTCGACAGTGAAAAGAACATAAGAAATATTGAGAAAATTCGTGTTAGAATTATAATCTTACTTTTTCGGTCATATTTAATAACATATGTTTACAAGAAAGACTGCTACCAAAAAATACTATATTATAATATATATTATATATATATATATATATATATATATAATATATTATATAATATATATAGTTATATTGTGTATATGTATATATGTATATATATATATATATGTCGTACCTAGTAGCCAGAACACACTTCTCAGCCTACTATGCAAGGCCGATTTGCCTAATAACCCAAGTTTTCATGAATTAATATATTTTCTCTAATTTTTTCTTACGAAATGATAAAGCTACCCATTTCATTACGTATGAGGTAAATTTTTTTTATTGGAGTTAAAATTAACGTAGATAATATGACCGAACCTAAACAACCCTACCTAACCTAACCTAACCTATCTCTATAGGTTAGGTTAGGTTAGGTAGCCGAAAAAGTTAGGTTAGGTTAGGTTAGGTAGGTTAGGTAGTCAAAAAAAAACATTATTCATTAACTTGGCTTATTAGGCAAATCGACCTTGCATAGTAGGCCTAGAAGTGCATTTGGCTACTAGGTACGACATATATATATTATATATATATAATATATATATATTATATATATAATATATATATAATATAGTTATATGTGTGTGTGTATATATATCTATAATTATTATATATATATATATATATATATATATATATATATATATATATATAGTTTATTATGTGTGTGTATATATATATATATATATATATATACACACACACACACACACACCACACACACACACACACACACACACACACACACACACACAGGCTGGTGGAGGCTGACTCCATACACAGTTTCAAATGTAGATATGATAGAGCCCAGTAGGCTCAGGAATCTGTACACCAGTTGATTGAGGGTTGAGAGGCGGGACCAAAGAGCCAAAGCTCAACCCCGCATGCACAATTAGGTGAGTACAATTAGGTGAGTACAATTATGACCCCAGAACGAGGGACCATAGCTGGGAACTGGAGACGCAATTGAGTCATTGAGACATAAGGAAGAACTTTTTCAGTGTTAGAGCTATTAATACATGGAGACGGAAGTTAAGAAGAGGTTTGAGAAGGAAAACGTTGAACCTAATTCGACTCAAGATTTTTAATGTAAACATAACAAAGGCTTAGTAAACGTGTCTTATACTTTAATCTCTGAGCGTTCGGAAGGCGGGTATAGAAGCCTAGCTCCAAGTACTTTCAGGTGAGTACACACACACACACACACTCCCAGGATGCAGCCTGCAATAGCTATGTAACACACAAGTATATATACGGTTGGGTGAACAGAGGCATAATATGAATGAAACTCAGCTTGTTTTGGCCGGGAGTTGAACTCGGGTTTGTGGATTACGAACAGCGAACGGTGTCTTCTTCGCCGTGTATTACTATTTGTGTCTGCAGAATCGAGATCTTGGACCCGCCTATCTAAACTTTGGTATGTCTACTACAGACATTTCTCTTTAACAACACCCACACACACACACACACACACACCGAATGACAGAAGACCCAGACAGGAATATGATAGAAACAACTTGGCCACCATCAATATAATAGAGAGAGCAGCTTCTGTGGCTAGCAGGAACGGATCCAGGCTACTAATCATGGGAGACTTCAACCATGGAAAGATAGATTGGGGGAACAGAGACCCACATGGAGGCCCAGACACATGGAGAGCTAAGCTGCTGGATGTGGCAACAAGAAACTTTC
The DNA here is from genome assembly GCA_020271785.1 of Procambarus virginalis. Taxonomy (NCBI): domain Eukaryota; kingdom Metazoa; phylum Arthropoda; class Malacostraca; order Decapoda; family Cambaridae; genus Procambarus; species Procambarus virginalis. Next base: position 5,134,198 of record WNGS01135237.1, read on the forward strand.
TAAGTCAACACGTCAAGGGACCGACAAGAATGAGAGGAGGGGATGAACCAGCCTTGCTTGATCTGATATTTACCCTAAATGAGTCGGATATAAGGGAAGTTAAGTTGGAAGCCCCCTTGGGAATGAGTGATCATAGTGTATTGAGCTTTGAGTACCTGGTTGAGCTAGGAATTATCACCCCCAAAAAGAACTGGGAACCAAAGGGCTGGCGTACAGAAAGGGAAACTATGAGGAGATGAATAAATTCCTATGGGATATACATTGGGACACAGAACTCGAAACCAAGTCCGTACAAGACATGATGGACTATGTCACCCAAAATGTCAGGAGGCTGTAAGCAGGTTTGTCCCAGCCCAACAGGAAAAAACAGAGAAGCAAAGGAAGAATCCGTGGTTTAATAGGGAATGTATGAAAGCAAAGGAGCTGAACAAAAGGGCATGGAGGAACTTCCGTAATAACAGAACACCAGAAAGTAGAGAGAGATACCAGAGAACCAGGAACGAGTATGTTAGTGTGAGAAGAGCAGCTGAGAAAAGGTATGAAAATGATATAGCTAATAAAGCCAAGACCGAACCAAAGCTACTACACAGTCACATCAGGAGGAAGACAACAGTGAAGGAACAGGTGATGAAACTTAGGGTGGGCGAGGACAGGTACACAGAGAATGACAAAGAGGTGTGTGAAGAACTCAACAAAAGGTTCCAGGAGGTCTTTACAATAGAACAGGGAGAAGTCACGGCGCTAGGAGAGGTGGCAGCAAACCAGGTGACCTTGGAAAGGTTCGAAATTACAAGAGATGAGGTCAAGAAGCACCTATTGGAGCTGGATGTGAGAAAAGCTGTTGGGCCGGATGGAATCTCACCATGGGTATTGAAAGAGTGTGCAGGAGCACTTTGCTTGCCACTCTCCATAGTGTATAGTAGGTCACTGGAAACGGGAGACCTACCAGAAATATGGAAGACTGCTAATGTAGTACCAATATTAAAAAGGGTGACAGACAAGAGGCACTGAACTACAGGCCAGTGTCCTTAACTTGTATACCATGCAAGGTGATGGAGAAGATTGTGAGAAAAAACCTAGTAACACATCTGGAGAGAAGAGACTTCGTGACAACCCATCAACATGGGTTCAGGGAGGGTAAATCTTGCCTTACAGGCTTGATAGAATTCTACGATCAGGTGACAAAGATTAAGCAAGAAAGAGAAGGATGGGCGGACTGCATTTTTTGGACTGTCGGAAAGCCTTTGACACAGTACCCCATAAAAGGTTGATGCATAAGCTGGAGAAACAGGCAGGAGTAACTGGTAGGGCGCTCCAGTGGATAAGGGAGTACCTAAGCAATAGGAAGCAGAGAGTTACAGTGAGGGGTGAGACCTCAGAATGGCGTGAAGTCACCAGTGGAGTCCCACAGGGCTCTGTGCTTGGACCTATCCTGTTTCTGATATACGTAAATGATCTCCCAGAGGGTATAGACTCATTCCTCTCAATGTTTGCTGACGACGCCAAAATTATGAGAAGGATTAAGACAGAGGAGGACAGTTTGAGGCTTCAAGAAGACCTGGACAAGCTGCAGGAATGGTCGAACAAATGGCTGTTAGAGTTTAACCCAAGCAAATGTAATGTAATGAAGATAGGGGTAGGAAGCAGGAGACCAGATACAAGGTATCACTTGGGAGATGAAATACTTCAAGAGTCAGAGAGAGAGACCTGGGGGTTGATATCACGCCAGACCTGTCCCCTGAAGCTCATATCAAGAGGATAACATCAGCAGCATATGCCAGGTTGGCTAACATAAGAACGGCCTTTAGAAACTTGTGTAAGGAATCTTTCAGAACATTATATACCACATATGTCAGACCAATCCTGGAGTATGCGGCTCCAGCATGGAGTCCATATCTAGTCAAGCATAAGACTAAACTGGAAAGGTTCAAAGGTTTGCCACCAGACTAGTACCCGAGCTGAGAGGTATGAGCTACGAGGAGAGACTACGGGAATTGAACCTCACTTCGTTGGAAGACAGAAGAGTTAGGGGGGACATGATCACCATTTTCAAGATTCTCAGGGGAATCGACAGGGTTGATAAAGACAGGCTGTTTAACACAAGGGGCACACGCACAAGGGGACACAGGTGGAAACTGAGTGCCCAAATGAGCCACAGAGATATTAGAAAGAACTTTTTTAGTGTCAGAGTGGTTAACAAATGGAATGCATTAGGAAGCGATGTGGTGGAGGCTGACTCCATACACAGTTTCAAGTGTAGATATGATAGAGCCCAATAGGCTCAGGAAACTGTTCACCTGTTGATTGACGGTTGAGAGGCGGGACCAAAGAGCCAGAGCTCAACCCCCGCAAGCACAACTAGGTGACAACTAGGTGAGTACACACATCTGTTCCAGAGATAGGAGGGGCAATAATTAACTTGGAACCACTAGAAGAGTTTAAGATTACCAGTGGGGAAGTAAGGAAGATTTTGCTAGACTTGGATATCACAAAAGCTATTGATCCAAATACAATCTCCCCTTGGATACTAAAGGAAGGAGCAGAAGCACTGTGCCTGTCACTCTCCACAGTGTATAACAAATCACTGGTAACAGGGAAACTGTCAAAGATTTGAAAGACGGCTAATGTATTCCCGATTTACAAGAAGGGGGATAGACAGTAGATACTGAACTGCAGGCCAGTATCTCTAACTTGCATACCATGCAAGCTGATGGAGAAGACATGGCAATATTGGTACAGGAATGCCAAGTCCTGCCTCACAGGATTAATTAAATTCTACGACCAAGCAACAAAAATCAGGCAAGAAATAGGGGTAGGGAGTCATTTTTGGACTGCCGGAAAGCCTTTGACACAGTGCCACACAAGATGCTAGTGAAAAAGCTGGAGAAGCAGGCAGGAGTGAACGGGAAGGTACTCCATTGGATAAGGGAGTTCCTAAGCAACAGAAGACAGTGAATCACTGAGAGGTGAGGTCTCAGATTAGCGAGGAGTCACCAGTCGAGACCCGCAGGGTCCAGTCCTTGGACCTATACTGTTTCTGATATTTGTAAATGATCTCCCAGATGGTATAGAATCGTTCCTCTCATTGTTTGCTGATGATGCAAAAATTATGAAGAAGATTAAAACAGAGGAAGATAGTATGAGGGTACAAGATGACCTAGACAAACTGAATGAATGGTCCAACAAATGGTTACTAAAGTTCAATCCGAGTAAATGTAAGGTATTAAAAATAGGTGGTGGAAACAGAAGGCCAGACACAGGATACAGAATAGGAGATGAATTACTTCATGAAACGGACAGAGAAAGTATGCAGGGGTCAGGATGTCAAAAGGTACTATCTGCCAGGGTGGAAGGAAGTGCTGTACTCTTTCATCTGTATACAAATGATGGTGCTGCACGATGTATATACAGATGAAAGAGTACAGCACTTCCTTCCACCCTGGCAGATAGTACCTTTTGACATCCTGACCCCTGCATACCCCAGCAAGAAACTAATCACAAACAACCCTCATGCTCAGCTTGCTGCTAAATTAAGCACCATAGAACACATTCACAATATACAAGCTGAAATCAACATAGCACAGACCATATACCTTGACAGATCATTCAATACAGCTACAGGGAGGGCAGGAAGTGCTATTACTGCTCATCAGCCCGATGGCAGCACAATTCAAAGGAATATCCGAATTAGTAACTGGGCATCCACAATGCAAGCCGAGTTGGTAGCAATACTGGTAGCACTCGAAATTATTGACAACACTGAAGTAGACAGCTTAATTATTTCCCATTTCCTTTCCTCACTACGAGCAACAAACAGTTTGCAATCAAGTAATAACGTGCTTTTCTTGGAAGCTAGACGTAGATATATAAGAATACTTAGCAAGAGGGTAAATATAGAAATGTTGTGGATTGCCCTTGCTAAGGCTGCAATAAATAAAGACAGTATTGAACGGAATCTTGAGTTACCAAATAGGTCCCTTAAAAGTGTCATTAGACGAGAACTCCTGGATGAATTTGAAGAGGTAGAACTGTGCGAACTGGAACTAGTAGGTCCATTGTTCATCACAATGGAATGTGTGAAGTAAAACATGTGTATGGGGCAAGTAACAAAGTCAGTAGACCAACAGATGTTGTCACAGCTCGTATAAGACTTGGCTACAAGTATCTCTGGCAGTTCGGCTTGTATAGGGATCTAGATGAAGTAAAGTGTAAAGTATGTGGACAAAGACAGGGACACACACTCGAACACTATATCTTGGATTGTAGTAAAATTGAGCCATTTAGAGATAAATCTAAGCTCACTTTGTATATGGCAACCTATCTTATTACAATGGATAAATTACCTGAAATCCTTGCACTGTATCCATATTTCGCTTCCAGTAGATGAACGACATATGAGATTAAGAAACAAGTAGTGTATTGTGAAGACTAATAATAAACAGAAGCTCCCCTATGACTCTGTAATATCTCCATTGGTCAAACTATTATGTATTACCGATAAGACCTACCATTAATGTATGACGACTTACTGTAAATATGTAGCTCTTGAAATAGCACTTTCTCTGTAACTAGCTGACATTGTAACTATAAGGTGTGAAGGATAGATGAAATTGTTTATGTAATAATCTAAGATGAGGTCTGATAACGACCTTTTGTGTCCTCTGTAATGCTTTTCGCTCTACCGTTCACAGGATGGGTATGGGGTGCACAATAAACTAGCCGCCTCCGGCGGCAACAATCAATCAAAATCATCTAGGGGGTTGATATAACACCAAACCTGTCTCCTGAAGCCCACAAAACGAGAACTACATCTGCGGCTGGCTAACATCAGAACAGCCTTCAGGAACCTGTGTAAGGAATCATTCAAAACCTTGTATACCACATATGTAAGACCAATCCTGGAGTATACGGCCCCAGCATGGAGCCCGTACCTTGTCAAGCACAAACGAAGCTGGAAAAAGTTCAGAGGTATGCCATTAGGCTAGTTCCAGAACAAAAAGGCCCGAGTTGCGAGGAAAGGCTGCGTGAAATGCACCTTACGACACTGGAAGACAGAAGAGTAAGGGGTGACATGATCACTACCTACAAAATTCTCAGAGGAATTAACAGGGTAGATAAAGATAAACTGTTTAACATGGATGGTACGCTAACAAGGGGACACGGGTGGAAACTGAGTACATAAATGAGCCACAGGAACGTTAGAAAAAACATTTTCAGTGTCAGAATAGTTAACAGGTGAAATGCATTAGGAAGTGATGTGTTGGAGGCTGACTTCATTCACAGTTTCAAATGTAGATATGATAGAGCCCAGTAGGCTCAGGAACCTGTATACCAGTTGATTGACGGTTGAGAGGCGAGACCAAAGAGCCAGAGTTCAACCCCGGCAAACACAACTAGGTGAGTACAACTAGGCGAGTACAAGTAGGTGGGTACATCCCCAGGAAGCAGTCCGTTGCAGCTGTCTAACTCCCAGGTACCTATTTACTGCTAGGTGAATAGCAGCGCCAGGGTGAAAAAACTGTGCCCCTTTGTTTCTGCCTCGATCGGGAATCGGACCCGAGCGCTTGGGACTACAACCCCCGAGCGCTATCCACTCAGCCGCGAGGCCCCTGAGTGCTCGCGTGCGTGCGTTCGTATCAGTTACAAATGCCCATTACAAATATACTGTAACCGGTTATCCAGTATTTTCTATAAATTCTTTTAACTTTAACCTTTCTCCATCTTGTGTCAATGGTTTGTATATGATATATGATAAGCACAGTATTTGAATATTTATTTATTTACTTTTCCATCTTTTTAAATATTACATCTTGTGTTCAAGAATTTCTTTTCATTCTGTCTCTGTCTCTTTTTCTGTCTGTCTGCGTGTGAATCTGTCGGTCCGGCTGTCTCTCTCCATCTCTCTCTCTCTCTCGCCCTCCTTCGCCCTCCCTCTCCCTTCATCTCTGTCTGCCTCTCTCTTTTGTACACAAAATACTATTTTTTTTCAGGATTAAATGGGTGACTTTTTCTTTTTCCTAAACAAACACAAGTCCAGAACAGAATTCCCCCACTCCCATGGCCACTCACAGGGCTCGTCCTCAGCCTGGACACACTCGCCCTCAGCCTGGACACACTCGCCCTCAGCCTGGACACACTCGCCCTCAGCCTGGACACACTCGCCCTCAGCCTGGACACACTCGCCCTCAGCCTGGACACACTCGCCCTCAGCCTGGACACACACACACACACACACACACACACACACACACACACACACACACACACACCCTCTGACTGGACACATACACACACACACACACACACACACTATTCAACACTGGAGGGACGCGAACAAGGGGGACACAGGTGGAAGCTGAGTACCCAAATGACCCACAGAGACATTAGAAACAACTTTTTCAGTGTCAGAGTAGTTAGTAAATGGAATGCACTAGGAAGTGATGTGGTGGAGGCTGACGCCATACACAGTTTCAAATGTAGATATGATAGAGCCCAGTAGGCTCAGGAATCTGTACAACAGTTGATTGACAGTTGAGAGGCGGGACCAAAGAGCCAAAGCTCAACCCCCGCAAGCACAATTAGGTGAGTACAATTAGGTGAGCGCACACGCGCACGCACACACACACACACACACACACACACACACACACACACACACACACACACACACACACACACACACACACACTTAGCCAGGATAAACTCACTCCATGGAAATGTTTCTTACAAAACATCCGAGGCCCAAAAATGTCACAAGGCATCCGGCATAAAAGCAATAGATAAACGCGCACTGGAGCGACTGACAGTAAGGTGTCGTACTGGAACTAAAATATATGGAAGTCAGGGAGGGGGTAGCGACCCGGGGCACGCCGGGCCTGGAAATCTTTGTGAAACACTGGCGGGCCCCCTGCACCAGGCGACCACCACCAACACCATAAAAGTAACACGGTTTGAGTGCTGAGGATGGCCGAGAGGAAGGGGAGGGGGAAGGGGAGTAAAAGTGGGAGGGGAGGAGAAGTGGGAGGGGGAATGCGGGAAGGGTGACAGGGAAGGAATAACAGAGAGGTTGAACCAACTTTTGTCATGGAATATTATATTATATATTATATATATATATTATATATATATATATATATATATATATATATATATATATATATATATATATATATATCTGTGAGCACCTTTAGTTTTCTCTGCCAGAAACGGTTGACATATATGCACACAGCGACGTGTATTGGTGTAACTATACAAATAGTAATTTGATGGCGCCGGTGATTGGCAAACCACTCTACCAGAGTCACCCGAAGACAAGAAGGTAGCCTGCTAGAGTCGACCAGGATTTATCAACCACATAACCGTCCACTTACGAAGTCTGTGCCTCTGACGTCACCCCGGGGTGGCCTAGTCTATATTTATTAAACAGTTTGCGGGCTCCGAGGCGTTACGAGCACATCCTGAACCAAAGGTCTGTTATTGTTATGGACGACCTCTGAGCCCTCTGGAGTTCGTACGCCGTTTAATAAATACTGACTGAGCTGCCACACTCCTGAACATCTATGCAGATGTAGCAAATGGAGCAGTAGATGTGTGTGTGACTCATTACCTGTCTCTTCTCTCCAAGTTGGCCAGATCTGGAATGAAGGAGCACCTACGGCGGAGCAGAAACTTGTGAAGCAAGGTGACCATAAGCTACGCAAAGGAATATGCAAATGCAACACGTTAACGATGACATTAGGGAAATGGGAGGACACACAGCCAACAAGCACGACCGGGTCTTCTCCCGGTGTGTGAAGGATCTGAAAACGTGGATCATGAAATGCCTTTAGGAACAAGTGACCATTAATTCATGTTTTGTTAACATATGTGAAATTTGAAAGGCCAGAGAAAACGACAATTAAAGTAGAATTAGTAAAAAATGGTAATTTCCAATAATATGAGTATTTGGGAAATGTGCAAAGAAGCCTTAACTGTGGCATATGACCAGCTAATTAATTGTATAGCTGGAGAAACATACATGTTTGGAGGTTGAGTGGGATACGAACCAACACACTGATACAATTTGCTGAAAAATTGCTCAATAGATAACATCAAAGAGAAGAGATAACAAGAGAAACAGCAGAAGGGAATAGAACAAATATAGAGATCAGAGCATAGACGAAATTAATCTCAAGTAAAAGGCTTCCAGAAATGCATCCATTATCACCAAGACGGGATGAAAGAAGCTATGCTAAAATGACACGTTATCGAGGATTAAGAACGGATCAAATTTGTTAGGGAGGGGAGCAGGAGCTGAAGCTCGAATCGTCACACACAAATAATTACTGCTAGCGGGTAAGCCTCCCTGCACCCCACCCCCTCCCCCACATATACACACACGCGCTTTTTAAAATGCACATGCGCTCGCTCGCTCTCTCTCTCTTTCTCACACACACACACACACACACACACACACACACTAAATAGTTAACCAGGCACTACTAGAGGAGTTTGGGATTACCAGTGGGGATGTAAGGATGCTTCTGTTAGAGTTGGATGTGACAAAGGCAATAAACCTGGATGGAATATCGCCATGGATACTAAAGGAAGGAGCAGAAGCACTGTGCCTGCCACTCTCCATAGTGTATAACAAATCACTGGTAACATGTGAACTGCCAGAAATTTGGAAGAAGGCAAATGTAGTCCCGATATGCAAGAAGGGGAATAGACAGGAGGCACTGAACTATAGGCAAGTGTCCCTAACTTGCATACCATGCAAGGTGATGGGGAAGATTGTGCAAAAAAAGCTAGTCGAACATCTGGAGCAAAGGAAGTTTGTGTCACAACATCAACATGGGTTCAGGAATGGCAAGTCATGCTCCATAGGATTAATTGAATTCTACGATCAAGAAACAAGAATCAGGGAAGAAAGAGAAGGGTGGGCAGACTGCATATTTTTGGATAGCCAAAAAGCCTTTGACACAGTACCACACCAAAGAATAGTGCAAAAGCTGGAGATGCAGGCTGGAGTGAAAGGGAAGGTTCTCCATTGGTTAAGGGAGTACCTAAGCAACAGAAGACAGCGAGTCACTGAGGGGTGACGCCTTAGATTGGCGAAGCATCACCAGTGGAGTCCCGCAGGGTTCAGTCCTTGGACCTATACTGTTTGATATATGTAAATTATCTCCCAGAGGGTATAGAATCGTTCCTCTCATTGTTTGCTGATGATGCAAAAATTATGAGGAGGATTAAGACGGAGGAAGGTAGTATGAGGCTACAAGATGACCTAGACAGACTGAATGAATGGTCCAACAAATGGCTACTAAAGTTCAACCTGAGTAAATGTAAGATAATGAAGTTAGGCAGTGGAAACAGGAAGCCAGACACAGGATGCAGAATGGGAGATGAAGTCCATCATGAAAAGGTCAGAGAAAAAGATCTAGGAGTTGAAATCACACTAAACCTGTCTCCTGAAGCCCACATAAAAAAGAATAACATCTGCGCCGTATGCAAGGCTGGCTAACATCAGAACTGCCTTCAGGAACCTGTGCAAGGAATCATTAAGAACCATGTATACTACGTATGTAAGACCAATCCTGGAGTATGCAGTCCCAGCATGGAGTCCGTACCTTGTCAAGCACAAGACGAACCTGGAAGAAGTTCAGAGGTATGCCACTACGCTAATCCCAGAACTAAGAGGCATGAGTTATGAGGAAAGGCTGCGTGAACTGCACCTCAAGTCGCTGGAAGACAGAAGAGCCCGGGGAAACATTGAAATAGAATTAAGTTTATTAAGGTAAAATGCACACAAAGGGATGAGGTAGCTCAAGCTATTCTCACCCCAATCAGTACAACGTGTTCAAACATATTTAGACACACATCACAAACAATAAACATATTTAATTGCCGAACATTCTTTGAGATAAAAATATACATTTCTTCCTTTACACAAGTCGTATGGTATCAGACGTACGCACAAATACACAAAGCCAGAATAGTAAGGGGGAGACATGATCACCACATAGAAAATTCTCAGGGGAATTGACAGGGGTAGGCAAGGATAGATTACGGGTGGTACACGCACAAGGACCCACACAGGTGGAAGCTGAGTACCCAAATGAGCCACAGAGACATTAGACAGAACTTTTTCAGTCATAGGAGTTAGTAAATGGAATGCACTAGGAAGTGATGTGGTGGAGGCTGACACCATACACAGTTTCATATGCAGTCATGCTGGAGCTCGAGAAGTTCAAGAATCTATACACCAGTAGATTGACGGTTGAGAGGCGGGACCAAAGAGCCGAAGCTCAACCCCCGTAAACACAACAAGGTGAATACACTGCAGACAAGTTGGTCTCAGTCCAAAAGAAAAAAAAATGCAAATGAGGAACCCACGGTTTAAACAAGGATGTAAGCTGACAAAGCAACTAAATACAAGGGCGTGGAGCAACTATAGAAATAACATGACACTAGAGAACAGAGATACCAGAGGGCCAGGAATGAGTATATCAGGATCAGAAGAGAGGCAGAAAGTACGAAAATGTCATAGCAAGCAAGGCAAAGACAACCTAAATTCCTGCACAGCCATATCAGAAGGAAAACAACAGTGAAGGAACAGGTAATGACACTGAGGATAGGAGCAGAAGGATTCACTACAAATGTCAAGGAAGTATGCGAGGAACTAAGAAATTCCAGGAGGTCTTCACATTTGAAAAAAGTAAGTTATTATATTTATAAGTTCCAGAGATAAGAGAGATGATAAACCAGGTATCACTAGAGAAGTTCGAGATTACAAGTGAGGAAGTAAGGAAGCTTTTGCTTCAGTTGGACGTGACAAAGCCTATAGGCCTAGATGGAATCTCATCATGGGTACTAAACGGAGCACAATCACTGTGTCAACCACTTTCAATGGTGTAAAACAAATTACTGGATACATGAGAACTGCCAAAAATTTGGAAGACAGCTAATATAGCCGCGATATACAGGAGGCACTGAACTACTGGCCAGTGTCCCTAACTTGCATACCATGCACTGTGACGGAAAAGATTGTGCTAACAAAACTAGAACATATAGAGTGAAAGACTTTGTAACACCACCAGCATAGGTTCAAGGATGACAAATCTTGCCTCAGAGGATTAATAGAATTCAATAACCAGGTAACAAAAATTAGGCAAGAAAGAGAAGGATGGGCAGACTGCATATTTTTGGATTGCCAGAACGCCGTTGACACAGTACCCCATAGAAGACTAGTGCATAAGGTGGAGATGCAGGGACTCCAATGGATAAGAGAGTACCTAATCAACAGAAGAAAGCGAGTCACTGAGTGTTTAGCTCTCAGAGTGGCAAGACCTCACAAGTGCAGCCGCACTGGATTCAGTCTCTGCTTCTAATATATGTAAACGATCGCCTAAAGGAAATAGACTCGTTCCTCTCATTGTTTGCTGCTGATGCAAAAAATATAAGAAGACTTAAGACTGGTGAAGATAGCAAGAGGCTTACAAGACGGCCGACACAAACTGAATGAATGGTCCAATAAATGGCTACTAAAATTCAACCCAAGTAAATGTACGGCAATGAAACTAGATGGAGGGAACAGGAGGCCAAACACAGAGTACCGAATGGGAGATGAAGTCCTTCACGAAGCGGACAGAGAAAAACATCTGGGAGTTGATATTACGCCGAACTTGGCTTCTTATGCCCAGATCAAAAGAATATCATCAGAGAATATGTGATGCTCCCTAACATCAAAACTGCCTTTTGAAACTTGTGTAAGGAATCATTTAGAAGCTTGTATACCTTATATTAAAGAGGAATCCGGAGTATGCAGCTCCAGCATAAACCCATACGTTGTCAAGCATAAGACTAAGCTGAAAAAAATTCAAACGTATGCCACTAGACTGGTCCATGACCTAAGAGCTATGAGTTACAAGGAAACGCTGCGTGAATTGCATCTCACGTCGCTGTAAGACAAGAGTTTGAGGGAGACATGATCATCACATGCAAAATTCTCAGTGATATGGTGGAGGCCGACTCCAAACACAATTTCAAATGTAGAAATGATAGAGCTCAATAAGCTCAGGAACCTGAACACCAGTAGACTGACAGCCGAGAGGCGGGACCAAAGAGCCGAAGCTCAACCCCCGCAAGTACAAATAGGCGAGTACCAACGCCTCATGACTATGACTGAGTAACTGCAGGACATAAAGTGGATGGAGGCTGATAATGTTTCACAACATTCTCCGAGGGAGTAGTGTATTAATGAGAGGGAGAAGAAGTGGTCTTGATAGAGACGCGGAGAGATGGAAATGGAGGAGGAAGAGGGTTGAATGAGAGGACGGGGGGGGGGGGAGTGTGATAGAGAGGGTGGAAAGGTTATATAATAGAGGAGTACAAGTAGAGAGTTTCACTATCACGCCTCTTTCCATTCCTCTTTCACTCCATCTCATACCCTCTCACAATCATCCGGACAGAGTTTCCTACCCTGTTCCCTCCCACCTCCCTCCTGCCCCTCCAGCCCCCACCTCCCTCCCTCCTGCCCCTCCAGCCCCCACCTCCCTCCCTCCTGCCCCTCCAGCCCCCACCTCCCTCCAGCCCCCACCTCCCTCCATCCCCCACCTGCCTCCCATCTCAGCCACTCCAGTGCTCACAAAACACACTCCAAACAGACAACAACAGAATTCAATGGTTGCGAAAAAATTCCCATTGTTGGTAGTTTTGTGAAAAAAAAACATAATAGGTTTATTTCAGTGTTTTCTGTCTATTCTGGAGCTGTTTTGGAGAACTGTGAGAGGTAAATGGAGGTACTGAGCTGCGTAAATGGCCAGTGATGGTTGGCCGCCACTTGCAAAGAACAGCGGAGGCAGGAGGAGGAGAAAGTAGAGTAAGTATATATAGAGGATAAGAGAATGGGGGATATGGAGATTTGGCGGAGAAGTTCAGAAAAACTTCAGAAAACAAATGAGTAGAGCAGCTTACCAAGCACGGGAAACAGATACAGGAGGGAGAGAGATCTTTAGATATACCAAGAAGCAGTAGGCCTTCTTCCCTACGCAGAGGGGGATCTCTTGCTGAGTACTTAAGACAGCGAGGATGTTGATGGCATCAGGGGCATGTTGTGGTCACTACCCAGGTAGTGTTAGGTCTGCCCACCGCCTCGCACTGCACACTTCTCAGCCTACTATGCGAGGCCCGATTTGCCTAATAAGCCAAGTTTTCATGAATTAATATATTTTCTCTAATTTTTTCTTATGAAATGATAAAGCTACCCATTTCATTATGTATGAGGTCAATTTTTTTTTATTGGAGTTAAAATTAACGTACATATATGACCGAACCTAACCAACTACCTACCTAACCTAACCTAACCTATCTCTATAGGTTAGGTTAGGTTAGGTAGCCGAAAAAGTTAGGTTAGGTTAGGTAGGTTAGGTAGTCGAAAAACAATTAATTCATGAAAAATTGGCTTATTAGGCAAATCGGGTCTTGCATAGTAGGCTGAGAAGTGCGTTCTGGCTACTAGGTACGACATATATATATATATATATATATATATATATATATATATATATATATATATATATATATATATATATATGCAGAATAACCACATGTGAAAAATAGAAAATGCTTAACGCGTTTTCGGCTAATTCGCCTTCATCAGAGCAAAGTAGAATGAAGATCATTCTACTTTGCTCTGATGAAGGCGAATTAGCCGGAAACGCGTTAAGCATTTTCTATTTTATACATGTGGTGTTTCTGCATACTTGGATCAGTGTTTTTGTGATCATTATTGCGCATATATATATATATATATATATATATATATATATATATATATATATATATATATATATATATATATATATTTATATATGTCGTACCTAGTAGCCAGAACGCACTTCTCAGCCTACTATGCAAGGCCCAATTTGCCTAATAAGCCAAGTTTTCCTAAATTAATATATTTTCTCTAATTTTTTTCTTACGAAATGATAAAGCTACCCATTTCATTAAGTTTGAGGTCATTTTTTTTTATTGGAGTTAAAATTAACGTAGTTATATGACCGAACCTAACCAACCCTACCTAACCTAACCTAACCTATCTTTATAGGTTAGGTTAGGTTAGGTAGCCGAAAAAGTTAGGTTAGGTTAGGTTGGGTAGGTTAGGTACTCGAAAAACAAATAATTCATGAAAATTTGGCTTATTAGGCAAATCGGGCCTTGCATAGTAGGCTGAGAAGTGCATTCTGGCTACTAGGTACGACATATATATATATATATATATATATATATATATATATATATATATATATTATATATATATATATATATATATATATAAAGGAAGGAAGGAGTACCACCTCTGGCTGGAAGAAGGGGGACCCATAGCCTCGGAGGAAATCACACACAACGCATTGGAGGGAATGTAGGTCCCCTCCAATACAGTTTCTGTGTGCTTTTCTCCTACCATCCCCTTCCTTTTTTTTTTTTTTTTTTTTGCTTTATTGTGTATTTAAAGGTTACAAGACAATATATATATATATATATATATATATATATATATATATATATATATATATATATATATATATATATATATATATATATATATATGACTCGGGGGCCTTGGCGTACGCACAGCAACACAAATTGCGGTACCAGCGTTCCTGTCCTCTTCAGTGGGGTCTGACAACTTGGTGAAGGAAATCCTACCTGAGCACCTAGTTCAACAGGCAGGGGTACATGATCCCAGCTTCACAGACTGCACAACCAAATGGGTCTCTCTCGCAGGACCAGCACCCCAACCACCGCCTTCTGAAGCCCATAAGCAATCCAGCTGGGATCTCCCCATTGCTGACCAAGAAGCTGCGACTTTGCTAGAAGCTGCGACAACACCACATGACACTGCCCGACTTAGAGCTGTAGCAGCTCCCCATGCAGGTGATTTCCTATTAGCAACCCCAATGTCAGCAACCGGCACCCGTCTCACACCGCAGGCCCTCCGAATTACAGTGGCTCTCCGCCTCGCTGCCCCAATCCATACCGAATACAGGTGTATTTGCGGCGAGGCAGAGGCTGACAGGTATGGACGGCATGGCCTCCCCTGCCAAAGGACAGGAGGATGGCATGCAAGACACGGCGAGGTCAATGACATTATTAAGAGAAGCCTTACCACAGCCGGTTGTCCAGCAGAGAGAGAGCCCCTTTACCTAATGCCCCGCAACTCTGATGAGCATGTCGGTCGCCCAGACGGAATCCCGGTGAACCCCTGGAAGAATGGTAGACAGTTGGTGTGGGACTACACTTGCGTCTCAACTTTAGCCAATACCTATGTTGACTTCAGTGCTACTCAAGCAGGAGGAGCTGCCAATCACCGGGAAGCGGCCAAGTCACGTAAATACAGAGACCTTGAGCACCACTACAATTTTGTCCCCATTGCCTCAGAGACACTTGGTGCCTGGGGTAAAAGTGCTGCTAGCTTTTTGAAGGAGTTGGGGTCTAAGCTAATCGAAACAACTAGAGACCCTAGAGCTGCCAGTTTTCTTTTCAGCGCCTTAGTGTGGCAATCCAGAGAGGAAATGCTCACTGCATCCATGATTCCAGCCCGCCGTCTGAGGAGCTGGAGGAGCTTTACAACTTGTGACAAGCAGCCTTGTACTCTGCATGTAATCAATATTGTAACTTTTTTTGTGTAATGACATTTTCAAATAAAGTTAGATAAATATACACACATACCAAAGAATAGGGGTCGAAGGAGAAGAAAATATCAAAGTGTTCAGTGAAGATCCACAAGGTCTTCTCTGAGTACTCTTTATTTTCTTCTCTGAGGCTATGGGTCCCTACACTTGCACCAGAGGTGGTACCCCTTCTAGGTTTTAAATATATATATATATATATATATATATATATATATATATATATATATATATATATATAATATATATATATATATATATATATATATACTATATATAATACTTTTTTTTTTTTCTTCTCCTACCACCCCT
>WNGS01135237.1:5227074-5238095 GCA_020271785.1 Procambarus virginalis
GTAATAAAAGCAAACGCAACAGCAGTAAGAGTAACAACAGCAGTAGAAGAAACAACAACAGAAGTAGCAGGAGCAGCACCAGAAATAATAATTGTTGGAGCATGAGAAGTAGCCGCAGCAGTAGCAGCTGTTGCAACAGTAGGGCTAGCAAGAGCAAAAGCAGCATTAGTAACAGTAGTAGCAGCAACACAGCAGTAATCGAAGTAACAGAAAAATAGGGTATAGCAGTAAATAGAACAGTAGCAAGAGCAGAAGCAGCTACAGTAGAATCAGCATCACTTGTCATAGCAATAGTAACAGAAGCAGCAGTAGAGGAAACAATATTAAAAGTAACAACAACAGAAGCAGTAAAAGCAGTAGCAACAGCAGCAGTAATTGCAACAACAACACCACTATTAACAGTAGAAGCAACACCGACAGTACTGCCATGTCTACTATTGCTGCTGCTGCTACTGTAAATGATTGATAAATGAATTGCATTTATTTTTAAGT
Source organism: Procambarus virginalis (assembly GCA_020271785.1). Classification (NCBI taxonomy): domain Eukaryota; kingdom Metazoa; phylum Arthropoda; class Malacostraca; order Decapoda; family Cambaridae; genus Procambarus; species Procambarus virginalis. Next base: position 5,227,567 of record WNGS01135237.1, read on the forward strand.
ATACACGCATTTTACTTTCACAATTGAGACCATTTATTTGAAGTAAGTCACACAAGGCCACAAAGGCCACAAACATCAGAGACGACACGTCTGCGCCTATTCATACCTGCCACGTTGAAGAGAAATATTCTATTATATAATGGTTCCAGTGGTATGACACCATATACTACGAGCACTTCTAAGGTGGTTCCCTTGGTATGTCACCATATGGTATACCTCTTCTATAATACTTTCCCCTGGTGTGTCACCATACCAGATGAACACATTAGTAATGGTTTCCATTCCCAAGAACTGCTGAGAATCTATCGTCCTTAGATGAGTGGGCCGCTCTGGCTCTCAGCACTCCGGTTAAGCACTCGCGGAACGACACCTGGGTGCTTCATAACACTCCATGTAGCGACGCAAAGCGACCTATTAGAATAATAATGATGCTTAATTTTATGGCTCATATAACAGGTTGGTTATCAATAAAGAGGATCTATGGTCCCACGAGAGACTTAACAACGGTAATATCTCATGGATAGGTTGGAAAATCGTCATTGAGAATTTTCTTTCACGTCTTTCTCCGGAGGTCTGTTTTATCTCCGGCGGGGGGCAGGGGAGAGGAGGAAGAGGAGGAAGAGAGAGGGAAGAGGAGAGAGAGAGGGGCAGAGAGGGCAGCAGCACAGCACAGTGAGGCAGCAGCGAGGAGGCAGCGCAGCAGCGAGCCGCAGCAGCGCGCGGCGGCAGCGGCGGCGCTACAGGAGTGGCTATTTCCCGGAGACTATTATATCCAAGGCTGCCTTCCGCTCACCCACCTCTGCCTGCTATGCCTTTGATCTTATGATAACTGGCGACGGCGTCTAGACTCACTACACTCAGCGCTCGCCTGTGTGTGTGTTTGCTAGTTCTGTTTAATGTTTGTGTCTGCTGAATCGAGCTATTAGCTCATGGACCCGCCTTTCTAACCAATCGTGTTTTCCTCTGTTATATCTACTACATATGTTTCTCTCTCTAACAAACGCACGCACACATTTCCAGGAAGCAGGCGGTAGTAGCTGTCTAACTCACAGGTACCTATTTACCACTAGGTGGACAGGGGCATAGGGGCGAATGAAACTCTGCCTATTGGTTACCGCCTCCGCCGGGAATCGAACCCGGGCCATTCGACTATGATTCAGCCACGGGGTTTGTGTGTGTGTGTTGTGTGTGTGTGTGTGTGTGTGTGTGTGTGTGTGTGTGGTGTGTGTGTGGTGTGTGTGTGTGTGTGTGTGATTTCACCTTCTGTTACTTCCGGGGATTGAGCTCTGCTCTTTCGCTGGCCCGCCTCTCAACTGTCAATTAACTGTAATACTACTATTTCCCCCCCCCCACACACACGCCCCACACCACACACACACCCCACACACACACGCCCACCCCCACCAACACACACACACACACACACAGTCGTGGTGGACAGTCGTGGGTTAGGAAGCTCCTGGGTTACTAGAGAATTGGGAAGGATAATCAGATTACACTGCTCCTGCTTCTTCTCCTGTCCTTACTGATGCAATTTCTAATGTCTCTGCTGCTGATACTACTTTCATTGCTGCTAATCCTGCTGTTGATACCGATGGTAATTCTGCTGTTTTTTCTGTTAATGCTGCTGCTGCTGCTGCTAATACTCATATTGCTGCTTCTGTTTATGTTGCTACTGTTCTTCCTACTACTAATACTGCTGTTGCTGCTACGGCTTGTATTGTTATTACAGGTGCTAGTGTTGTTGCTACTACTAATGCAGCTACTGTTCCTATTGTTACTGTTGCTACCGTAATTGATACTACTACTATTGATGTCATTAATGTTGCGACTACCGTTGCCACTACTACTGTTGTTACTGATACTGCCACTACTGTTGCTACTAATACTGTTGCCACTACTACATTTGCCTCACTACTGTTGTCACTACTACTGTTGGTAGTAGTGGCAACTATTACTACTGATAATGATGCTGCCCAACACACGGACGGCTTCGCGAACGCGGAATTACAGGAAATCAGCCATATCGACGGGCTCACATCCTGACGGGTAAACATACGAACGCGCATGGACTTGCAGATAGACGCACACAGGAACGCATCAGCTTGCTCTTGAGTTACCCAGCTGACGCATACAGGAACGCGGCAGCTCGCGGAGTAACGCTGCCTCCGGATCGCCGCCTCGACTTGAACGTTGCACTGTAAGTACCAATTGCGTCCATCATAGATTTACACAAATTAGTACCAGTAAAGACTAGATAAAAATCTGACGCTCTTCATTATACTTTCATACTGGGCTTACGGTATGCCATTGAGACGACAGGATACCACGAAGAGAGTATACTGAGTATACTTTATAACAGAGAGGCTATACTCAAGAGGGTTAATCAGTGAGGTTATACCAGAGTGGTTTAACCAGAGACCGGAGAATGGTGTCTTCCCAGTCGACGAAAAGGTTAAACTAGAGGTTATACCACTGACGTTATACTGGAGACGGTACAGTGACGGTCTCGCTTCATGCAGGTCTGCATTTGGATGGTCCCCGACCATGCAAATGGTTGGGCACTATTCCTTTCCCCCGAGAAAATGGTGTCTACCAAGCCTGCGTGTGCAACAATAGAGCAGCCTCCTCGCCGCACGAAATGGATTTTAATAGGCTTTACGGCTTGCGCCTGGACCTGCCTGGCCCCTTGACGTTGTGCGAGAGTCTTGGAGCACCAACACGGGAGTGGGAGAGGCTCCTCCCCAGAGCTGAAGCACCGCTGCTCGACGCTCTTTGCCAGCTTGTATATGTTGGTTTTGTTACTTTTAGATATATTGTAAGAGAAGAAAAACAGGTCCTAATTGAGGGTTTTTGTTATGAAGGACAGAGACTGAAGCGAAGGAGACGATTGGAAACGACAATCTCTTATGAGGTGAAATTTATCTTTGAATATTTAAGAATTTTTGGCAGCGACGAAGCACCGTGTGGGCGGAGCAGAATCGTCTTAAGATATTAGTGTGAGATTAAAGCTCAAACCGAAGACTAGACTGTTTCAGGGATTAACGTAAAGATCAAAATCCGATTTATTCCAAGAGACAAGCGAAGACATATCGGTAATTAATAATAATATAGTGAACAATGGATCTTACCTCAGACCAGTATGGAAAAATAACGACCTCAAAAATATTAAGTTCTTTGTTGTCAGTCGTGTTTATTGTTCAGAGTAAAGGAACGCTGGGTAGAGTTTATATACTTTACCCACAAGCGAATATGCATCACGCCTTAAACATCAGATATTGCAGAGAGGTGTTTTCTAATATATATATATATATATATATATATATATATATATATATATATATATATATATAATATATATATATATATGTATATATAATTATAATGTGTGTGTGTGTGTGTGTGTGTGTGTGTGTGTGTGTGAGAGAGAAAGCTGCATGAACGAGCAAGCCATAGATCACTAAGAACTTTTTGACTTGTCCTGTAAAATAGTCTAATAGGGGGTAAAGGTGTTGTGTTAGTTTTCTCTTCAGAGGTTGCATGGCGTTTCACCTTCCTTTGAATGATGTCTTCAACGAAACCATTAGAGAAGCCATTGTTGACTAGGACCTGCCTTACCCTACAGAATTTTTCATCGACTTGCTTCCATCCTGAGCTGTGGCTGAGAGCACGGTCGACATAAGCGTTAACAACACTCCTCTTGTAACTTTCTGGGCACTGTTGGCATTGAGGCACATTCCTATGTGTGTTTCCTTAGTGTAGACTGCGGTGGGTTTTATTAGACTATTTTACAGGAACTTCTTTTCCACAGCTCATAAAACGGAGGAAAGGGTCCTGAAAGATATTGTTCATAGGAACGTTATCCCTACAGACAAAATCAGAAGATACAACTGACGATTTACTGTAAAACCAAAAAAACGGCCAACCTACTCAGGAGAAACTCTCCAGACACAAAGCAGAACGCTTTAAAAGAGACCAATGTCGTCTGTGCCTTCAAATGCCCACTTGGGGACTGTAAGCCTCAAAGAACTCAGTATATAGGCAAGACAACAACATCTCTTTCCAGTCGATTAACGATGCATAAGCAACAGGGCTCAACTAAGGAACATATAATCTCTTCCCACAACCAGACCATCACCAGAGAAATCTTAACAAACAACACAGAAATCATCGATAGATACAGCAATAGCAGGCAGCTTGACATCTGCGAGGCACTACACATAAAGAAGTCAACACCAACAATCAACAGCCAATTAATGCACAACTATATTCTACCAACTTCAAGACTCCGCTCCAATATAGAAGCATCAAGAAATATGGGCCAATAGGCCCTTTGCAGCTACTTCCATTCTTCCCTTTAATTTACCCAATTTATACCCATTGTTTCGTGTTCTGTCTTGTGTTGAAAGTTTTGTTCACCTCATCCAAAACTGTTGTAACATATCACCTCACCCAAAATGCGGGTATATAAGATGAAAACTGTTTAAATCATAGCATAGTAGAAGTCTGTTTAGTGTTTGCAGGTTATAGTTGTGTTTGTGTAAACTAAAGTCTCTGAAAATGTAATAAGTTATTACGAAACGCGTTCAAGCGTTGCGTCAGACTAGAAATAAAAATTAATTTTGGAGAATTTATTTTTCAATTACCATCGACAGGGAAAAGAAACATAAGAAATATTGAGAAAATTCGTGTTAGAATTATTAATCTTACTTTTTCGGTCATATTTAATAATATATATATATATATATATATATATATATATATATATATATATATATATATATATATATTAAGGGGGGTACCATCTCTGGTGCAATTATAGGGACCCACAGCCTCAGAGAAGGGAACACAGAGCATTCAGGGAAAAACTTGCCATTTAACTCTGAATACGAAAAATTGTTCGCTTCTACCACCCCCTTTTTTTAGTGTGGTGTACACTTTATTATGCAAGGTTATACAGTTACATATCTGATTTTATACAAAAAATGAACATTAAGAGGACACAAGAAAAAGTTCGCTTCCTAGAGGTTGTAGATTTCCTCGAACTCCTCCGACGTTGGGCAGGAACCGAGGATGCAGCGACCATTCCCCCTCTGGATCGCGACACTGAGGCGCTGAAAGAGAAAACATGCCGCTCTAGGGTCTCTTGTGGTGTCAATGAGCTTGGAACCAAGATCCTTAAGAAACCTTCTTGCACTCTCACCCCATGGGCCTAGGGTATCAGACCCTATTGGAACGAAGTTGGACCGATGATCATCGATGATCGATGATATATATATATATATATATATATATATATATATATATATATATATATATATATATATATATATATATATATAACTGAAAACTCACACCCCATAAGTGACTCGAACCCATACTGCCAGGAGCAACGCAACTGGTATATACAGGACGCCTTAATCCGCTTGACCATCATGACTAGACATAAGGAGGTGATAGCCAAAGCTGTGTCCGGTCGTGATGGTCAAGCGGATTAAGGCGTCCTGTACATACCAGTTGCGTTGCTCGTGGCAGTATGGGTTCGAGTAACTTCTGGGGTGTGAGTTTTCAGTTGCATATAGTCCTGGGACCATTCAGGCTTGTTCGCATATAATATATAGTATATATAAATATATATATATATATATATATATATATATATATATGTGATATATATATATATATATATATATATATATATATATATATATATATATATATATATATATATATAGTCAATAAATTGTCAATAAATATTATTGTCAATAAACGTACTTGAAATTGAAAAAAAAAATATATATATATATATATATATATATATATATATATATATATATATATATATATATATGTCATACCTAGTAGCCAGAACGCACTTCTCAGCCTACTATGCAAGGCCCGATTTGCCTAATAAGCCAAGTTTTCATGAATTACTATATTTTCTCAATTTTTTTTCTTATGAAATTATAAAGCTACCCATTTCATTATGTATGAGGTCAATTTTTTTTTATTGGAGTTAAAATTAACCTAGATATATGACCGAACCTAACCAACCCTACCTAACCTAACCTATCTTTATAGGTTAGGTTCGGTTAGGTAGCCGAAAAAGTTAGGTTAAGTTGGTTAGGTAGTCGAAAAACAATTAATTCTTGAAAACTTGGCTTATTAGGCAAATCGGGCCTTGCATAGTAGGCTGAGAAGTGCGTTCTGGCTACTAGGTATGACATATATATATATATATATATATATATATATATATATATATATATATATAATTTTTTTTTCAATTTCAAGTACGTTTATTGACAATAATATTTATTGACAATTTATTGACTATATATATATATATATATATATATATATATATATATATATATATATATATATATATATATATATATATATATACACAATTTTAAACATTTCCGAAAGACAATGACTATTTTTGATGGATCTTGGACACTTGAGATTAAAATGTGGCTTTTTACGTCACGAACAAACACCTGTGACTGACAATAATTAGGAACCTTCAGATACTTGTCTCCTGCACCTTTTTTTTGTTTGTTAACTATTCCTTTGCGCAAATTATTTGAGATTCCGCGCAGAACGCTGAAGTCCTTATTTATAAACTTTTTGCCTCACTTTAATGATCACAACTTCACAATTCCCATGTTTTAGTTTAAATTTAACCACCATAGATGTTTCGTTTTCATGTACCTGAGAGCATCGGCTTTGATTGCATAGGTTAACTGCACAGCTTCGAACTCTTCAAGTTAGGCTAAACCACTTCAAATTTGACGCATGATGAATGGTGAGAACGGTCTGATGAAGTGACGACTGCTATGATCAGTGTGGTCTTCTATAGTGAGACATGATAATGATGCAAACAGATAGAGAACATGATACGTTTGGAGGCAGTTGAGCCTGTATTTCTGCCAGACGTGTTAGTGATTTTTACCATGTAAGCTCCTGGCTAGTTTTAAGTGAAGATAATGTCCAAGTTGGTTGATTAATAAACAGCTAGAACAATACATTGTTTATGGTGGGACAATGTAGAAAATTGGTGGTGGTCAAATGAGTCAGAGTAGACCGTTACTGTATGATCACTTGGGTTACTCTCAGACACCTTGGGAATGCGTATTCAGTTGGTAACTGACATAGAGGTCTAACTTTCATGTCTTGTTGACTCTATGGAGTTTTCCTGGGATAAGTCTTTTTGTACGCTTTTTCAAGCATTGCCACCGAGCTTCTTTAATAACTATTATTACTGTAAGCATCTCTAAGCTTGCTTCATTGTTACTGTGTTTGTGGGAGTGAGTTTAGGGAACATTTTCTTACAACTGTGGGCGTTATGAGATATTCCAACAGAACCTCCGTCATATGCTTTATCCCTGTCCCAGGGAGGGGGAGGGGGAATCTGAGATAACGTAATTGATAAGACAGTGCCAGGTGGTTTTGTCATGGGAAAGGGTACTGTGATTAATGAGCCAATAAAGTATACCTGCTACTTAGATCCTTCCATACTAGACAAGGAATTTCATAACATACAATTGGTGAATTTGAGGGAATACTTTCGCTGGTGGCCAAGCCTTGACCCACCCGCACCTGGAGGGCTTGATAGATTATATGTTTGAAAGTTAAAAGGTTTCCCTGGAGCACAAAATAGGGGCCGGTTTACACTGAGTACGTATCACAGCCTCATGACAATGACGCAACAGCAGCTGGACCTGCTCAGGCGTTAAGCAGTTTAATCATTCTGACTTGTAAATGGCGCCACTTGTTTCCTGCGATTATCCAATTATCATATTTAACGCTCCCCTGGGCGTTCCGTCGTTACAGCTGGCGTTCATTACCAGCTTGATCTGCTCAGCTGGCAACTCAGTGCTTTGACGTTCGCAGAAGCTCTCACATACCGAAAATAGGATGAACGTATACTAGCATGTAAGCAGAGCATACAGGAAAGGAGGTATATAATGGTCCCAAATAAGCAGAGAATGCTCGCTAAAAAAGAACATTTTACACGCAAACAAGAGCTGCATTTTCGCAAAGAGAGACAGCATACAAATAACCAAGTACAAAATTTAAGCAACAGGCACAGCATACACACAAATAGGTACATCATACATGCACATACACAGCATTCACGAAAACAAACATATAAACACAAAAAATGCTTTTGTGTTCTCACCTATTTGTACTCACCTATTTATGCTTGCGGGGCTGAACTTTGGCTCTCTGGTCCCGCCACTCAACTGTCAATCAACAATGTATGTGTGTGTGTTCACCTAGTTGTGATTGCGGGGTTGAGCTCTGGCTCTTTGGTCCCGCCTCTCAACCGTCAATCAACTGATGTACAGATTCTTGAGACTACTTGGCTCGGTCATATATACATTTGAAACTGTGTATGGAGTCAGCCTCCTCCACATCACTGCCTAATGCATTCCACCAGTTAACTACTCTGACCCTAAAAAAGTTCTTTCTAACATCCCTGTAGCTCATTTGGGTATTCAGTCTCCACCTGTATCCCCTTGTTCGCGTGCCACGCATGTTGAAAAGTTTATCTTTATCTACCCTGTCAATTCCTCTGAAATTTTTGTTGGTAGTGATCATGTCTCCCTTTACTCTTCTGTCTTCCAGTGTCGTGAGGTGCAACTCACGCAGCCTTTCCTCGTAACTCATGACTCATAGTTCTGGCACTAGCCTAGTGGCATACCTCTGAACTTTTTCCAGCTTCGTCTTGTGCTTGATAAGGTACGGGCTCCATGCTAGGGCCGCATACTTCAGGATTTGTCTTATATTTGTAGTATACAAGGTTCTGAATTATTCCTTACACAGGTTCCTGAAGGCTGTTCTGATGCTAGCCAGCCTCGTATACGCCACAGACGTTATTCTTTCTATGTGGGCTTCAGGAGACAGGTTTGGTGTGATATCAACTCCTAGATCTTTCTCTCTGTCCATTTCATGAAGTACTTCATCTCACATTCTGTATCCTGCGTCTGGTCTCCTGTTTCCACCGCCTTGTTTCATTACCTTACATTTACTCGGGTTGAACTTGAGCAAACATTTGTTGGCCCATTCATTTAGTCTAGGTAATCTTGTAGCCTCATACTATCTTCCTCAGTTTTAATCTTCATAATTTCTGCATCATCAGCAAACAATGAGAGGAACGATTTAATACCCTCGGGGAGATAATTTACATATATTGGAAATAATATAAGTCCAAGGACTGAACCCTGCGGGACCCCAATGGTGACACCTCGCCAGTCTGAGACCTCATCCGTCCCAGTGACTGGCTGTCTTCTGTTGCTTTGGTACTCTCTTATCCAATGGAGTACCTTCCATTTCACTCTTACCTGCATCTCCAGCTTTTGCACTAGCCTCTTGTTTAGTACTGAGTCAAAGGCTTTCTGGCAATTCACAAATATGCAGTCTGCCCACCCCTCTCTTTCTTGCCTGATTTTTGTTGCCTGGCCGTAGAATTCAATTAATCCTGTGAGGCAGGACTTGCCATCCCTGAACCCATGTTAATACTGTGTTACAAAGTTCTTTTGCTCCAGATGTTACACTAGTTTTTTCACACAATCTTCTCCATCATCGTGCATGGTATGCAAGTTAGGGACACTGGCCTGTAGTTCAGTGCCTCCTGGCTATCCTCCTCCCTGTATATCGGGACTAAATTAGCCAGTTTTCCAAATTTTTGTCAGTTTCCCTCTTACTAGTGATTTGTTATACACTATGGAGAGTGGCTGGCACAGTGCTTCTGCTCCTTCCTTTAGTATCCAAGGGGAGATTCCTTCCGGGCCTATAACCTTCGTCACATCCAACTCTAGCAAAAACTTCCTTACATCACCACTGGTAATCTCAAACTCTTACAGTGGTGCCTGGTTAAATATTCCTTCTCGTGTCTCTGGAACTTCTCCTTGCTCTAATGTGAAGACGACCTGGAATTTCTTATTCAGTTCCTCGCATGCTTCCATGTCGTTTGTAGTGAATCTGTCTGCCCCTATCCTCAATTTCATTACCTGTTCCTTTACTGTTGTTTTCTCCTGATGTGGCTGTGCAGCAATTTAGGTTGAGTTTCTGCCTTGTTTGCAATGTCATTTTCGTATTGCCCTTCTGCCTCTCTTCTCAATTTGACATATTCATTCCTGGCACTCTGATATCTTTCCCTGCTCGCAAGTGTCTTGTTATTTCTCACCCAATCACCATAACACTCTCAAGTGTTATGGTGGGTGGGTGAGAGGAGGCGGCTTGAGGGAGTGGAGAAGTGTAGGCTTGGGGTGGGGGGTAAGGGAGGAGGGAGGGCTTGGGGGGTGGGGAAGTAAGGATGGCTTGGGGGCAGGGGAGAGGGGGGCTTGGGGTGACTGCAGAGGAGGGAGGGATAATATATATATATATATATATATATATATATATATATATATATATATATATATATATATAATGATTTTAGTATATTTATTACATTAGTATTAGTATAGGCTGCAGGGCAGCTAGTATTTACGACTTTTGAAGAAGAGAGTGTGCGG
>WNGS01135237.1:5246686-5258372 GCA_020271785.1 Procambarus virginalis
ATATCTTAGTATATTTTGGTAGCAGTCTTTCCTGTGACATATATTATTAAATATGACCGAAAAAGTAAGATTAATAATTCTAACACGAATTTTCTCTATATTTCTTATATTTCTTTTCACTGTCAGTGGTAATTGAAAAATCAGTTCTCCAAAATTAATTTTTATTTCTAGTCTGACGCGACGCTAGAACGCGTTTCGTAATAACTTATTACATTTTCAAAGACTTTAGAGCTCGACACCAAGACACGCAGGTGACCATACCGCGACTGCGAAACGGCATGGTACTCGTCAGAGATCCGTTTAAACAGCTTTCTTTATTTATACCTGCAATTGGTGAGGTGACATTTACAATAGTTTTGGATGAGGTGAAAACAAATATTCAACACAAGCCAGAACACGAACAAGGTATAAGCTAAAATAGGGAATAGAAGTAACTGTCAAGTGCATTAATTGGGCTGTTGATTGCTGGTGTTGACTTCTTAATGTGTAGTCCTCGCAGATATCATAGCCGCCTGCTATCGCTGTATCTATCGATGATTTCCGTGTTTTTTGTTAAGACTTCTCTGGTGATGGTCTGGTTGTGGGAAGAGATTATATGTTCCTTGATAGAGGCCTGTTGCTTATGCATCGTTAATCGCCTAGAAAGAGATGTTGTTGTCTTGCCTATATACTGAGTTCTTTGAGGCTTACCGTCCCCAAGAGGGCATTTGAAGGCATAGACGACATTGGTCTCTTTCAAAGCGTTCTGCTTTGTGTCTGGAGAGTTTCTCATGAGTAGGTTGGCAGTTTTCTTGGTTTTATAGTAAATCGTCAATTGTATCTTCTGATTTTTGTCTGTAGGGATAACGTTTCTATTAACAATATCTTTCAGAACCCTTTCCTCCGTTTTATGGCTGTGGAAATGAAGTTCCTGTAAAAATGGTCTAATAGGGGGTACAGATGTTGTGTTAGTTGTCTCTTCAGAGGTTGCATGGCGTTTCACCTTCCTTCTTATGATGTCTTCAACGAAACCATTGGAGAAGCCGTTGTTGACTAAGACCTGCCTTATCCTACAGATTCTTCATCGACCTTTGCTTCCATCCTGAGCTGGGTGAAGCACGGTCGACATAAGAGTTAACAAAACTCCTCTTGTACCGTCTTGGCAGTCACTGTTGGCATTGAGGCAACTCCTATTTGTTTCCTTAGTGTAGACTGCAGTGTGGAAACCTCCCTCCTTTCCATGCTGTTACATCAGAAAGGGTAGTTTCCCATCCTTCTCCATCTCGTAAGTGAAACGCAACAAGGAATCTGCTCAATGCTTCCTTCAGCACTTGCAGAGGTCTGACATCGGGTACCTGTGTAAAAATGTCGTCAACATACCTGCAGTATATGGCCGGTTTCAAGTTCATATCGACTATATATATATCGATATATATATATATATATATATTATAATTATATATATATATATATATATATATATCTATATATATATATATATAATATATATATATACACAAAAACATGTCCGCGTATTTACTATTTGTATTTGCAGAATCGCTATTGCTATTGGACCCCGCCTTTCTAACCGGAATAGAGGAATTCTATTTTCCTCTATTATGTATTCTGCATATCTCTCTCTCTCTCTCTCTTCTCTCTCTCTCTCTCTTCTCCTCTCTCACACACACAGGATGGAGCCAAGGGAGAAAGAAAGGAATCAGGGAACCACAATCCCTGAACCCTGAAATCCCAAAGGGGAGTGAGGAATCTTCCACAAGCAGTTAACAGACACAGTGTGAGGAACACTACCCCTACCTTCCACTCAATAGACGTCCTACATGCCCTAACCTCTGTCAACCCCCCCCCCCCCACTAAGTGCCCACCTAGGGCTCCCTCTCCCCTCTCCCCCAGGACCTCCGTTCCTTCCCACCCCCCCCGTCCCCCACCCTTCCAAGCCCTCCTTCTCCCCCACCCCCAGGCCCTCTGCTCTCCCCCAGCCCCATAGCCCTCCCTTCTTCCTTAACCCCCAAGCCCTCCCTCCCCCCTTCAAGCTCTCCCGCCCCCCAACCCCCCCAAGATATATTATTAAATATGACCGAAAAAGTAAGATTAATAATTTAACACGAATTTTCTCTATATTTCTTATATTTCTTTTCACTGTCAGTGGTAATTGAAAAATCAGTTCTCCAAAATTAATTTTTATTTCTAGTCTGACGCGACGCTAGAACGCGTTTCGTAATAACTTATTACATTTTCAAAGACTTTAGGTTACACAACTAACACTAAACAGAGTTTAAACAGCTTTCATTTATACCTGCAATTCGGTGAGGTGATATGTTACAATAGTTTTGGATGAGGTGAAAACAAACTTTCAACACAAGCCAGAACGGGGTATAAGCTAAAGGGAAGAATTGAAGTAACTGCAGAGGGCCTATTGGCTCATATTTCTTGATGCTTCTATATTGGAGTGGAGTCTTGAAGTGGGTAGAATATAATTGTGCATTAATTGGCTGTTGATTGCTGGTGTTGACTTCTTAATGTGTAGTACCTCGCAGATATCAAGCCGCCTGCTATCGCTGTATCTATCGATGATTTCCGTGTTTTTTGTTAAGACTTCTCTGGTGATGGTCTGGTTGTGGGTAGAGATTATATGTTCCTTGATAGAGCCCTGTTGCTTATGCATCGTTAATCGCCTAGATAGAGATGTTGTTGTCTTGCCTATATACTGAGTTCTTTGAGGCTTACAGTCCCCCAAGAGGGCATTTGAAGGCATAGACGACATTGGTCTCTTTCAAAGCGTTCTGCTTTGTGTCTGGAGAGTTTCTCATGAGTAGGTTGGCCGTTTTCTTGGTTTTATAGTAAATCGTCAATTGTATCTTTTGATTTTTGTCTGTAGGGATAACGTTTCTATTAACAATATCTTTCAATAACAATATTAATAGAATAATAATTTCGTTAATAGTAACGAAAGATATTGTTAAAAGAAAATTTTCACAGCATCTGCTAACTGCAACAGCTAGCTGAGTCGGCTGCGGAGGAGCCTGCACTGCTTCAGTAATATTACATTGCAGCTCAGTGTCACTGTTGATTACTCTCAACAACCCTCTAAATATTGGGTCTGATGGTACATCTCCGCACTCACAAGGGTTGAATTTCTAATATGAGAGACCACAGTAGCTTCCCAGGCTTCCTCGCTCAGCCATCCACACAGTGTTGATAACCAGTTGACGATCCTCGCACGACCCAAACCCAAGGTTGCTAACAACACCTGCGACACAATGACTGCCGAACAAGCTTTAAACGTCCTTGTCACCTGGTACAGCACTCATTGCCCGTTCTCCATCTTACAAATTCTTCTTGTCAGCTAAGTAATGAATCAGGTTACTCGTAATTGGCTGCACAAGGATAGCTGAGTAATCTCGGAATGCAATATTGCATACTATCACTCAAACACACACACACACACACACACACACAAACACACACACAAACACACACACACACACACACACACACACACACACACACACACACACACACACACACACACACACACACTCTGGTGAGTCAGCAAGCTCAGGCACTGAACCCCATCGGGGGAGTCTCCTGGGTAGAGTAGCTGTCACATATAAACAGTCGCAGCAGCAACTCACCCAAACGAGGCGAGGACTCCCGAGCGTCTGGTGAAGCCAAGCGCACCTCGAGAAGCCATTCAAGCGCTGACGACCCGCCTCCTGAGCTCTCTTCCTCGATCTTCCTTGGCAAGTTAAAGGATCGATAGTGAGGACGTGTGGAGGTAATGAGTAGGAGGCTTTCATACACTCCCTGTGAGCTTTACAGACATACATACGTCTTAAAAGAACCTTAAGCCACCTCCAGAAAACTAAGTTATCTCACAAGACTTGTCTCAGGATAGAGAGGGTTGGAGTATGAGGAAGGATCGAGGGAACTTGATTTTACTGCATTATGTATATATATATATATATATATATATATATATATATATATATATATATATATATATAATAACTTTTAAGGTCCTAAAGTTCATTTACAAATTGGCAAAGAAGTCCTTTTCAGGAGGTGTAAGAGCAGGATGCAAGCCAGGGATGCAGAGTTGCCTCAGAAATATACGGAAAGATTTATTTAAACTTTGAGTGATGAGCAAATGGACTCTGAATTATTGTTTTAAAATATATACTGTCAGATAGATCCGGGTAGCACAAAAGTTTTTCCTTTTGAAACCTCTTTGACAATACATTTTTTGTTACACTGAACAGATTTGATTTAGTGACTATTTTCATCCCCTGAAGTCAGTTTTGAATAGAATATATGTTTATGATACCTTCCTTTCATCTAATAAACATCACAAGCAGAATTGTTAATATATTTTTGACAGTGGAGGTCAATAAGATCAATACAAATCAAAATCAAACATCAAACAAAAACGAAAATCAAACAAAATCAACAAAAATCAATGCAAATAGATCAAAACAATGGAGATCAATAGGAAGTTCCTTTTTTTAATATTTTGATCTTTAGTAAATCCAACATTGGATTTACTACAGATGTCTACAAGATATCACTATTATTGTTTATGAGAATTTCAGCTTGGAATAAATTAATTATTTTGTTTCAAATTGGTTCTTCATTTTCATCTTCCTCCTCGTCAGCCTCTCCTCGTCTTGTTCTTTCCCTTCCTCCTCCTCCTCCTCCTCCTACTCTTCCTCTTCCTCGCTCCAGTCTCCTATATCTACAACTGTGAAATTCATTGGCAATAAATCTTTACCCACCAAACCAAATAATTTATAACCAGTACAAACCCACGGAGAGACATGGCACTCACGTGCTCTCTGGCTTCTTGATAAAGGAATTTGTGAATGAGGGAAGATTATGCTTTATAGTTGATGCAAATTACATATTATTACTGATAGCTCACAATTAATATGACATGCTGAAGAAAGATCACAGCATTGCGTCTAGGACGAAAGTAGAATAAAATATTGAATTCTTTACTACATGAATGAAGTAAGAGTATTACGCAGATTATATGATTAATAAATGCCGCAAACATCATTAAAACGCACAATTAAATCCCCATAACGTGATGTATCAATGAGAAAATCAGTAGGAGTCATGAGGATTCGAACCTATGCTCTGGGTACGCTAAGTCGGTGGCTTGGGAGGCCTAAAGCATTAGCTTGGGAGTACCCAGAACATAGGTTCGAGTCCTCCTTATGACTCCTACTGATTTGCTCATTATTATAACCATAATATCAAATTTTATTGCTGCTTCTAATGCGCATTATTACCCTCAGCTGTGTGTCACAAGCTTTCCTTCCAATGCTGCTGCTTGACCATTGCATCTATTGCTACTAGCCAGAGTCACCAGTGAAGGGAATATTCGTTCCCTGTTCGAGTGGTCAACGAGTGAATTGCACTGAAGACAAGTCCGCGGAAGCCACCTCCATCGACAACGTAAACGTCTGATATGAGAGAAAAAGTCTAACATCAGTCAAGCTTCAAACAAATATATATCCTATGTGGAACAAGGCTTGTTGACGCGACAAAGACCAAGACCTCATTCCGTCTTAGTGAGACACTCACGGCACGCACTACTAGGTAAGTGTAGTTAGATTACCACTGCTGCTGCTGCAAGTTAGCCTAATAACACTTCAATGACTACTCCAGCACCAATTTTGCAGCCATTTCTGCAACTTCTATTATTACATCATACTGCCACTGTATGGTATTTTACAGATTCTAGAACGATAGCAGTTAGAGACTGTCATTGTGGCCCTCACAGATCCCGACTATAAATAGTGGAAAATTGGGTTTATCCAGCGATCATAAGGCCAACTACAATTCATATTTAGTCAAAGGTCCACCAATTAAGATAAAAATACTGATAGAAGTTTAAATGGAAGAAAATTGTATTTAATTGCTATGTGAAACTGGGTTAACATTAAGAGACGAATTCAAATGAATGATACGTAAGCGAGAAGCCAAATGTCACGACTATAACACTTATTATTTAGCGTTTGGTGTATCGAACGAGATTAAAACACCGTTTTTTAAGAGTTTACAAAGTTAGTTGCGGAATTATCCCATTAAAGATACTTATTAGGCATCACGTTCGATGCTGTGATGGGGGACGCCAGAGCGGTAACGCCAAATGGTATAGCCACAATTGTGGACTTTGATATTGGGAATACCAGAGGGAGAATTAGCCATAATAAGAACCCATTGTGATCCAAATATCGCCAGATTTTTATTGACGATTGGCTCGGCTTTCATCACCATTACCCCTATTAATTTCATATATTAGTTTAAATAATTCGGAACATTACCTGCGTTTTAATTATTCTCGGGTTGTTGATTGGTCTCTCTGCCCGTGTCTGCCCTTTGTATTGTACGAAACGTATAGCAATTGGTTATTTAAGTACGACTTCGGCAAATGGGAAGTAAAGATGCACAGTTGTGGCAACAGGAGTCTAGGCAAAAATTACTAAATTGGTGAGGAAACTCTTCTTAAATTTAGAGTACAAAATATCACACCGGCCATGTGTCCCGGGCCCACATGAAGCTGAGCCCAGTAGCAGCATAAGCAATGTTGCCTATCAATAGAACAGACTTTTATGCCTCGTATCCCACATATGTTAGAACCCATTTTGAAACATGCGGCACGAGGGTGGTGTCCTTACCACGTGATACACAAAACGAGGCTTGTCATATTCCTAAATAAAGTTACTAGACTAGTCCCATGTCTTAAACACGTGACCTATAAGGAAACACTGTAGGAACTACACTTCATGTCATTAAAAGGTAGAATAAGCGGGAAAGACATGATTACCTTATACGAAATTTTCTTGGAAATACACAGAACAGACATAGACAGAATATTTAGCATGGTTAATATACAAACAACATGATTCGGATGGAAAGTTATGACATTTGAAGGAATGTTTTCAGAACTTTAAGATATATCGGAGCAAATTAGACATGAGAGCTTGTATACCAATTGAGTGAAAGCAAAAAGGTGCATCTCGGCTGAGTAGACAGTGTTCTTGATTCACAGTCCAGAAACTCCGGGTTCAATTCCCAACCGGGGCATAAACAAATGGGCAGAGTTTCATTCACCTGATGCCTTAGTTCACCTAACAGTAAATAGGTACCTAGACAGCCCATGCTGGCTACATCCTGTGTACTCACTTAGTTGTGCTTGAGGGGGCTGAGCTCTGGCTCTTTGGTCCCGCCTCTCAACTATCAATCAACTGGTGTACAGATTCCTGAGCCTACTGGGCTCGATCATATCTACATTTGAAACTGTGTATGGAGTGAGCCCCCACCACATCACTGCCTAATGCATTCCACCTGTTAACTACTCTGACACTGAAAAAGTTCTTTCTAACATCCCTTTGGCTCATTTGGGTACTCAGTTTCTACCGGTGTCCCCTTGTTCGTGTACCCCTCGTGTTAAATAGTTTATCCTTTTCTACTTTATCAATACCTCTGAGAATTTTGTAGATAGTGATTATGGCTCCCCTTACTCTTCTGTCTTCCAGTGTCAGGAGGTGTATTTCTCGCAGCCTTTCCTCGTAACTCATGCCTCTCAGTTCTGAGACTAGCCTAGTGGCATACCTCTGAAATTGTTCCAGCTTCTTCTTATGCTTGACAAGGTACGGGCTCCATTCTGTGGCTGCATACTCCAGGATTTGTCATACATATGTGATGTACAAGGTTCTGAATAATTCCTTACACAGGTTCCTGAAGGCAGTTCTGATGTTAGCCAGTCTTGCATACGCTGCCGATGTTATTCTTGTCATGTGGGGTTAAGGAGACAAGTTAGGGGTGATCAACTCCAAGATCTTTCTCTCTGTCCGTTTCATGAAGGACATCTCCCATTCAGTATCTTGTGTCTGGCCTCCTGTTTCCACTGCCTAATTTTATTACCTTATATTTACTTGGGTTGAACTTTAGTAGCCATTTGTTGGACCATTTATTCAGTTTGTTTAGATCAACTTGTAGCCTCATACTATCTTCCTCTGTCTTAATCCTCCTCATAATCTTTGCATCATCAGCAAACAATGGGAGGAACGATTCTATACCCTTTGGGAGATAATTTACATATATCAGAAACTGTATAGGTCAAAGAACTGAACCCTGTGGGACTTCACTGGTGATGCCTCACCAATCTGAGACCTCACCCCTCACAGTGACTAGTTGTTGTCTGTTGCTTAGGTACTCCCTTATCCAGTGGCGTACCTTCCCTTTCATTTCCCCCTACATCTGCAGCTTGTGCACTAGTCTCTTATGTGGTACTGTGTCAAAGGCTTTGTTGCAATCCAAAAATATGCAGTCTGCCCAGCCCTCTCTATCTTGCCTGGTCTGTGTTGCCTTGTAATAGAATTCACTTAATCCTATGAGGCAGGACGTGCCATCCTTAACCCATGCTGCTGTTGTGTTACAAAGTTATTTCGCTTCAGATGTTCCACTAGATTTTCGCACAATCTTCTCCATCTTGAATGGTATGGAAATTAGGAACACTTGCCTGTAGTTAAGTGCTTTCTGTCTATCACCCTTCTTGTATATTGGGGCTACATTGGCCATCTTCCAAATTCTAGGCAGTTCACCCGTTACCAGTGATTTGCTGTACTCCAAGGATAGTGGGTACTGAGCTTCTGCTCCTTATATTAGTATCCATGGTGAGAGTCTGTCCAGGCCTTTGTCACATCCAATTCTAGCAGATGCTTCCTCACTCCCCCCCCCCTTGGTAATCACAAACTCCTCTAATGGCGTCTGGTTTGATATGCTCTCTCTTATCTCTGGGACTACTTCTTGCTCTACTGTGAAGACCTCCTGGAATTTCTTACTGAGTTCTTTGCAAACCTCCTTGTCATTTGTAGTGTATCTGTCTCCCCCTACCCTAATTTCATTACCTGTTCCTACAATGTTGTTTTTCTCCTGATGTGGCTGTGCAGCAATTTAGGCCGAGTCTTTGCCTTGCTTGCGATGTCATTTTCATATTGTCGCTCTACCTCTCTACTTCTCTTCTCGCCCTGACGTACTCATTGACTGTCCTGACTGTCACTGTTGTATCTTTCTCTGCTCTCTCTTGTCCTGTTATTTCTATAGTTTTACAATGCCCTTTTACTTCGTTGCTTTGCTATCTTACATCTCTGATTAAACCATGGGTTTCTTGTCTCCATTTCCTTTTTTTCCTTTTGGACTGGGACGAGCTTGTCTGCTGCCTCCTTACACTTCTGTGTGATGTAGTCCATCATGTCTTGAGCCATCATTCCTCTGGGCTCTGTTTCCCAAGCTTAATTTTTTTATCTCCTCATAGTTTTCCTTCCGGAAGGCTGGCCTTTTGTGTTCTGGGCCTTTTCTTGAGTACTTTAACCCTACTTCGACCAGGTACTCAAACATCACAGACATCACTCATTCCCACTGGGGCTTCGTAAAAGATTTCTTTTATGTCGGAGTCGTTCAGAGTGAATACTAGGTCGAGTCTTGCTAGTTCATCGTTGCCTCTCATTCTTGTGGCATCCCTATCGTGCTGACTTAAAAAGTTCTTTGTCGCTACTATCAGTAGTTTAGCTCCATGTTTCTTCACCTCCATGCGGTTCCTCGTTTTCCCAGTCTATCCTTCCATCATTGAAGTCCCCCATGATGGGATCAATTTCTACTGGTAGTGACAGCTGCTCTCTCAATTATAGTGTTAACAATACATTGAACTATAATTATTACATTGTACTCCTGGGGTACACTGCATTCGTTATTATTCCTGAGAGTTTTTTTCTCTGTGTCCAATTACATCCGAGTCTGCGTCTTGCGCTCTTTTCTCTAAGATCAGTTGCCTGTTTTGTGATTCCATCTATGTTCGAGTACATCACCTAGAAGCTGACTCTCTTTCTGTCCTTCTCAGTTTCTGTTGATTCCCCCTGACGTAGCTGGCAAGGGTGTCTGGGGGGAAAAGGACCTAGGAAGGGGACCTGGGGTGTGAGGGGATTTGGAGGTTCTGGTACATGGGGGCTGGGATGGTCTGGGGTGGTGTGGCTGAGAGGATCTGGCGTTGGAGGTCATTTAGGCATTGGATGGGTTGAGTAGAGGGGATTTTGTTGGAGGGGGAGGGAGGTCATGGGTTGGGGAATGCAGGGAAGTCTGGGATGGGACGCAGGGAGAACAGTGGTTGGGGAACGAGCTTGAGATGGTTAACAGGGCATTATCAGATGCTGGGGCTAGGGGTGTGGGGTCAGGACAGGGGGGGAGAGGGAGGGTATTGGTTGACGGGGGATGGGGGGGAGAAGGAGGATATTGGTGAGAGAAGGAGGGCCAAGAAGGGAATGGGGTGAGGGGAGAGGGGGGGGGACCAGAAGGGTATGGGTGATGGTGGGGAAGGGGACAGGGAGGGAATGGGGAGAGAGGGGAAAGGGAGAGTAAGAGGTGATGGTGAAGGAGATACAGGGAGGGTATGGGATGAGGGAGGGGGGACAGGGAGGGTTAAGGGTGAGTATTCACCTGGTTGTGTTTGCGGGGTTGAGCTTTGCTCTTTCGGCCCGCCTCTCAACTGTCAATCAACTGTTTACTAACATTCCCCCCACCCCCCACACACACACACAACACACCAGAAGCAGCCCGTGACAGCTGATTAACTCCCAGGTACCTATTTACTGCTAGGTACAGGGGCACTCAGGGTGAGTGGGGAGGGAGGGTTGACTGAACCTGGAATGAGGGCAGGGAGGGTTCAGTGTAGGTGGGGATTTCTATGGGAGGAAGATGGTGGTGTTGTCCTCTCTGGGATGGCTGGGGTGCTGGTTGGGATTATCCCACTTCCCTCCGGGTGTTGAGTTGGGTCTGCGGTTCCCTGGTTCTGTCCTCTCCCCCTGTGTTTTCTCCTCGCTTCTGCGGCCCTTACTCTCTCTTCCTTGCCATGTCCCTCTGGAGGAATACTTCCTGTTACCTCCCATGTGGTACAGGAGGCTCTTCCTTGCTAGAATTGCTTCCTTTACATGCTTGTTTGTAAACACTATCTTTATCAGACGATCTGTGTGTGCTTGAGTGAGCAAGAAATGTCTAGTAGGTATGATAAAGAAAACAATTGGTCGGGAATCAGTACATTATACAACGATCATTAGAAAGACGGGGACCAACACACACACACGTCTGTGTAAGGCGCGTCTGGGATCATCCCGGGCATAGGTTCGAACCCTCATCACGGGCCCTTGTGGATTTGTTTCACACACATCATCGTCACCGATCAGACCTGTGTTAGACCTGTATTAGACCTGCGAGGTGATACCCTCCGTAAGTCTCACCTCACAGGTCTAATACAAATCTATGAACAGTTGACAAAAATTACACAAGAATTTGAAGGGTGGGTAGGATGCATTTTGTTGGACTGTCATAAAGCCCTTGACACAGTACCCTAAAGAGGCTGGCGCAAAAATTGGAGAACCAGGCAGGAGTAACAGGTAAGAGGTGCACTCGACAAAGTGCATCCAAGACACAAAAATAAGTTACTGTGAAAGGGGGGGAGACCTGTAATTAATGAGCAACAACCATTGGAGCCGCACAGGGCTCTGAATGGAAATATTCTTTTTCTGATATATGTAAAAGGTCTTCCAAAGGGAAGGAACTTTTTTCTCAATGTTTGCTGATAAGCAAAAAAAAAAAAAACTGCAAGTACAACTAGGTGAGTACAATA
>WNGS01135237.1:5258472-5270503 GCA_020271785.1 Procambarus virginalis
TAGTTTACCTTGAAAAGCTTCATAGAAAACACCGACCTCACCTAACCACCTTAGTATGTTAAGATTAGAATCTTATTGCTTCTTAATTACAATTATTACTTAACCTATACCGTTGATAGGTTAGGTATAATTGTAAATAAGAAGCATAAAATGGTTATCTTAACATACTAAGAAGGTTAGGTGAGGTCGGTGTTTTCTATGAAGCTTTTCAAGGTAAACTAAAATATTCACAATCAATTAGTATGTCACATATGCACTTATTAAATAAGCCAATATTAACCGTAAGCAAGTGCGAGAACGGGTTGGTAGCAGAGGAGGGTTGCCTGTTAACGATAAGGTAGAGGAGCTGTAATATCAGACCTGCTGGATCACCTTATCCCTGTTGTTATGTGGTGAAAAGAAACTTTAATGGTGTGTGTGTGTGTGTGTGTGTGTGTGTGTGTGTGTGTGTGGTGTGTGTGTGTGTGTGTGGTGTGTGTGTGTGTGTGTGTGTGTGAGAGTGT
The DNA here is from genome assembly GCA_020271785.1 of Procambarus virginalis. NCBI lineage: Eukaryota > Metazoa > Arthropoda > Malacostraca > Decapoda > Cambaridae > Procambarus > Procambarus virginalis. The sequence continues at coordinate 5,258,976 of WNGS01135237.1, forward strand.
GTGTGTGTGTGTGTGGGTGTGTGTGTGTTTGGTGTGTGTGTGTGTGTGTGTGAGTGTGTGTGTGTGTGTGAGTGTGTGTGAGTGAGTGAGTGTGTGAGTGAGAGAGTGAGAGTGTGAGAGTGAGAGTGTGAGAGTGAGAGAGTGAGAGTGTGAGAGTGAGAATGAGAGTGAGAGAGAGAGAGGGGAAGGGATGAGGCGTTATGCAACTAACTAGATCTATTTAAATTTTTAGTAAATTCCAATCCCTTGGAATTTTCACCCGGCTATCTTCATTACACCCGCTATCCCGACAGATCGGGGCGAAGAATATATTCGCCCTCCACTTAAGAGTTAAAAACGTATGAATGAATTGCCCTGCTTCAATGGGAATACATTGAAGCAGGAATGCATACAATGAATACGTTGAAATGCATTCATTAATTCCATACTGGAACTCCAGGAAAAATACGTACCTCGGGATCAGTTTGTGTTGGAGCCTTCCAGACCAGCCATGGATCATCCGTCGATGCTTTGTGGCAGCTAACGCCAAAAAAAAATGGGAACTGGAAGAGATAATTAGTAATCTTACAAACAACAGGTACTTTAACAGATGGGTTTCCCGTCAAAAGAAGAAAACGATCATCGCGTCGAGTTGAATCTAAAAGCTGGTGGTCCCAGCGTGGGATATTCATCTGAGGACCAGATTTCATCAGTAACCGGAAAGATGAGACTTTTGCAAGCAGGAAATATAAAAGTCGAGAGTTCGTGAATAAATGAAACAGACCCAAAATTTAGGCAGATTGACAAAACAAAGAGTCCAGTAGATAAATATTTAGTTGTGTAAAAATTGAAGATTAACAAAGAGGCAGACAGATAAACAGGCAGACAGACCGATAGACAGCCATTCAGTTGGACGGATACAAAGAACATTTAACTGTTCAATGTATGTCACACACAGGGAGCAGAAACGGCTATGTTGGACAGACACAAGAAAAAGATTGCCGTTTAGTGTACAGCCAAAAAACAGAAAACTGCTTATATGGACAGACAGCAGACAGCAGAAGAAACAGACAGCGGAAGAAACAGACAGCAGACAGCGGAAGAGACAGACAGCAGACAGATGGTAGGACTGAAGGCGAGCAAAGTTAATTAGATATGAATATGTATTAGTTCCATTCCGGGAATATGAAGGCAACTCAGTCCTGAGCAGCAAACGGGTCAGAAAATTGAACTGGAGCAAGAAATTACAGCGACGTGTGCTGAGTGCCGTTATACATTCTATTGTATCACACGAACAGCTTACAGCGACGTGTGATATACATTCTATTGTATCACACGAACAGCTTACAGCGACGTGTGATATACATTCTATTGTATCACACGAACAGCTTACAGCGACGTGTGCTGATTGCCGTTATACATTCTATTGTATCACACGAACAGCTTACAACGACGTGTATTATACATTCTATTGTATCACACGAACAGCTTACAGCGACGTGTGTTATACATTCTATTGTATCACACGAACAGCTTACAGCGACGTGTATTATACATTCTATTGTATCACACGAACAGCTTACAGCGACGTGTGTTATACATTCTATTGTATCACACGAACAGCTTACAGCGACGTGTGCTGATTGCCGTTATACATTCTATTGTATCACACGAACAGCTTACAACGACGTGTATTATACATTCTATTGTATCACACGAACAGCTTACAGCGACGTGTGTTATACATTCTATTGTATCACACGAACAGCTTACAGCGACGTGTGCTGATTGCCGTTATACATTCTATTGTATCACACGAACAGCTTACAACGACGTGTGTTATATAATCTATTGTATCACACGAACAGCTTACAGCGACGTGTGTTATACATTCTATTGTATCACACGAACAGCCTACAGCGACGTGTGTTATACATTCTACTGTATCACACGAACAGCTTACAGCGACGTGTGTTATATATTCTATTGTATCACACGAACAGCTTACAGCGACGTGTGTTATACATTTTACTGTATCACACGAACAGCTTACAGCGACGAGTACTGAGTGTCGTTATACATCCTATTGTAACACACGAACAGCTAACAGCGACGTGTGTTATACATTCCATTGTATCACACGAACAGCTTACAGCGACGTGTGTTATACATCCTATTGTAACACACGAACAGCTTTCTAAACGGGAAACTGAAATAAGTGACGAAAGTAGACGAGAAAGAACAACATTCATCAATATAATTCTTGCCACAAGATGTTCGCTAAGCATGACTCGCTGTCATCTTAATTTGCAAGATCTCGTCCGAGTACGATACGCGTCTTTAATTTCATGCCGTACGAAAAATATATATCCATAGGAGCTTTATAGAGTATGATATAATCATCAAATTCTTGTCAAAGGAAGTTAGACGTTCTCACAACTTTGCTGATGCCCGATAGGCTTTCGAAATGTTATGTTAATGCATAAATATAGTCTTGTAAAATGAAACATTCTGAACCACTATATGAAGGAAGATGTACATCATTATCTAACTACCTAGAAAGCAGTCTTAAATTATTGTCCGAGTGGGATAAATATTTTAGGGGTCTATGCAAACAAGAATCATCAAGGCTTGCTAAAACACCATAAATATACAGGAGCGAATATGTCTGTCAGTCCAAAGACGATGGTCAGATGATTTGGACTAGCCTCACCCAACGTTGCAGAGGCAACGAGGTACGTTGCTCGTCTGGGGTACGAGATCTATCTTGAGATCTTATCTTGAGATGATTTCGGGGCTTTAGTGTCCCCGCGGCCCGGTCCTCCACCAGGCCTCTATCCGCAGGAAGCAGCCCTTGACAGGTGACTAAGTCCCAGGTACCTATTTACTGCTAGGTAACAGGGGCATCAGGGTGAAAGAAACTCTGCCCATTGTTTCTCGCCGGTGCCTGGGACAACAAGCATCACGCGTCCAGTATTCTGTCCACTCAGCCGCCTGCTCCTTATATAGATGGATAGAGGCTGATTCGGATAGCCAAGATTCAAGAGCAAACATAGTGAGGCATTGTGACAGTCTGATCCCCCCCCCCCCCATCCCCACGACGAGTTTCTGCACTAGATATAATCATTTACGAAAAATAATCAATGATTTATATCAATGTAATATACGATATTATTCACCGATGATTGGGAAAAAAGCCAGAGTCAGTACACACAGGAGAGTGACAGCCAGAGTCAGTACACACAGGAGAGTGACAGCCAGGGTCAGTACACACAGTGAGTGAGAGCCAGGGTCAGTACACACAGGAGAGTGAGAGCCAGGGTCAGTACACACAGGTGAGTGAGAGCCAGGGTCAGTACACACAGGAGTGACAGCCAGGGTCAGTACACACAGGAGAGTGACAGCCAGGGTCAGTACACACAGGAGAGTGACAGCCAGGGTCAGTACACACAGGAGAGTGACAGCCAGAGTCAGTACACACAGGAGAGTGACAGCCAGGGTCAGTACACACAGGTGAGTGACAGCCAGGGTCAGTACACACAGGAGAGTGACAGCCAGGGTCAGTACACACAGGAGAGTGACAGCCAGGGTCAGTACACACAGGTGAGTGACAGCCAGGGTCAGTACACACAGGAGTGACAGCCAGGGTCAGTACACACAGGTGAGTGACACCCAGGGTCAGTACACACAGGGGAGTGACAGCCAGGGTCAGTACACACAGGGGAGTGACAGCCAGGGTCAGTACACACAGGGGGAGTGACAGCCAGGGTCAGTACACACAGGGGAGTGACAGCCAGGGTCAGTACACACAGGAGAGTGACAGCCAGGGTCAGTACACACAGGGGAGTGACAGCCAGGGTCAGTACACACAGGTGAGTGACAGCCAGGGTCAGTACACACAGGTGAGTGACAGCCAGGGTCAGTACACACAGGGGAGTGACAGCCAGGGTCAGTACACACAGGGGAGTGACAGCCAGGGTCAGTACACACAGGGGAGTGACAGCCAGGGTCAGTACACACAGGAGAGTGACAGCCAGGGTCAGTACACACAGGGGAGTGACAGCCAGGGTCAGTACACACAGGAGAGTGACAGCCAGGGTCAGTACACACAGGGGAGTGACAGCCAGGGTCAGTACACACAGGGGAGTGACAGCCAGGGTCAGTACACACAGGGGAGTGACAGCCAGGGTCAGTACACACAGGGGAGTGACAGCCAGGGTCAGTACACACAGGTGAGTGACAGCCAGGGTCAGTACACACAGGGGAGTGACAGCCAGGGTCAGTACATACAGGGGAGTGACAGCCAGGGTCAGTACACACAGGAGAGTGACAGCCAGGGTCAGTACACACAGGGGAGTGACAGCCAGGGTCAGTACACACAGGGGAGTGACAGCCAGGGTCAGTACACACAGGAGAGTGACAGCCAGGGTCAGTACACACAGGGGAGTGACAGCCAGGGTCAGTACACACAGGGAGTGACAGCCAGGGTCAGTACACACAGGGGAGTGACAGCCAGGGTCAGTACACACAGGTGAGTGACAGCCAGGGTCAGTACACACAGGGGAGTGACAGCCAGGGTCAGTACACACAGGGGAGTGACAGCCAGGGTCAGTACACACAGGAGAGTGACAGCCAGGGTCAGTACACACAGGGGAGTGACAGCCAGGGTCAGTACACACAGGGGAGTGACAGCCAGGGTCAGTACACACAGGAGAGTGACAGCCAGGGTCAGTACACACAGGGGAGTGACAGCCAGGGTCAGTACACACAGGGGAGTGACAGCCAGGGTCAGTACACACAGGGGAGTGACAGCCAGGGTCAGTACACACAGGTGAGTGACAGCCAGGGTCAGTACACACAGGGGAGTGACAGCCAGGGTCAGTACACACAGGGGGAGTGACAGCCAGGGTCAGTACACACAGGGGAGTGACAGCCAGGGTCAGTACACACAGGAGAGTGACAGCCAGGGTCAGTACACACAGGAGAGTGACAGCCAGGGTCAGTACACACAGGGGAGTGACAGCCAGGATCAGTACACACAGGTGAGTGACAGCCAGGGTCAGTACACACAGGGGAGTGACAGCCAGGGTCAGTACACACAGGAGAGTGACAGCCAGGGTCAGTACACACAGGAGAGTGACAGCCAGGGTCAGTACACACAGGGGAGTGACAGCCAGGGTCAGTGTGCTTGACACATTATTGTGACACACAATGAAAATAAAAACAAATGCAATTTGAAAATAAATTGTTTCACGCTATTTTGCTCTTTAGTTTGAGAGAAAAAGGTGGAAGGGACATTTTGGACAGTTCTATCATTGTTTCCGAGTGCGCTGGATTTATTTATATATATATATATATATATATATATATATATATATATATATATATATATATATATATATATATATATGTCGTACCTAGTAGCCAGAACTCCCTTTTTGGCCTACTATGCAAGGCCCGATTTGCCTAATAAGCCAAGTTTTCCTGAATTAATATATTTTCTCTAATTTTTTTCTTATGAAATGATAAAGCTACCCATTTCATTATGTATGAGGTCAATTTTTTTTCGTTGGAGTTAAAATTAAAGTAGATATATGACCGAACCTAACCAACCCTACCTAACCTATCTCTATAGGTTAGGTTAGGTTAGGTAGCCGAAAAAGTTAGGTTAGGTTAGGTAGGTTAGGTTGTCGAAAAACAATTAAATCATGAAAACTTGGCCTATTAGGCAAATCGGGCCTTGCATAGTAGGCTGACAATTGCGTTCTGGCTACTAGGTACGACATATATATATATATATATATATATATATATATATATATATATATATATATATATATATAAGCACAAACTTGCATGAACCACAAGAGAAGATTAACAATCTTTTAGACAACACCCACCAGTGGGACTCGAACCCAGAAAGCACAACTATCTTCCAATAGCTGCCATAACTAGTATGCCTTAACCCACTACACCAAGTCAGACCCTTAAAAGAGATAGAGACTTCGAAGTATTTACCTCAAATATCTCCACCTCCCAATGGCGCCAGATTAGTGAGGGGTCACTCAAGCATTTTTCATCTCTATCTCTTTTAAGGGTCTGACTTGGTGTAGTGGGTTAAGGCATACTAGTTATGGCAGCTATTGGAAGATAGTTGTGCTTTCTGGGTTCGAGTCCCACTGGTGGGTGTTGTCTAAAAGATTGTTAATCTTCTCTTGTGGTTCATGCAAGTATGTGCTTATAGCATAGACACGAGTTCTCCCACATTGACAGTGGCTTGATGAAAAATGCTTGAGTGACCCCTCACTAATCTGGCGCCCTTGGAGGTGGAGATATTTGAGGTAAATACTTCGAAGTCTCTATCTCTTTTAAGGGTCTGACTTGGTGTAGTGGGTTAAGGCATACTAGTTATGGCAGCTATTGGAAGATAGTTGTGCTTTCTGGGTTCGAGTCCCACTGGTGGGTGTTGTCTAAAAGATTATATATATATATATAAATATATATATATATATATATATATATATATATATATATATATATATATATATATATATATGTCGTACCTAGTAGCCAGAACGCACTTCTCAGCCTACTATGCAAGGCCCGATTTGCCTAATAGGCCAAGTTTTCATGAATTAATTGTTTTTCGACTACCTAACCTACCTAACCTAACCTAACCTAACTTTTTCGGCTACCTAACCTAACCTAACCTATAAAGATAGGTTAGGTTAGGTTAGGTAGGGTTGGTTAGGTTCGGTCATATATCTACGTTACTTTTAACTCAAATTAAAACAAATTAACTTATACATAATGAAATGGACAGATTTATCATTTCATAAGAAAAAATTTAGAAAATTATATAATTTCAGGAAAACTTGGTTTATTAGGCAAATCGGGCCTTGCATAGTAGGCCAAGTACGACGTTCTGGCTACTAGGTACAACATTATATATATTAATAATAATATATGTATATATGTTGTACCTAGTAGCCAGAACGTCGTACTCGGCCTACTATGCAAGGCCCGATTTGCCTAATAAGCCAAGTTTTCATAAGCCACCTACGTTTGCATGACATGTTCCTAACATAATATTTTTAGGAAAGAACCAATTTGGAAAGAATTTTTTTTTAAATACGAAAAGGTTCAGGCCGTTATTCAAATCGGCCCTTCCTAACAAACTGGCCTAGCCTTGAAGAGGCAATTATCACAAGCAAATAACTGCTACCCAATGGAACGTACCATCTCCGTGGCCGCCTCTCGAGCTTAGGAGAATTGCGAGATCCTCAACCCAAGTCATATAAGCTTTCTACTACACTACCGTGGATGTAATATTTTATTAACTTTGATTACTAGGATCCTCGAACAACCGACCTCCGGCATGGGAGGCATTCTATCATCTGTTCCTGCAGTCTGATATAGAACGGCGCCATAGTTCTCAAAAACTTTCCGCTAATGTTGCAGCAATGGAAATTGTTTGCTGGGAAGAGAGCGCCCTGCGACTCTCCACATACAACTTTTCCTACACAGACTTGACTTCATTAATGCAAACTTTGCTTCATTTGAAAAACCAAGCTGCAAATCTACTTAGGATAAAGCTCCTCCTGCTATCATGTGCCTCTAGCATTCTAAGGAGTTTCGCTTGAAGCACAGTGTCAAAATCGTCGTCCCTGTCAAATTGTAGAATGGAGCAAGCCTTTACACTATTAACTACTTTAAATAAACTGGCAAGTAACGAGAGTAAGTTTGTTGAACACGAAAACGTCTTTAGTAAAATCATGTTGAGAATCCCATAATACTCGGTTTGTTAGGATGTAAACGAACGGCTATTGAGTTTGTTGATACAAGTTATTTTCCTACAGTAAACTTTAAGCCATTTGGACAATTGTTTGACACTAATGACCTATCTCCTTTCTTTAAATTCAACACAATGGTTTATTAAACATTCAAAGCAAAGGCTCACTTAGCTCTTTACATTCTTTAAAAATTGGAAAATAAGCCATGGGGACTTTTGGCTATAATTTTGTTGTATTTGTTTAATTACTTCATCTTTGGTATCCAAGATACCAGTCAACTTGTCCTTCACCACACATGAAGGTATGTTCAGGTACATATAATCTACGTCTCCGGTTAATACAAGGTATTCATTAAAGAACATGTTATCAGCAAAGGTTAGAGGTTCATGAACGAGTATTAGATCGTTGGTGTAGATATTACTTAACCAGATGCCAAGAACACTGGCCAGTGAAACACAGATACCAATCGAGTTGTTTTCAGATTGTAATTCTTAAGGACATTACATTAATCCTTTCTTGATGGTAGTTCCTAATTGGATGTAAGATGGAACCTGAGATAACTACTGCTTGAAACTCTGAAGTTAGTACAAGATGCCAAACCATGAAAATTAAACATGCAATATCCAATGAAACAGCACAAAAGCTTTTGGAATTGTTCAGGGACTAAAGTCCAGTTAGTGTAAAGATTTAGCATAAGATGCTAAATCTTAGCATAAGATTTAGATTAAGCATAAGATTTAGCAACAGCCCCCCCCCCCCGCCCATTTCTTCCCCCCCCCCCCTCTCTCTCTCTCTCTCTCTCTCTCTCTCTACATTTTTTCCTTCTTCTCTTTCTTTCCAGCTCTAGATGGCAGGTGACCTGGTCCCGCCTCCCAGCATCTTCACGGCTAGTTAGTTTCGTTGTCAAGTGCCTGGCCCCTAAGTGGACGTAACGTGATGTAGCCAGGCAACTTGAGAACACACTTTGCCTTTTTCATCTATTTTTTGCAACACGCAGTTGTCTTCAGTTTATTTTTGCCCTGTGTACCTTTGTAATTTTTTGGTGGAAGTTTTCTTTTGTTAGAAGTTTTCTTGCCATTTGTGTGATGTTATTACATAAAAAGAAGAACATTAAATTATTATTTCATTTGATTGCTATTATGAGCTTGTTCTTAACACTGTCGTTTCCATTTATTTTTTCTATTTTATTTTCGTTGTTTCATTCACCTTTAATTTACTGGTATATATGCTCAAAGATTTGGTTCGTTTGTGAGCACCGAAATCTTTGACGATTATAAGTGTTGTGCCGTGTTTAAAATGGAGATAGATCACTGTTGGGGAGAACATTCCACGAATCGTCATTTGCAAGAACCATTCGTTGCAATATGAAAAAACATAGAATTATAAAGGACTCACAACATGTTGTTCTTTTGTTCCGCTTGTGTTAATAAATCAATTTCAATTATTGTACACAATCTTTCATAACAGTTGATACCAGAAAGGTTTACCATTATTTTCGTAGATTTTAGCAAAGAAATTAATGATGCACCACAAGAGAGACTCCCAGATAGTTGGTATTGGTACATGGTATTGGGACGGGTTTTTATTCCAAGTTGCTTATGGCTTGGTTATTGCAAGAAAGTTGTGTAAGTATTAACAAAGCTAACCGTTGCAGGTGGAGTTCCCTAGTGTCATTTTGTATATACTGGAGGAGACCTAGATATTATGTCTGAAGCTGAACAAATCTTTGTGTGGGTTGAGGAGGACAAGTTTACTAGTATAGTAGTTATCAAGGATGATGTTATTAAACTAACAATTTATGGCCAAAAGTTCCCATGGCTAGATGCAGGATTTGCAAAAGTTCTTAAAGACTGTACAGACACGAGACTTGTCTCGAATATTTAATAAATCATTGTCATGATTTCAAGAATGAAGATAGATCACTTCTGTTAATCGTCCAATTAGATAATCGTCTACTATAGGAAAATGGTTTGAATAAAAATTGCAAAAGGCATTTATTTACACAATGAAAAACTGAATATAATGGAAACTCAACATGATTTTACTAATACATATTCGTGTTAAACAAATTTACTCTTGTTCATTTCAAGTTTATTTAGAGTAGTTAATAATGTAAAGGATTGAACCATTATTACTTTGACCTTAGCCAAGCCTTTGTCACTGTGCTTCATAACAAACTCATTAGAACTTGAAAGGCCCACGACAGTGGAAGGAGATTTCCAAGGGTAAACAAGGCATGGATTTTTCAAATAAGCAAAGTTTGCATAAGGAGTTAAGTCTGAGGAAGAGTTGTAAATGAGGGTCACACGGCTCTCTCTCATCACAAAACACTAATCTCCACTGCTACAATATAACTGGGAACTTTTGAAAATTTTGACAACGTTTTATTTCATATTGCAAGAACATAATTGTGTGTGGTTGTTCTTAGCTTATCAAATCTTTCTGAACCATCATTAGCCAACCAAATTTAAGAACCTGTGACACCTCTAGAGTTGCCTTAAGGGCCTAACACCAAAAATGCAATAAAATAAAACTGGTTCGATTTGAATCAAACATTTTTGGCTAGTTGTATATACATTGGGTTCAACTGGTCTAAGTCTCAGCATCGTAGCATAAATAGGAAGGGGAAAAAAATATTGAATTATGTGTTGGCAATTTTCCAAAATAGTAAAAAATTATCAAACACAAGCATCAACTAAAATCATGTCTATGACTCTAAGCTATCACAATAGCATATAATAAAGTATTTTAATAATTAGTTTTTAATAATAAATAATAAAGCATTTTAATTAGTTTTTTTTTCAAAAAATTTAGTACAAAAAAAATTAGATTTTCATTTCCTTTCTCTATATTGTTCTCATATTTTTTTTATCAGGCGATTTTCATGAAACTTGTACACCTTACTGAACATATGCCTATCTGTAAGGGAGCAAATTTTGAAAGAAATCGGTCAACGTCAGCCACAGGTGGCCAAACTTTAAACTTTATTTTACTCAAGTAAGTATTTACAACTTCATGGTGCCTGGACTCTTCCATTTATTAATCAATTACATGAAAGCTACACATTATATGTAATTTTATGCTTCTACAATCTCTATAACACTTTATTCCTATTGTTACGGTAATCTCTCTAGGAAGAGATTCGGCCTACTCCGTTATCACCTATTCTCATACCACATCTATATATTCAGGAACTGCAGCCACAAGAGCAACACCACCACCTCTCAAAACGCCTAGACATAGTACCACCAGACTACCTCCACCACGGCCCGTCACCCTCCTCGCACCTGGTGATGCCTCAGGATCACGCTACCTCTTAAACAAGCAGTTAACTGAGCCGGTTCCTAGTTATCGACGATACCAGCACCACCTGAATGGCCGTCGTTCTATACAAGTAGAAGCCAGCCACCAACATGATTCAGATTACTCCTGAGTGCTCTACTGAGTAGACCTTGTGGGAAATTTTTTACCCACTATATCTATATTATTATCTAAGAAATGTATTATTACTATATCATATCTAAATCATAACAAAACATATCAAAATTATATCAGAACACTACAGATTCTTATACATCTGGATCCTAGATTGACAATGCCTATGATCATGTACGCCATAGACCCATAGGTGCCTATGGACTTGTTGCATGATTTCTCAAGGATCCAGAAGCTTCTAGAAGGATTTCTTAATTAAAAAATTATTGAACATTGTATTGATATCCGGTAGGGATTAAATCAAATCCTTAATAAGAATCA
>WNGS01135237.1:5276503-5288491 GCA_020271785.1 Procambarus virginalis
GTGGTTGGGTCTTAGTCCTGTGAACCCACCTGTTGATCTTGGTGGGAAGGATAAAGCTGCTTTATGCACCATGGATTCGAGCACACACAGGGTTCTGCTCTGGTGACACCGACTAGGGGAACACTGTCATCACGAGGAGCTCTGGGTGGGTGTTTTTCCCTCAGGGCTTGTGCTGTATCGGCATCCCTGGTGGCAACTGTATCTTCACTGGTGATGATTCTGATTGCCCCTATTGTGTTGCCTTCTTCTATTTTCTTGCTGACTGTTGCTCTGATTTTGGATGCCTCGGTTATACTGTTGATACCTTTCCTGAGGTGGGTGTTTTTGGCACGGGTGGGGAGGGGTGCGTGGTTGTCCTCTCTATGAAAACTATTTATAGCCATAATGACTGAGGAAGCTAGTGATTTGTCTCTCCTTGCAGGGACAGCTAGGCATATGTTTCCAAACAGGAGAAGGTTGCGCCATGCTTGGATGGTTCCCAGGGAGTCATTGACCTTTTTCAAGAGGCTGGATAGTTTGGCTGCTGCCTGGGGCCGGGCAGCTTTGGGGATGTGTTGCAAGGTTCCAACCGATGTTGCTTTAATGGCTTCTAGTAGATTCTCAGTCGAAATGACGCTGTTCGAGGTGTTTTCCCTGACTGCTGGAGTGGGGCCTTGATTGATACTCTCTTTGGGAGGGCGCCACATACCCGGACAATCTGTTCCGTTGTGAGCATGCTTGCACACATCTCTGTTACGCTTGAGTCTCCACACCTAGTCGCACACTTGGCATGTGCCGTACCTGTCGTCGCTTGATGGTTCCTCTTTGCTGTGAGAAGCCTGGCTGTCAGTCGTGACCTGCGACATAGGCGGGCTCTGGGCGGGCTCTGGGTGAGCGCTGGGTGGGGCGGGTATCTGGGCAGGGGCGGGCTCTGGGTGAGCGCTGGGTGGGGCGGGCTCTGTGAGCGCTGGGTGGGCGCTGGGCGGTTATATATATATATATATATATATATATTATATATATATATATATTTATATATATATATAATATTATATATATCTATATATATATATATATATATATATTTTTATATATATATATATATATATATATATATATATCTATATTAATATATATATATATATAATGGCAGCAAGTTTTCATTTAGACATGTTTCAGTACATTTGAATGCATATTGTGTTGATTATTTTCTGTTCGGGGCTTTCTAAACCTCTGACTAGAAGCTCTCGCATCTTGGTGTAATTGGAAGAGGATTTCTCCAAATGTCATCTTTGTGCGAGGTAAATTAAAAGAATAAATAACTGTAGAATGTATTACACCAATTATAAATTTACACAACTTTTCGAACCTACATGGTCCATTCTCAAGTGATGGGACTTCACGTTTTGTTTTAGATTCAGTTCCTCGGACAAAAAGTTCCCAAGTTGCACGGGCTATGATGAACCCGTAATGAACTTACCTGGCACAGGGGTTGGGCAGTAACTTGTGTTGGGACTGAACTGGGCGCATTGAATTTATACATTTAGGGGCCAGACGAATAATACAAGGTGAAGAGTACGTCGTTTAGGGGGATGAATAAAGCGAAAAAAGGGAGGAAGCACATGCAAAGATTAATCAGGTGTAGTGGGCGCGGCGTTTTGAGTAGTGTCGTCAACATTGGCATCTTCACGTTCCGGTCATGTTCTTGCTCTCATGGTGGGTACAGTGAATAGTTCCGTTATTTGAGTATTTATGGTGGGTTGTTCTGCTTTTATGTGAACGGCTTCAAGCATTTGTAATCTTCTTACATCCTGAGTTTTGTCTATTATGCAAGTATTTTCATTCAACTCATTTTTATTTTCACTCTTGTAAGGATGAGGTCATCGGGCAATCTCATGTGATTTTTAGGGGCACCTGACTGAATATATCAGGCAAACGCCTTGTGATATATATATATATATATATATATATATATATATATATATATATATATATATATATTATATATATATATATATATATATATATATATATATATATATATATATATATATAATATATATATTGTGATGGTAATCTCTTCCAAGAGAGATTTGGCCTGTTCTTTCCTCCATCATGCTACTTAAATATGTCTATAACATCAAAATACTACATTCAATAGTATATATGTAGTAGAATACGTTTCTACACAGGGTATATGTACCCTACACTCGCTCTCCAAACCCCCTCGCTGTCGACGAGCCACCCTCGTCGATCACCAAACTACCACTTCCAGCCAGCACGCTTCCCATTGGTGAATCGGCGACGCCACTCGACTTCAGCGCCATCTCCATAGCCGATGACTAAGCGTGCACTAGCAGTTGGCTTTAGAATATTCTGTGCTCTCAAGACTGATACTTCTATCTAGCATACGCTCTGTGTATTAGTGGAGGTTTTCAGCCATCCAATATTCTCAGCACCTTCAATTCATTTTTTGTCTTGTTCATTGTAGAGTAACGTAACCATTATTTTATTTTATATCTTTTATTGTTTCTGTATTTTTGTTTAATTCGTACTGTACATAGCCAAGGGATTATCTTTGTTTATATTTGTTTAACGTCAATTAAAGTTTCATTGTTCATACGATTTGTTTTGCGTGTTTTTCCCTTTTTACTAGACCACAGGAGGCAACAGCCAAGCCGTCAACTTTTTTTTCTCTTTTTTTTACTAATGTGATTGGCATTTACACCAGTCATTGGGAGGACTGCCGTACACCTACATTTTCCCATCACTATATATATATATATATATATATATATATATATATATATATATATATATATTATTAAATATGACCGAAAGTAAGATTAATAATTCTAACACGAATTTTCTCGATTTTCCTTATGTTTCTTTTTACTGGTGACGGTAAATGAAAAATCAATTCTCCAAATTCATTTTTATTTCTAGTCTGACGCGACACTTAAGCGCGTTTCGTAAAACTTATTACATTTTCAAAGACTTTAGTTTATCCACACACAACTTATGCCTGAAACAGCATTGGCTCTTATACCTGCATTTGGGTGAGGTGATGTAATACAATAGTGGGGTGAAAAACAAACTATCAACAAAACACAGAACACGGAACAATGGTTATAGATTTGCAGAAGTAGGGTAAAAATAGAACTGCAGAAGGCCTATTGGCCCATATTTCTTGATGTTTCTATATTGGAGCGGAGTCTTGAAGTGGGTAGAATATAGTTCTGCGTTAATTGGCTGTTGATTGCTGGTGTTGACTTCTTGATGTGTAGTGCCTCGCAGATGTCAAGCCGCCTGCTGTCGCTGTATCTATCAATGATTTCTGTGTTGTTTGCTAAGATTTCTCTGGTGATGGTTTGGTTGTGGGGAAGAGAATATATGTTCCTTAATGGAGCCATGTTGCTTATGCATCGTTAAACGCCTGGAAAGAGATGTTGTTGTCTTGCCTATATACTGAGTTTTTTAGGCTTACAGTCCCCAAGAGGGCATTTGAAGGCATAGACGACGTTTCTCTCTTTTTTAGAGCGTTCTGCTCCGTGTCTGGAGAGTTTCTCATGAATAGGCTGGTCGTTTTTTTGGTTTTATAGTAAATCGTTAGTTGTATCTTCTAATTTTTGTCTGTAGGGATAACATTTCTATTAACAATATCTTTTAGGACCCTTTCCTCCGTTTTATGAGCTGTGGAGAAGAAGTTCCTGTAAAATAGTCTAATAGGGGGTATAGGTGTTGTATTAGTTGTCTCTTCAGAGGTTGCATGGCGTTTCACTTTCCTTCTTATGATGTCTTCAATGAAACCATTGGAGAAGCCGTTGTTGACTAGGACCTGCCTTACCCTACAGAGTTCTTCGTCGACTTGCTTCCATTCTGAGCTGTGGCTAAAAGCACGGTCGACATAAGCGTTAACAACACTCCTCTTGTACCTGTCTGGGCAGTCACTGTTGGCATTTAGGCACATTCCTATGTGCCTAAATGCCTATATATATATATATATATATATATATATATATATATATATATATATATAAATAAATGTCGTACCTAGTAGCCAGAACGCACTTCTCAGCCTACTATGCAAGGCCCGATTTGCCTAATAGGCCAAGTTTTCATGAATTAATTGTTTTTAGACTACCTAACCTACCTAACCTAACGTAACTTTTTCGGCTACCTAACCTAACCTAAGCAATAAAGATAGGTTAGGTTAGGTTAGGTAGGGTTGGTTAGGTTCGGTCATATATCTACGTTAATTTTAACTCAAATAAAAAAAAATTGACCTCGTACGTAATGAAATGGGTAGCTTTATCATTTCATAAGAAAAAAATTTGAGAAAATATATTAATTCAGGAAAACTTGGCTTATTAGGCAAATCGGGCCTTGCATAGTAGGCCAAAAAGTGAGTTCTGGCTACTAGGTACGACATATATATATATATATGTGTGTGTGTGTGTGTGTGTGTGTGTGTGTGTGTATTGGGAAGTTATCACACTTATAACCCCAACATTCGATAGCACTCTTAACTTTCTTACATAAGAATAAAAGTACCTGCAGAAGGCCTACTGTCCCATACGAGGCAGCTCCTATTTATAACCACCCAATCCCATTAATATACATGTCCAACCCACGTTTGAAACAATCGAGGGACCCCACCTCCACCACGTTACGCGGTAATTGGTTCCTAACCAATTAGGCACAGATATTTCATCAAATCACCTCAACATACTGGGCCGCATGAGCATCAAGTGTGCTTCAAGTCTGAATGGTCCCCAAGCCAACATGCATATTGTAACCACAAAGCCAACGGTAGCTTAGTGGTTACAGCACTGGACGTGCCAAGGGGCATGGTGGTTCTGGCTAACCGGGTTCGAATCCTACATGGCTTAAGAGTTTTCTGATGCATGTTGATTTGTGGATCATTCAAGCTTGACACGCACTTCATTCGTCAAGTGTGTACGCAAATCAATAATATGTGAAGGAAAATAAAGTTTAGGAGTTTTCGAACATCAGTGAGTCCTTCCTCAGAGACGTTAAATGTTAAACTGAACAGAAGTAACAACGAGAACAGAATTCCGTTGTTACTGCTACTGATACTTCTGCTGCTATTACTACTATTTCTAATACTACTTTTGCTGCTGCTACTTCTGTTGCAGTTAACCTCTGGTGCTAATGCTGCTGTTATTTTTGTTGTAATTGCTGCTACGACTATTATTCTCATTGCCACTACAACTGTTTCAACTTCTCATCAGTTGGTGCTCCTATTGTTAGTACTACTGTTGCTTGTACTACTGTCACTACTACTACTACTGTTGGTGCTAAAATTACTATGATAAGCCTGCTGCCACGACACATGGACGGCTTCACGAACGCGGAATAACAAAGGAAATTACAGCCACATTGACGCGCGCGCACAAACGTGCTGAGGGGTAAACAAATGTATGCACAGGGACCTGCAACCTGACGCATGCAGTAAGTCGCCAGCACGCATGCCCGTTATCAAGCTGACGCACACAGTAACGCGCCGGCGTTACTAAGCTGGCTCATATAGGAACGCCCTGGCGTTACCAAGCTGGCTCATATAGGAACGCCCTGGCGTTACCAAGCTGGCTCATATAGGAACACGTCAGCACACAGAGTAACGTTACCACAGGATCGCCTCCTCGACTCGCAAGTTGCACTTGAAATACTAATTCCGTCCATCATAGATTTACATAAATTAGTACGAGAAAAGATTAGAAAAAAACTTATTCTCTTCTTCATTATACTTTCATACTGCACTTAAAATATACCAGACAANGGAGGACGAGGGGTGATGGTGTAGGACGAGGGGTGATGGTGGGAGGACGAGGGGTGATGGTGGGGGGACGAGGGGTGATGGTGGAGGACGAGGGGTGATGGTGGAGGACGAGGGGTGATGGGGAAGACGAGAGGGTGTGGAAAACATTATGTTGAAGTATTATCGGCCTCGGGTGCGAGTACGCATACGGTCATTCTGGAGGTCTAGCTCCTGGTCCTCCTCGGGAGGGTGAGGTGCTGTGGGGCGTGGTCGAGGCTGCTGACGTGTCACCATGGTGGGGATCTGAAGGTGGTGTTGCGGAAGGCGCCGGGTACTCCGGTGTTTAAGGTTTCCAATTAGCATGGGAGTACCAAGTGAGCGGGTTCCATCCCTGCTCATAGTTCCTACTAATTTTCTCATTCATATATCCCGTTAATGTGATTTCATTGTGTATTGACGAATAATAATAAGAAAAAATCAGTAAGAGGCCGTGATGAGGGCTCGAACCTACGCGCTGGGTATTCCAGACACACGCTCTAGACAACCAGACCACGACATGGTCAAAAGGATTGCAACCTGGGGTTCTACTGAACCAACGAGGATTCCTGAAGCTTCCACTGAAGCCAAACCAGGGTTTCAAACAACTCCCCCCCCCATGCACTCTGGCTGGTTGCAATCCTTGTGACCATGTCGTGGCCTGGTTGTCTAGAGCGTGTCTGGGAACACCCAGCGCGTAGGTTCGAATCCTCATAAGGGCTCTTACAGATTTTCTAATTGATATATCACATTAATGTGATTTCTCTGTGAATAATGATAATACTATTAACCAAAACAATGACGTGTGAAGAAGTGGCAACACATCTTGGCCCTGCCACCACTCGACACTGACGTACACATCTGGCTCTGTAACCACTCGACACTGACGTACACATCTGGCTCTGTAACCACTCGACGTTAATGTACACATCGGGCCCTGCCACCACTCGACATTAATGTACACATCTGGCCCTGCCACCATCGACATTAATGTACACATCTGGCACTGCCACCACTCGACATTATGTACACATCTGGCACTGCCACCACTCGACATTAATGTACACATCTGGCACTGCCACCACTCAATAATGTACACATCTGGCACTGCCACCACTCGACATAATGTACACATCTGGCCCTGCCACCACTCGACAATAATGTACACATCTGGCACTGCCACCACTCGACAAGGGGGGGAGGGGGGGGGTGCGGGAGGTGGCTTGGACAGAACACGGAAAGAACAATATTGAGCGACCATTTTGGACCTCCAAGGTTTCATACTGAAATCCACAAGGAATAATATTGGAAAATCGTGCAACGGAAGCACGACGAATGAGATACAAACCCGCGTTCGAGGCTACCTCCTCCACCCCTTCCCACTTCAAAACACCACGGAGAACCTAATGCCAGATTTGTAAACTCCATTCCTTGCAGAAAACATTGTACATGAAAACTATATAAGGATGAATATAACTACTGCGAACATGCCTAATTGGTCCCCAGGACTATATGCAGCTGAAAACTCACACCCCAGAAGTGACTCGAACCCATACTGCCAGGAGCACTCTACTGGCGCACAGGATCCCTTAACCGCTCGACCAACACGACCGGACAAAAGACGAATATTGAATGTAACCATACCACTACACCGATTATTTAGGACCACAGTAGCCCTCCACTCTGACGGTCGCATTGACGAGAAGCGGTGAACTACTGGACCACAAGCCAGGGTGCACGAGGAGGAGTGTACTAAAAACCCCTGGTGTGGGCTCCGGTTGGTGCCTCAGGACTCCTAGTGGATTCAACCGAATCCCAGATTACATTGCTTTTGAGCGTGTTGTGGGTGTAGTGGTCTGGGGTGCTAGCGTAGGAGTACTGACTGTCTATCTGGACGTCATGGGTTCGAGTCCTGGTCGGATCATTTAGAGTCTTAGTAATTTATAGCTTGCGCGTTCCTGCAGTGTTTCTCACATATTATTAATATAATTTTATATATATATGGCAGTGTTAGACCACGGAGGAAGAATTGAAACAGGAATTTCCTTAAGTACTTTCGTGTATTAATACGAATATGTTGCATTCCTTCTGAAGATGTATTAATATACGAAAATACTTATGGAAATTCTGTTTCAATTCTTCCTCCATGGTCTGACACTGTCACTTTTTCATCACGTGTTAATTTTCGTGATTTACCCACACAAACACACACATAGTATGCGAACAAGCTGAATGGTCCCCAGGCATATATGCAACTGAAAACTCACACCCCAGAAGTGACTCGAACCCATACTGCCAGAAGCAGTCTGCTAGCGCACTTTGTCCGGTCGTGTTGGTCGAACGGTTAAGGAATCTGTACACCAGCAGAGTGCTCTGGCAGTATGGGTTCGAGTCCACTTCTGGGGTGTGAGTTTTCATTTGCATATAGTCCTGGGGACCATTAAGGCTTGTTCGCATTTGTGTTCCTCACGTGTGCCAAAAGAATGAGGTGATTTGATAAAATACCATGCCCAAGATTACCAACCGAGTGCCAGGGGGGGGGGGGATGGAAATAGCCTCGGCTACCATCCTCTTTTGCTGGTGTGTTGGTCGAGCGGTTAAGGGATCCTGTACGCCAGCATAGTGCTCCTGGCAGTATGGGTTCGATTCCTCTGGGGGTGTGAGTTTTCAGGGTATATATATATATATATATATATATATATATATATATATATATATAATATATATATATATATATATATTTATATATATATATATATATATATATATATATATATATAATATATATTTATTATATTATATAGATATATTTATAATATATATATTTATATATATTTATATATATATATATATATATATATATATATATATAATATATATATTTATATATATATATATGTTGTACCTAGTAGCCAGAACGTCATATTCGGCCTACTATGCAAGGCCCGATTTGCCTATTAAGCCAAGTTTTCCTGAATTAATATATTTTCTCTAATTTTTTCTTATGAAATGATAAAGCTACCCATTTCATTATGTATGAGGTCAATTTTTTTTATTGGAGTTAAAATTAACGTAGATATATGACCGAACCTAACCAACCCTACCTAACCTAACCTAACCTATCTTTATAGGTTAGGTTAGGTTAGGTAGCCGAAAAAGTTAGGTTAGGTTAGGTTAGGTAGGTTAGGTAGTCGAAAAACAATTAATTCATGAAAACTTGGCTTATTAGGCAAATCGGGCCTTGCATAGTAGGCTGAGAAGTGCGTTCTGGCTACTAGGTACGATATATATATATATATATATATATATATATATATATATATATATATATATATATATATATATTATATATATTTATATATATATATATATATATATGTTATTAAATATGACCGAAAAAGTAAGATTAATAATTCTAACACGAATTTTCTCAATTTTCCTTATGTTTGTTTTTACTGATGACGGTAAATTAAAAATCAATTCTCCAAAATTCATTCTTTATTTCTTAGTCTGACGCGACACTTGAGCGCGTTTCGTAAAACTTATTACATTTTCAAAGACTTTAGTTACACACACACAGAACAACTATAACTGAACAGAGTTTAAATACCTGCATTTGGGTGAGGTGACATGTTACAATGGTTTGGGGTGAGGTGAGAACAAACACAGAACACGAAACAATGGGTATAAGGGAAGAATAGATCTGTAACTGCAGAAGGCCTATTGGCCCGTATTTCTTGATGTTTCTATATTGGAGCGGAGTCTTGAAGTGGGTAGAATATAGTAGTGCGTTAATTGGCTGTTGATTGCTGGTGTTGACTTCTTGATGTGTAGTGCCTCGCAGATGTCAAGCCGCCTGTTGTCGCTGTATCTATCAATGATTTCTGTGTTGTTTGTTAAGATTTCTCTGGTGATGGTTTGGTTGTGGGAAGAGATTATATGTTCCTTGATAGAGCCCTGTTGCTTATGCATCGTTAATCGCCTGGAAAGAGATGTTGTTGTCTTGCCTATATATTGAGTTCTTTGGGGCTTACAGTCCCCAAGTGGGCATTTGAAGGCATAGACGACATTGGTCTCTTTCAAAGCGTTCTGCTTTGTGTCTGGAGAGTTTCTCATGAGTAGGTTGGCAGTTTTCTTGGTTTTATAGTAAATCGTCAATTGTATCTTCTGATTTTTGTCTGTAGGGATAACGTTTCTATTAACAATATCTTTCAGGACCCTTTCCTCCGTTTTATGAGCTGTGGAGAAGAAGTTCCTGTAAAATAGTCTAATAGGGGGTATAGGTGTTGTGTTAGTTGTATCTTCAGAGGTTGCATGGCGTTTCACTTTCCTTCTTATGATGTCTTCAATGAAACCATTGGAGAAGCCGTTGTTGACTAGGACCTGCCTTACTCTACAGAGTTCTTCGTCGACTTGCTTCCATTCTGAGCTGTGGCTGAGAGCACGGTCGACATAAGCGTTAACAACACTCCTCTTGTACCTATCTGGGCAGTCACTGTTGGCATTTAGGCACATTCCTATGTTTGTTTCCTTAGTGTAGACTGCAGTGTGGAAACCTCCGCTCCTTTCCATGACTGTTACATCTAGAAAGGGCAGCTTCCCATCCTTCTCCATCTCGTAAGTGAAACGTAACACAGAATTCTGCTCAAACGCTTCTTTCAGCTCCTGCAGATGTCTGACATCAGGTACCTGTGTAAAAATGTCGTCAACATACCTGCAGTATATGGCCGGTTTCAAGTTCAAGTCGACTAAGACTTTTTCCTCAATAGTACCCATGTAGAAGTTTGCAAACAGGACGCCTAGGGGAGAACCCATAGCGACCCCATCTACTTGCTTATACATGTGCCCATCCGGGCTCAAGAAGGGTGCCTCCTTAGTACAAGCTTGGAGTAGTTTCCTCAGGATATTTTCTGGCATGTCAAGGGGAGTACAGGCCGGGTCTCGATACACTCGGTCCATTATCATCCCGATTGTTTCATCCACAGGTACGTTGGTGAACAGTGATTCTACGTCCAACGATGCTCTTATCCCTGTAGCCCGTGTTCCCCGCAGTAAGTCAACAAATTCCTTCGGGGATTTCAGGCTGAAGTTGCACGGGACATAAGGAGTCAGTAAGCCGTTGAGTCGTTTCGCCAGTCTGTACGTGGGTGTGGGTATCTGGCTGATAATTGGCCGAAGTGGGTTTCCAGGCTTATGCGTCTTGACGTTTCCATACGCATATCCAGGTTTATATTCTCCAATAATCTTTGGCAGGTGGAGTCCGGATTTCTTGGCATTCACAGTTTCAATCAACTTGTTGACCTTTGTTTTCAATTCGGCTGTAGTGTCCTTCGTTACCCTTTGGAATTTAGTTTGGTCAGAGAGTATGTGGTTCATTTTCGCCAGATATTCGTCTTTCTTAAGGATGACGTATATTGGCGACTTGTCGCCTCTCCTGACAACTATCTCCTTGTTCTCACGAAGGCTCTTGGCTGCCGCTTTGAGCTCGGGGGTCAGTATGGTACTTCTGTAGTTGCCTCGATTCTTTCCTCCTTCTGCGATAATTTCAGCTTGTAAGGTGTCTTTGGTGGTGACCTTCTTTTGTGCTTCGAGGTCAAATATGTCGTCCAACAGGATCTCCAACTCCACTTTCCGGGCCAACGCACTTGGTCTGGACATAACGTGACAGTTTATACCCAGATTTAGGAGAGTGACTTGGTCCTCAGTGAGGTTGATACCTGCAAGGTTCAGGAAGCCGTCTCTTGGTCGTGGAATTGCCATGGGTCCTCCATATAGTGTTGTTAGCTTCTTGATAATCCTTGTTTCCGTGCTGAGGTGATGTCGGTCTGTGAGGATGTCGAGGTGTTGTTCGATGCGGGTGCGGAGACTTTCGTCGATGTTGCTGTTTCTCCATTCGTTTGTGGCCTGAAGTAGTTGCGTTTTATTGTCTTTGATATCATTTTCTGCCTTGTGTATCTGATTACGAATCAGATCTTGGCGATATTTTATCGTGAAGGCTTGATTCCTTGCTGCTGGGTCGTGCGTTTAATATTAGTATATTTGGTAGCAGTCTTTCCTGTAGACATATGTTATTAAATATGACCGAAAAGTAAGATTAATAATTCTAACACGAATTTTCTCAATTTCCTTATGTTTGTTTTTACTGATGACGGTAAATTAAAACAATTCTCAAAAATCATTCTTTATTTCTA
>WNGS01135237.1:5306889-5325464 GCA_020271785.1 Procambarus virginalis
CAGTTGCAGTAAGCATGTCGGCAGATACAATGACGGTTGGCAGTCCATTTGCTGCAATAGGCTGCTCATTGCTTTTGACGAACATGCAATGGTCTGTTCTGCCAATCCTGTCCGCAAGGTAAAGAGTACTGGTATTGTCTTTTGTCTGTTGCTGGTGGAGGCTGTGGCTGGGATGGCAGTGGAGGCGGAGCCTGGATGTAGTTTCCCCAAGGGTTAGGCTGCAGTGTGGTGACTCCACTGTTTGGAAAGACTAGAAACGATTCCGGCTGCATGTTGTAGGATGTCGCCGGTCGAGTGGTCGCTGAAGCTGGTCTGGCTCCACTTAAGGCGGCCAGTGTATCAGAAATGTACCGGCCCTGAAGAGCTTCCTCACTAGAGGAGAGGAGGAGTTGGGCTCCGTTACCGTCTTCCTGGATGCCAGTCGGCGCAGCCTCAGTGATGCTGCTAAGAATGCTGAGTATTTCCGTCCTGCTGAAGATGTGGATTCCTTGGAACCGCACCTTAATCTTGTGAATCATGGTACCTGTTGACGTGTGTCATAAGCGAGAGCTGAAGCCAGTGCAATTCAGCTGCTGCCCCCCCCCCTCCCCCTCAACGGGCCACACTAGAGGGGAAGAATAATTCTCTCTCTCTCTCTCTCTCTCTCTCTCTCTCTCTCTCTCTCTCTCTCTCTCTCTCTCTCTCTCTGTACGGCTCTCCTGCTTGCTCGAAACTCTACATATAAGATTTTGCTTAACTTTTGAGTACCCGACGCCACCCAAGTACAAGCGTCCCTCTGCGTGTATTGCCTTATGCCTCAAATAGAAAGTTATCATTACTGTCTAACAAAAATGTTAACTCCTTCATTTCTACTTACTGACTGAAGCCTTTTTATTACAGCTATTATCTTGATTTTGGTGTAGGAATTATTGTTGTGCCTTGGAAGAATGCCAGTGTCTACTATTGGCTTAATACAAGGATTTTTTTATTAAGTGATTAAAAACTGCTTAAGATTTCTTCTGATCTTATAATTTTATAATTTGTTCCAACATGTACCAAAAAATTCAATACTGAGAACAATTTTTGAGAAACATTATCACATTTGCTTATAATATTAGGAATTTTGTCACCGTTTGACATTGTTCCTTTAACTGTTCTTGTAACAAAAAAATCTGGCAATATTGATGCCAGTTTACAAAGGTTGTAAATACTGTCATCAGTGATACAGTCTTGATTTTATTTTGGAACTTGCAAATGTCAAACCGAATGATTATTTTCTCTAGATTATCAGCCCTACGTGACCTCTCTCCCTCCTGTTCACTGACATAAATAGCAGTGGTCACAACACGTCCAACACCTCATTCTGAAGCAGCTTCACTGATGGTCATAATTTAGACATTATCCATAGTGACGCCGCTGGTATATTTTCTACCTTCTTGACATGAGACACATCCGTTGTTCATTATGAGTAACAGCATGAACCTCTAAAAGTATTTTCGTGGTGAGGCAACACTGTTGGATCGAGGGTGTGGCACCAGTGCTGGTAGCAGGTTGGCAACTATTGAATTTTCGTTTTTTCTTACCCAAGCGAGTACAGGAACAATTACTATGGAAACACTCTTCATCATGCTTACAGCTGTCACTTCCACACCTCAGCCTTTAAGCCACTCTTAACTTTATAGTTCTCCCTAGAACACAATCCATCAATCAGTTTACATCCAGGTCCCCAATTATTGCTGTTGAACAGGGGCATAGAGTTAAGTGTCGGTGATCAAGTGTTCCATTTTAAGCCAGGGCTCGAAACGAGCCTGTGTCGCTAGCGAAGTGTTGAGTGAATGAGCAACCATTGCACATCAGGTCTGTAATTTCACACACAATTACAGCTCTCTTGCAACCTGGCCTTGTGTCATGCAACAAGACAGATTAGGTGACGAGTGCTAGGAGCGTCACTGCCTCTTGTTTGAACATATATGGTGATACATTGTCTGGTTCAATAGCTTTCTTCTTCTCATCTAGTGATGCTAGTTGCCTCATTACTTCTTCTCTTATATTCAATACAGGTCAATCTCACATCAAGGTATATTCCTCTTTTTACAATGGGAGCTTTTCTTGTTTGGGCCTAAACATTCTGTGGTAACTGGAATATAGGTTATCTTCTTGAGGTTATCTTGAGATGATTTCGGGGCTTAGCGTCCCCGCGGCCCGATCCTCGACCAAACCTCTATTTTGTCACACACCCGCAGGAAGCAGCCCGTAGCAGCTGTCTAACTCCCAGGTACCTATTTACTGCTAGGTGAACAAATGCATCCGGGTGAAAAAAAAAACTCTGCCCATTTGTTTCCGCTTTCACCGGGGATCGAACCCGAAATTCAGGACTACGAATCCAAAGAGCTGTTCACTCAGCTGTCAGACCCCTCAGGCCTGTCAGGTCAGGTTACTGCAAAACTTCTTGTCATTTCTTATCAGTTGACCTCAAGTTTTTCAAAATCTAGTCACTTAACCGGTCACTGTCATTTTCCTTATTGTATTACTGTGAAGTGATTTTGGGTGTTTTTGTGCTTTGGAAGCTATATCATAGTCTCTCTCTCCTATACTAATGTTATAGTATGTGTGTATTCCTAGTCCTACTAATGTGTGTGCGAGTGTACTCACCTAGTTGTACTCACCTAGTTGTGCTTGCGGGGGTTGAGCTCTGGCTCTTTGGTCCCGCCTCTCAACCGTCAATCAACAGGTGTACAGTTTCCTGAGCCTATTGGGCTCTATCATATCTACACTTGAAACTGTGTATGGAGTCAGCCTCCACCACATCGCTTCCTAATGCATTCCATTTGTCAACCACTCTGACACTAAAAAAGTTCTAATATCTCTGTGGCTCATTTGGGCACTCAATTTCCACCTGTGTCCCCTAGTGCGTGTGCCCCTTGTGTTAAACAGCCTGTCTCTATCAACCCTGTCGATTCCCCTGAGAATCTTGTATGTGGTGACCATGTCCCCCCTAACTCTTCTGTCTATCAACGAAGTGAGGTTTAATTCCTGCAGTCGCTCCTCGTAGCTCATACCTCTCAGCTCGGGTACTAGTCTGGTGGCAAACCTTTGAACCTTTTCCAGTTTAGTCTTATGCTTGACTAGATAAGGACTCCATGCTGGAGCCGCATACTCCAGGATTGGTCTGACATATGTGGTATATAATGTTCTGAAAGATTCCTTACACAAGTTTCTAAAGGCCGTTCTCATGTTAGCCAACCTGGCATATGCTGCTGATGTTATCCTCTTGATATGAGCTTTAGTGGACAGGTCTGGCGTGATATCAACCCCCAGGTCTTTCTCTCTGACTCTTCAAGTATTTCATCTCCCAAATGATACCTTGTATCTGGTATCCTGCTTCCTACCCCTATCTTCAGTACATTACATTTGCTTGGGTTAAACTCTAACAGCCATTTGTTCGACCATTCCTGCAGCTTGTCCAGGTCTTCTTGAAGTCTCAAGCTGTCCTCCTCTGTCTTAATCCTTCTCATGATTTTGGCGTCGTCAGCAAACATTGAGAGGAATGAGTCTATACCCTCTGGGAGATCATTTACGTATATCAGAAACAGGATAGGTCCAAGTACAGAGCCCTGTGGGACTCCAATGGTGACTTCACGCCAGTCTGAGGTCTCACCCCTCACCGTAACTCTCTGCTTCCTACTGCTTAGGTACTCCCTTATCCACTGGAGCGCCCTACCTGTTACTCCTGCCTGTTTCTCCAGCTAATGCATCAACCTTTTATGGGGTACTGTGTCAAAAGTGTGAGGGTGAGTGTGTGTGTGTGTGTGTGTGTGTGTGTGTGTACATGTGTGTGTGTACTCACCTAGTTGTGTTTGCGGGGGTTGAGCTCTGGCTCTTTGTGTGTGTGTGTGTGTGTGTGTGTGTGTGTGTGTGTGTGTGTGTGTGTGTGTGTGTGTGTGTGTGTGTGTGTGTGTGAGCGCGAGCGCCTATGGGTGTGCGTTTACGTGGGCGTGCGTGTGAGCGCGTGCTCCCTGAAAAGTTATGGGATTGTATTGCTATCGCTCCAGAGTGAAGTAATATGCATCTATTACCAACTTTCATTTCTCTCTCTCTCTCTCGCGCGGCTGGTAACACTGCCAGCCTGGCTATATACATTTTTTATGGTCGCAATACAGAAATGAGCACCTATAATGAACATGAACTATAATAATAATAATAACTCTCAGGCTTCAGAATTATAGATGACAGCTGAAATCACGTCAGCCTCTGCCTGAGTGCCAATTAGGATAAACCATTAATAGCAACAGTTTAATAAAACTGACCCGCATCTCTCATTGCAAGGTGTTATTAATGATGGCAAAGGGAATCAAGTTAACTTTTCTTTTAACAATGACGGTAATTGTTAGGCATGAGCTTCAAAACATCTGTAGCAGCAACCCGTTCTCGCACTTATGGTCAATATTGGCTTTTTTAATAAGTGCATATGTGACATACTAATTGATTGTGAATATTTTAGTTTACCTTGAAAAGCTTCATAGAAAACACCGACCTCACCTAACCACCTTAGTATGTTAAGATTAGAATCTTATTGCTTCTTAATTACAATTATTACTTAACCTATACCGTTGATAGGTTAGGTATTAATTGTAAATAAGAAGCAATAAAATGGTTATCTTAACATACTAAGAAGGTTAGGTGAGGTCGGTGTTTTCTATGAAGCTTTTCAAGGTAAACTAAATATTCACAATCAATTAGTATGTCACATATGCACTTATTAAATAAGCCAATATTGACCGTAAGCAAGTGCGAGAACGGGTTGGTAGCAGAAGAGGGTTGCCTGTTAACGATAAGGTAGAGGAGCTGTAATATCAGACCTGCTGGATCACCTTATCCCTGTTGTTATGTGGTGAAAAGAAACTTTAATGGTGTGTGTGTGTGTGTGTGTGTGTGTGTGTGTGTGTGGTGTGTGTGTGTGTGTGTGTGTGTGTGTGTGTGTGTGTGTGTGTGTGTGGTGTGTGAGTGTGTGAGTGAGTGTGTGAGTGAGAGTGTGAGAGTGTGAGAGTGTGAGAGTGAGAGTGTGAGAGTGTGAGAGTGAGAGAGAGAGAGGGGAAGGGATGAGGCGTTATGCAACTAACTAGATCTATTTAAATTTATAGCAAATTCCAATCCCTTGGAATTTTCACCCGGCTATCTTCATTACACCCGCTATCCCGACAGATCGGGGCGAAGAATATATTCGCCCTCCACTTAAGAGTTAAAAACGTATGAATGAATTGCCCTGCTTCAATGGGAATACATTGAAGCAGGAATGCATACAATGAATACGTTGAAATGCATTCATTAATTCCACACTGGAACTCCAGGAAAAATACGTACCTCGGGATCAGTTTGTGTTGGAGCCTTCCAGACCAGCCATGGATCATCCGTCGATGCTTTGTGGCAGCTAACGCCAAAAAAAAATGGGAACTGGAAGAGATAATTAGTAATTTTACAAACAACAGGTACTTTAACAGATGGGTTTCCCGTCAAGAGAAGAAAACGATCATCGCGTCGAGTTGAATCGAAAAGCTGGTGGTCCCAGCATGGGATATTCATCTGAGGACCAGATTTCATCAGTAACCCGGAAAGATGAGACTTTTGCAAGCAGGAAATACAAAAGTCGAGAGTTCGTGAATAAATGAAACAGACCCAAAATTTAGGCAGATTGACAAAACAAAGAGTCCAGTAGATAAATATTTAGTTGTGTAAAAATTGAAGATTAACAAAGAGGCAGACAGATAAACAGGCAGACAGACCGATAGACAGCCATTCAGTTGGACGGATACAAAGAACATTTAACTGTTCAATGTATGTCACACACAGGGAGCAGAAACGGCTCTGTTGGACAGACAAGAAAAAGATTGCCGTTTAGTGTACAGCCAAAAAAAAACAGAAAACTGCTTATATTGACAGACAGCAGACAGCAGAAGAAACAGACAGCGGAAGAAACAGACAGCAGACAGCGGAAGAGACAGACAGCAGACAGATGGTAGGACTGAAGGCGAGCAAAGTTAATTAGATATGAATATGTATTAGTTCCATTCCGGGAATATGAAGGCAACTCAGTCCTGAGCAGCAAACGGGTCAGAAAATTGAACTGGAGCAAGAAATTACAGCGACGTGTGCTGAGTGTCGTTATACATTCTATTGTATCACACGAACAGCTTACAGCGACGTGTGTTATACATTCTATTGTATCACACGAACAGCTTACAGCGACGTGTGTTATACATTCTATTGTATCACACGAACAGCTTACAGCGACGTGTGTTATACATTCTATTGTATCACACGAACAGCTTACAGCGACGTGTGTTATACATTCTATTGTATCACACGAACAGCTTACAGCGACGTGTGTTATACATTCTATTGTATCACACGAACAGCTTACAGCGACGTGTGCTGATTGCCGTTATACATTCTATTGTATCGCACGAACAGCTTACAACGACGTGTGTTATATAATCTATTGTATCACACGAACAGCTTACAGCGACGTGTGTTATACATTCTATTGTATCACACGAACAGCCAACAGCGACGTGTGTTATACATTCTACTGTATCACACGAACAGCTTACAGCGACGTGTGTTATACATTTTACTGTATCACACGAACAGCTTACAGCGACGAGTACTGAGTGTCGTTATACATCCTATTGTAACACACGAACAGCTAACAGCGACGTGTGTTATACATTCCATTGTATCACACGAACAGCTTACAGCGACGTGTGTTATACATCCTATTGTATCACACGAACAGCTTACAGCGACGTGTGATATACATTCTATTGTATCACACGAACAGCTTACAGCGACGTGTGATATACATCCTATTGTAACACACGAACAGCTTTCTAAACGGGAAACTGAAATAAGTGACGAAAGTAGACGAGAAAGAACAACATTCATCAATATAATTATTGCCACAAGATGTTCGCTAAGCATGACTCGCTGTCATCTTAATTTGCAAGATCTCGTCCGAGTACGATACGCGTCTTTAATTTCATGCCGTACGAAAAATATATATCCATAGGAGCTTTATAAAGTATGATATAATCATCAAATTCTTGTCAAAGGAAGTTAGACGTTCTCACGACTTTGCTGATGCCCGATAGGCTTTCGAAATGTTATGTTAATGCATAAATATAGTCTTGTAAAATGAAACATTCTGAACCACTATATGAAGGAAGATGTACATCATTATCTAACTACCTAGATAGCAGTCTTAAATTATTGTCCGAGTGGGATAAATATTTTAGGGGTCTATGCAAACAAGAATCATCAAGGCTTGCCAAAACACCGTAAATATACAGGAGCGAATATGTCTGTCAGTCCAAAGATGAGGTCAGATGCTTTGGGCTAGCCTCACCCAACGTTGCAGAGGCAACGAGGTACGTTGCTCGTCTGGGGTACGAGATCTATCTTGAGATCTTATCTTGAGATGATTTCGGGGCTTTTGTGTCCCGCGGCCCGGTCCTCGACCAGGCCTCTATCCCCAGGAAGCAGCCCGTGACAGGTGACTAAGTCCCAGCTACCTATTTACTGCTAGGTAACAGGAGCATCAGGGTGAAAGAAACTCTGCCCATTGTTTCTCGCCGGTGCCTGGGATCGAACAGGACAACAGCATCACGCGTCCAGTATTCTGTCCACTCAGCCGCCTGTTCCTTATATAGATGAATAGAGGCTGACTCGGATAGCCAAGATTCAAGAGCAAACATAGTGAGGCATTGTCACAGTCTGATCCCCCACCCCCCACCACGAGTTTCTGGACTACATATAATCATTTACGAAAAATAATCAATGATTTCTATCAATGTAATATACGATATTATTCACCGATGATTGGGAAAAAACAGCCAGAGTCAGTACACACAGGAGAGTGACAGCCAGAGTCAGTACACACAGGAGAGTGACAGCCAGAGTCAGTACACACAGGAGAGTGACAGCCAGAGTCAGTACACATAGGAGAGTGACAGCCAGGGTCAGTATACACAGGAGAGTGACAGCCAGGGTCAGTACACACAGGAGAGTGACAGCCAGGGACAGTACACACAGGAGAGTGACAGCCAGGGTCAGTACACGCTGGTGAGTGACAGCCAGGGTCAGTACACGCTGGTGAGTGACAGCCAGGGTCAGTACACACAGGAGAGTGACAGCCAGGGTCAGTACACACAGGAGAGTGACAGCCAGGGTCAGTATACACAGGAGAGTGACAGCCAGGGTCAGTACACACAGGAGAGTGACAGCCAGGGACAGTACACACAGGAGAGTGACAGCCAGGGTCAGTACACGCTGGTGAGTGACAGCCAGGGTCAGTACACGCTGGTGAGTGACAGCCAGGGTCAGTACACACAGGAGAGTGACAGCCAGGGTCAGTACACACAGGAGAGTGACAGCCAGGGTCAGTATACACAGGAGAGTGACAGCCAGGGTCAGTACACACAGGAGAGTGACAGCCAGGGACAGTACACACAGGAGAGTGGCAGCCAGGGTCAGTACACGCTGGTGAGTGACAGCCAGGGTCAGTACACGCTGGTGAGTGACAGCCAGGGTCAGTACACACAGGAGAGTGACAGCCAGGGTCAGTACACAAAGGGGAGTGACAGCCAGGGACAGTACACACAGGAGTGACAGCCAGGGTCAGTACACACAGGGGAGTGACAGCCAGGGACAGTACACACAGGAGAGTGACAGCCAGGGTCAGGACACGCTGGTGAGTGACAGCCAGGGTCAGTACACACAGGAGAGTGACAGCCAGGGTCAGTACACACAGGAGAGTGACAGCCAGGGTCAGTACACACAGGAGAGTGACAGCCAGGGTCAGTACACACAGGAGTGACAGCCAGGGTCAGTACACACAGGGGAGTGACAGCCAGGGTCAGTACACACAGGAGAGTGACAGCCAGGGTCAGTACACGCTGGTGAGTGACAGCCAGGGTCAGTACACACAGGAGAGTGACAGCCAGGGTCAGTACACACAGGAGAGTGA
This sequence comes from Procambarus virginalis, assembly GCA_020271785.1. Lineage (NCBI taxonomy): Eukaryota > Metazoa > Arthropoda > Malacostraca > Decapoda > Cambaridae > Procambarus > Procambarus virginalis. The sequence continues at coordinate 5,315,891 of WNGS01135237.1, forward strand.
CAGCCAGGGTCAGTACACACAGGAGAGTGACAGCCAGGGTCAGTACACACAGGAGTGACAGCCAGGGTCAGTACACACAGGGGAGTGACAGCCAGGGACAGTACACACAGCAGAGTGACAGCCAGGGTCAGTACACACAGGGGAGTGACAGCCAGGGCCAGTACACACAGGAGTGTGACAGCCAGGGTCAGTACACACAGGAGAGTGACAGCCAGCGTCAGTACACACAGGGGAGTGACAGCCAGCGTCAGTACACACAGGGGAGTGACAGCCAGGGTCAGTACACACAGGGGAGTGACAGCCAGGGTCAGTACACACAGGGGAGTGACAGCCAGCGTCAGTACACACAGGGGAGTGACAGCCAGGGTCAGTACACACAGGGGAGTGACAGCCAGCGTCAGTACACACAGGAGAGTGACAGCCAGCGTCAGTACACACAGGGGAGTGACAGCCAGGGTCAGTGTGCTTGACACATTATTGTGACACACAATGAAAATAAAAACAAATGCAATTTGAAAATAAATTGTTTCACGCTATTTTGCTCTTTAGTTTGAGAGAAAAAGGTGGAAGGGACATTTTGGACAGTTCTATCATTGTTTCCGAGTGCGCTGGATTTATTTATATATATATATATATATATATATATATATATATATATATATATATATATATATATATATATATATATATAATGTCGTACCTAGTAGCCAGAACACTTCTCGGCCTAATATGCAAGGCCCGATTTGCCTAATAGGCAGAGTGATTTTATTTTCAATAAATTGTTTGCAATTAGTTTATTTGAATTATTATTATATTATATTAAGAACATAAATCATTGACTTAATTGTGTTAGTTTAGGTTAGGTTAAGATAGGTTAGGTTAGGTTAGGTAGGGTTGGTTAGGTTCGGTCATATATCTACGTTAGTTTTAACTCAAATTAAAACAAATTAACTTATACATAATGAATGGACAGATTTATCATTTCATAAGAAAAAATTTAGAAAATTATATAATTTCAGGAAAACTTGGTTTATTAGGCAAATCGGGCCTTGCATAGTAGGCCAAGTACGACGTTCTGGCTACTAGGTACAACATTATATATTTTAATATATAATATATGTATATATGTTGTACCTAGTAGCCAGAACGTCGTACTCGGCCTACTATGCAAGGCCCGATTTGCCTAATAAGCCAAGTTTTCATAAGCCACTACGTTTGCATGACATGTTCCTAACATAATATTTTTTAGGAAGAACCAATTTGGAAAGAATTTTTTTTTAAATACGAAAATGGTTCAGGCCGTTATTCAAATCGGCCCTTCCTAACAAACTGGCCTAGCCTTGAAGAGGCAATTATCACAAGGCAAATAACTGCTACCCAATGGAACGTACCATCTCCGTGGCTGCCTCTCGAGCTTAGGAGAATTGCGAGATCCTCAACCAAGTCATATAAGCTTTCTACTACACTACCGTGGATGTAATATTTTATTAACTTTGATTACTAGGATCCTCGAACACCGACCTCCGGCATGGGAGGCATTCTATCATCTGTTCCTGCAGTCGGATATAGAACGGCGCCATAGTTCTCCAAAAAATTCCGCTAATGTTGCAGCAATGGAAATGTTTGCTGGGANACGAGTTATTAAGTTCTGGATAGGTACATAAACCACATGAAGAATATTAGTATTTCAAATCAGATGAATGTATGTATGAAACACACGAAGACTGTGATGAAAATTAATTTGTCAAAGAGGTGAGAACATGCAAGATTTTTACTGGTAGAACTTGAGGAGGATATACAGACTAATAGGAAGTTATCCAAAGTATGTGATGTGATGAAATGTAAAGGAGCTAGCTGAATATATATAAAACATACGAGACGAATCAAGCGGAGGAAAGGAGGCAACAGTAGGAGGATTTGTTCAGGGCAAAGTTCTGAGAAGGAGTTGAATTAGTCTTGGAAAATGGAGTATCAATTCTTGACCCTTTCACTTACTGGCCTGTGAACTGTTTGAGGAAAAGAGGCACGTATGTTTTAGGTCAAATCCTGCAGAAAAAGTCGACGGACACTGAAACACGTCCGTCTCCAATCCTGCCCAATACTCGTGCGAGGCCCAAACCAATCACAGACCTCCACTCATAGCTACGTCTCACTCCAGCCTCTCCTTATTGGCTATTTATGACATCATCCTTGCCTATTCTGTGCAGCGGGTTCTAGTTACCATTTTCTCGAATATTCTAGACATAATCCGAGACCACAATGCCCTTAGCAAACAGACACAAATGCATATTTATCCTCACTAAACTTCTCAATGAAATAAAAATAAACTGTTTATTTTTATTCAACTCACCTGGATTATAAAAAAATAGTCCAGGTGTGAACTAAGGGGAATAACTCTCAAATAGGTGAGGACGAAGCTTGTGACGGACTTCGGAATCGCAAAACTCTGCCTCGACTGTGTCCTTATCTGCTCCAATGCCCCGGACAATGTATTTATCTACTTCCAATTACATTTTTTCTTCTCCTATAAGGATGGCTCCCTCTTTCACATCGCTTCTTCGTTACTGAAGACACCACTTTCTCAACCCTTTTCCGTCCCCCTGACCCAACTCCTGCTTTCATGCCTCTTCTTCGTGTTCTTCAATTCACACCTGACACACTCATTCTCCACCATCCTTCTCTTCGTCAAGCTTCACATCTCTAACACTCTTCCTTTCTCGTTTCTGCCCTTCTTACACAACACATTCCCTTGTCTCCTCCTCTCTCTCATTTTCCTCTGCCTTCGACTCTCCCCTTCCCTATACTACTTCTTCCACTCATTTCCCTCTCCTTAATTCTCTCTCATCATCTACTTCTTCTTCAGCTTCATTTCCTTCGTCCCCTCCTCCTTCTCCGAAAGCTATGTTCATATTTACTACCTACACCTCACCACCACATCTCTTCCTCTGGACACTTATTCCGTATGTTCATCCTCCTATTTTTCCCTCTATCATCACTCCCCCATCCCCATCCTACCACCAACACGTGAGGCTAACTACGACCTTACGTATGTGTCAGGAACAAAACTTACTGGAATGATTTATGATGCAGTCTTTCCCAGGAAGAAACCTTATATCCCCTCAAAAAAGAAAACAGCAGAATTAAGGATGTTATAAGATATAGCATCACTGCTGGGTGAATGGGGTAAATGTTTGAGGAAGTTACTGTTGCTGACACAGTTGTAAACACAGAGTGTGCCACTGATGTCATAGGAGCAGGCAGAGGGGATAAGGTAAGTTCAAGTGCGTATAAGGTGTTTAACAGGGGACTGAACAGTCATTTTGTCATCCGTGTTGGTCATTTATTATTATTATATTTGTTTATCTTGTTTGAGAAAATAATCCATTTTGTTATTTTTAATTTTTGTTTGTTTCAATCTGCTCAACATCTCGACAGTTTTGATGTTCAGGTGTTTGATGCAGTTTACATAACAGACGCCTTTACCTAACATATCGGAGTTTGCGAACCTGTAAACTGACATTGCCATAAGGATGCTTTGAATATTGCAGTCCAAGTTTAATGGGAATCGAACTTTGCTATAATCACTAATTCCTACCTTATCCCTGGTTTCATATTCCTTAGAATTAGTTATGACAGAATGAATCTTAAGATATTTTTCCTACGTGTTGTAGACGTTACATTTGATGTAGGCAAGCATCTACAGTCATTTCGAATATTAGTTATGCATCCTTTCCGTCTAATAATATGTTCCAAAAACACTTGTGTTATTAATATTGGTAAATGATTACAGTGTCGTAAATATTAATATTTCATTTATTTTCGTCGATTAATATAGCATCACTCTCTTGGCTTGCTCTGAATGGTCTGTATGCAACTGCCAGCTTAAGTTTACACCATGATTACAAAGAATACAGTTTTACAGAAAGTCATAGGCAACCATGCAAGATTTCTGCTTTTTGATCAGGTTTGTTTGTAAACACCATACCTCTTTACCAGGCTGTCGAACCTATACTTGTTACACTCATTATATACATTATATGCAAGAGCTATATCCTCTGCTAGCATGTCTTTTCTGATCCATTTATCACAGTTACATCTCATTTGAGAAATGTACTGATACTGTAAGTATCAGTATTGTTCTGAGAGTGTTTCGTAACAGCTGTTTCTAGTATGGTAGAAAGAGAAAGGCCAAGGAGCAAAGTCACTTTTAAGAGCACATAGGATGCATAGGGTTAAAAGTCTCCAGAGTCCTAAGGTGGAACTGCAAGATTCAACCACAACGACAAACGTTGATGCAGAGAGAGTAGCTTACAAAGTGCAGACAAAGTTGCATTAAGTTCCGGCGTGATGATACTAGTATCTGGGGGTAGGCGCCCTATATATGTGTGATCAGGATAAGCAATGGAGCAGCCATAGCTAAAGCCAGATGTAGACTCTTCTCTGAAAAAAGTTTAAGTGTGAGAAAAATGTACAAGGAAAAGACATTTCAAAACCGCGTGGGTGAGGCATCTTGCAAAATTTCACGTGAGACCCTCCATGGGGGCAAGGTAGGAACAACGCAAGGAGAGACGTTGACCATGTGAACCGAGAGAATCTTGCAAACGAGCCACCTTGCAGGAAAAGAAAGACATGGAGACGAAGAGGTCACTCCTGAGGAGCGGTGGACAAAGACCACTACAACCGGGAGTAGGGATGTTGCTGGAACCGTTAGAGGTAGTGAAGGCAGTAACGATAACGATGAGCCTATAGACATTGGACTCCAGTATGAATATATAAGCTCTGGGCGAACAAAGGGCACCAGAGTTGAGACAGCCCCGTATGGTGCAGAACATCAAGACGACAAAGGGTCGAGACACAGGCGAGATATCATGTGTGGTAGCCATAATCTAGTGTACTCATAACCAGAGAGAAGTTCAGATTGATGAGTATTCATCTATTAGCTCTCCAGGAGGTTTGGGACAAGACTAAGTAAGGTCTTAAAGCACCGCCTTAAAATATTCAAGTCGGAGGCGAGTGACATAGTGTGACAAGACAAACGGGTGTCAGAAATCAACCCGAAGAGTTTGAAAGAATCCATTTACATAACGGGTCGACACTGACAATTGGGAACGAGACAACATGACTCCGAGAAAGAGTCATTTTAGAAATCTTAGTCACTGAAAACTTGAAGCCAAGATTGATGGCTCAGGACGACACGATGTTGATTCCGAGCTGGAGTTCGAGAAAGAAGAGGAGTCGTTACAACGACAATAGAGTGAGAATGTGAAGAAAAAAGGCTGCAGAAAATCCAAGAGGAAGAGCATCAAGGGAGTACTGCTCAGAACACTACTTTGAGGAACACCTTCATACAGTTGAAAAGAGTTCTAGAAAGCAGCACCAACTCTAACGTGAAATGAACCATGAGAGTAGAAGCATTAAAGGAAAAGCGAGAGATTGCCAAAGAAAAAGCCGTTGGCTGAAATACGGTATGTCCAGGTGGTGCCAAATGCCTTCTTTAGGTAAGAAAAGAACTGCAACAGTGGAGGAATTCGTTGCAAATGAAGACAGTATATATATAATATTCGTGCCGAGACACTTGCCAAAAAAAAATGGACAGGGAGATGTAGTAGTGATGTTTCAGGAATCATACGAGATGTACATTAGTTATACGTTTAAACAAAAATTGCAGACAACTTGTCAGAGCAATGGAACGAAAATCTTTAGGGGGAAGTCCTTTGAATAACAAGGTTTCTAATGGGAAGGACAACCGCCTCAAACCAGTCTTCAGAAACCGAAGTACTCAATTCCAAAATCCGATTAAACATAAGCTTCGAGTACTGTAAGAAACGCAGAGGGAGATGCCAGGGGATCTCTTAGTGAATATCTCACTACTACACTTCGTGTAGGCCCAATTTCCAATATTTATTGCAGCGCCGTGGAGACGGGACGTGTTTCACAACAGAGCATCTGACACAATCAAGAATTACTGAAGACAGGATGATCAGACTATCAAAAATTGCCTTAACGACCTTAAAGCGATGACGACGACCACGAGCGGACCTTCAAACCAATCCTGTTCCCTGTCCCATGTCTCAACATGGGGCTTGTGAAGAACTGTGCACATGCTTGTATTCAAGAGGATATTCTTGAAGCCCCAAACTGCGGCCCTCCCCAATGTGAAATAGTACATCTAGATGCGTGGCCACCTGGAAAGGGGTCTCAATGACACGAGTGCCAGTCCGGATGGTACGCGTGTCATTAAGGCTTCAACTTTAGCATACAATGAGCCAAGTTATCTGTGGCTGTGAAAATTGCCATGCCATGTACGGTCATTATGACAGATATCGAAATATTTAGACAACATAGTATGGCCAAACAGATCAGTGTACGTAGCAATAGTTGTTGAAAATGTTCATGCCCAATTGTGAGAAGTCTTGAACTTCTTGGAAGGCGGGGGTGGGGGGGTGGCAAAGATTGAGTCACAACAGGTGAAGTGTTTGTCACCACTGGGGACGAGGCCGACTCAACTGAGGAGGAGGCTGCAGAAGGGAAGGGATCAAAAGGGTAGCCAAAAATTAAGCCTGGCCTGGGGCCAACCATAGTATAAGCCTCGAAGCCTACCTTGAGGTGCTTCCGTGGCTTAGCGTCCCCGTGGCCCGGTCGTCGACCAGGCCTCCTGGCCTAGTCTTCAATTGCAGTCTGACTCGAGGAGGCCGCGTTGCCTACTCCACAAGCCTGAGAAGTAGAGATGTACATAGATGGAGATAATACATAAGAAACAGAACTTCGCTGCCCTGCACCTCCGCCCACCTGTGTCCAACAAGGGGAGACATGAGCGCTAGTGACAGTACATGTGGCTCACCCCTGATGAGTCTGAATAGTTTTCCTTGGATTTTTTTTTTTTTGGCAGGGATATTCATGCGCAGGCCCTAAGCCTCTGGCTGGCCCACTAAGTGTTGCTTGTTTCTGTTTTACTTGGGCGGAGTATGATTATTTATGATTCGTATGGTCGCTTCAGTAAGATTTTGCCATATGTGCTTAACAACTTCTGCTCTGTTGAATCTAAGTTGAAATCTTAATGGGTTTGTAACTGTGCACTGTGTTAGATAATGTTCCAGCGGTCTGGCAGGTTTTCCATGAAGCATGACTGCTTTTAATTCAGATATGTCCATGGTGGTGATGTCTTGGTCTTGAGATGCGGATTCTTTATCTTGTACTGTCGATTCGGTGGAAACGGTAGATATATTAGTGACATCTATCATTGTCGCTTCCTCAGACGATGTGGAGAGGTCGGCTGTTTCTTCAGTAATTATTAGTTCTTGGAGCAGGAGCCAAAGTTCTAGGAGCAGGAGCCAAAGACTCAGTAGGCCGGGTTGCAGGAGCATGAGGCTCTTCGATAGGGATTGCAGGAGGTGCAAGCGGTGTTACAGAATCAGGAAGTATGGCTGGATCAAGTGGAGCAACATGAGGCGCCAGAGTAGCCGTTGCAGTAAGCATGTCGGCAGATACAATGACGGTTGGCAGTCCATTTGCTGCAAATAGGCTGCTCATTGCCTTTTGACGAACATGCAATGATCTGTTCTGCCAATCCTGTCCGCAAGGTAAAGAAGTACTGGTATTGTCTTTTTGTCTGTTGCTGGTGGAGGCTGTGGCTGGGATGGCGGTGGAGGCGGAGCCTGGATGTAGTTTCCCCAAGGGTTAAGCTGCAGTGTGGTGACTCCACTGTTTGGAAAGACTAGAAACGATTCCGACTGCATGTTGTAGGATGTCGCCGGTCGAGTGGTCGCTGAAGCTGGTCTGGCTCCACTTAAGGAGGCCAGTGTATCAGAAATGTACCGGCCCTGAAGAGCTTCCTCACTAGAGGAGGAGTTGGGCTCCGTTGCCGTCTTCCTGGACGCCAGTCGGCGCAGCCTCAGTGATGCTGCTTAGAATGCTGAGTATTTCCGTCCTGCTGAAGGTGTGGATTCCTTGGAACCGCACCTTAATCTTGTGAATCATGGTACCTGTTGACGTGTGTCATTTGCGAGAGCTGAAGCGAGTGTAATTCAGCTGCTGCCCCCTCCCCCTACACGGGCCACACTAGAGGGGGAAGAATAATTCTCTCTCGCTTTCTCTCTCGCTTTCTCTCTCTCTCTCTCTCTCTCTCTCTCTCTCTCTCTGCACAGCTCTCCTGCTCGCTCGAAACTCTACATATAAGATTTTGCTTAACTTTTGAGTACCCGACGCCACCCAAGTACAAGCGTCCCTCTGCGTGTATTGCCTTGTGCCTCAAATAGAAAGTTATCATTACTGTCTAACAAAAATGTTAACTCCTTCATTTCTACTTACTGACTGAAGCCTTTTTATTACAGCTATTATCTTGATTTTGGTGTAGGAATTATTGTTGTGCCTTGGAAGAATGCCAGTGTCTACTATTGGCTTAATACAAGGATTTTTTATTAAGTGATTAAGAACTGCTTAAGATTTCTTCTGAACTTATAATTTTATAATTTGTTCCAACATGTACCAAAAAATTGCATACTGAGAACAATTTTGGAGAAACATTATCACATTTGCCTATAATATTAGGAATTTTTGTCACCGTTTGACATTGTTCCTGTAACTGTTCTTGTAACAAAAAAAATCTGGCAGTATTGATGCCAGTTTACAAAGGTTGTAAATACAGTCATCAGTGATACAGTCTTGATTTTATTTTGGAACTTGCAAATAATGTCAAACCGAATGATTATTTTCTCTAGATTATCAGCCCTACGTGACCTCTCTCCCTCCTGTTCACTGACATAAATAGCAGTGGTCACAACACGTTCAACACCTCATTCTGAAGCAGCTTCACTGATGGTCATAATTTAGACATTATCCATAGTGACGCCGCTGGTATATTTTCTACCTTCTTGACATGAGCCACATCCGTTGTTCATTATGAGTAACAGCATGAACCTCTAATAGTATTTTCGTGGTGAGGCAACACTGTTGGATCGAGGGTGTGGCACCAGTGCTGGCAGCAGGTTGGCAACTATTGAATTTTTTTTTTCTTACCCAAGCGAGTACAGGAACAAATGGCTACGGAAACTCTCTTCATCATGCTTACAGCTGTCACTTCCCACACCTCAACCTTTAAGCGACTCTTTTAACTTTAGTTCTCCCTATAACACAATCCATCAATCAGTTTACATCCAGGTCCCCAATTACTGCTTGTTGAACAGGGGCATAGAGTTAAGTGTCGGTGATCAAGTGTTCCATTTTAAGCCAGGGGCTCGAAACGAGCCTGTGTCGCTAGCCAAATGTTGAGTGAATGAGCAACCATTGCACATCAGGTCTGTAATTTCACACACAATTACAGCTCTCTTGCAACCTGGCATTGTGTCATGCAACAAGACAGATTAGGTGACGAGTGCTAGGAGCGTCTCTGCCTCTTGTTTGAACATATATGGTGATACATTGTCTGGTTCAATAGCTTTCTTCTTCTCATCTAGTGATGCTAGTTGCCTCATTACTACTTCTCTTATATTCAATACAGGTCAATCTCCCATCAAGGTATATCTCCTCCTTTTACAATGGGAGCTTTTCTTGTTTAGGTCTAAACATTCTGTGGTAA
>WNGS01135237.1:5330351-5340351 GCA_020271785.1 Procambarus virginalis
AATTTTCAGCTGTGTGTAGTGTCTTCTGGGCAAAAGTGTGAAATGAAAGAGAAAATATTGGGATCCGTCCAGCAAACAGCAGGTCACTAACAACGTCACAACACGTCGCGTCTTCTTCCCTCTCTCTCTCTCTCTCTCCTCTCCCTCTCTCTCTCCTCTCTCTCTCTCTCTCTCTCTCTTTCTCTCTCTTTCACTTTCACTTTTGGAGTTAAGACTACGGTAGGGTAGAAAAGGTTTTGATTGTCCTAGTGAACCCTAGAACTCAATTATTGTTGACCTTTTTATTTGCTTTCATTGGGAATTAACCTTTTTTGGCGGTAATCACATTAGTAAGGGAATGAAGGTGGTGCCAGCAGTTTGCTAGAGCCTGCATTGGCGGACTGACTGGATACCAAGTGTATCTACGTGTTCACTGAAAATGTTCTCGAGGCCAGTCAAGCTAAGAACGAATGATCGCTGATGGAGTGATGTTCTAGAGTATAGCACAGCCAGCATGAAAAACATTGATGACAAAGGGCCTTGTGTTGTATTTGCCGGCTTTTGGTTTTCTCCGAAGACCACCATCACCTCTCTGGTGTTGAAGGCTCCGATGTACTGACCAGCCTTGGACAAGACCAGAGGTGAGTCTCCTCACACGATTCTCCACTTATTCAAAATTTGGATAATTGAGGTGGGCTGCAAGCTGTCAGACGCAGACACGCAAACAGACACACTCACACTCAGACACACACACGAAAGCTCAGAATGGTCCACAGATACAAAATACTCAATGGAATCACTAAGAATATAAGATATATATCATGATGGGAACAAACGTGAGATATTGATTTACCCAAATTAGCAATAACGATATTCAAAATAACTTAGTAGATATCCGGGTGGTGGCTAAGTAGACTGAGGCTGGCTCTGAGGCAGTGTTGACAGTCACCATATGCGAGTTGAATAGAGCATATGACAGAAACACAGAGATCGTGAACTTGAAAGCCGGCAGATTGAACGTCGAGAAGCGGGAACCATTAGCTGCACCGACAATAAGGATATCTGGGTATATTAAAAGGTACACTCACATTTAACAGATATATGGCTCTCGAATATTACAAATAGATGAACACAACGACAATCAAACGGTAACAAGCACACGACACACCAGGACACGGGCTAGCAGATATACATACGCTGACATACATTTGAACACAGAGACACAGGGATCCAGTAATACACACCAGGGCACAAGGACACGCGGAAACGTAACCCACTAGGTCAGAGCCACATTCGATATAAGCACACACACTACGATACAGGGACAGAAACAACATGGCAGTTAACATTATCATTGAGAGAGCAGCTGCTGCTGCCTGTAGAAATCGATCCCATCTGCTCATCATGGGGGACTTTAATTATGGAAGGATACACTGGGAAAACAGGGAACCACATGGAGATGAGGAAACATGGAGAGCGAAACTGCTGGAGGTGATGACTAGAAACTTTTTAAGTCAGCATGTCAAGAGTCCCACGAGAATGAGAGGCAATGATGAACCAGCAAGACTCGACCTAGTATTCACTTTGAACGATTCAGACATAAGGGACATCGGTCTTGAAGCCCCCGTGAGTATGAATGATCACAGTGCACTGTTGTTTGAATATCTGGTCGAAAAAGGGTTAATGTCCTTAAGGAAGGGACCAGAAAGCAAGAGACCGGCATTCCGGAAGGGAAACTATGAGATGAGAAAATTTCTAACTGAAATAGCTTGGGAAACAGAACTCAGAGGAAAAACGGTTCAAGATATGATGGACTACATCACACAGAAGTGTAAGGAGGCAGCAGACAAGTTCGTCCCAGTCCAAAAGGAAAAAAAGGAAATGGCGATGAGAAACCCATGGTTTAATCAGAGTTACAAGCTAGCAAAGCAGCTAAGTAAAAGGGCGTGGAGAAATTATAGAATCAACAGAACACTAGAGAGTAGAAAAAGATACCAGAGCGCCAGGATTGAATACGTCAGGGTGAGAAGAGTGGTAGAGAGGTAATATGAAAATGACATAGCGAGCAAGGCAAAGTCTCAACCCAAACTGCTGCATAGCCATATCAGGAGGAAAACAAAAGTGAAGGAACAGGTAATGAAGCTGAGGATAGGGGCAGAAAGATTCACTACAAACGACAAGGAAGTGTGCGAGGAACTCAATAAGAAATTCCAAGAAGTCTTCACCTCAGAGCAAGGAGAAGTCCCAGAGATAAGGGAGGGAATATCAAACCAGACACCACTAGAGGAGTTTGTGATTACCAGTGGGGAGTTGAGGAAGCATCTTCTAGATTTGGACGTGACAAAGGCTATAAGCCCGGATGGAATCTCATTAAGGGTGTCATTAGACGAGAACTCCTGGATGGATTTGAAAACAGTAGAACTGTGCAAACTGGAACTAGCAGGTCCATTGTTTATCACAATGAAATGTGTGAAGTAAAACATGTGTATGGGGCAAGTGACAAAGTAAGTAGACTAACAGATGTTGTCACAGCTTGTATAAGACTTGGCTACAAGTATCTCTGGCAGTTCGGTTTGTATAGGGATCTAGATGAAGTAATGTGTGTGGACAAAGACAGGGACACACACTCGAACACTATATCTTGGATTGTAGTAAAATTGAGCCATTTAGAGGTAAATCTGAGGTCACTCTGTATGATATGGCAACCTATCTTATAACCATGGATAAATTACCTGAAATCCTTGCACTGTATCCACATTTCGCTTCCAGTAGATAAACGACATATGAGATGAAGAAACAAGTAGTGTATTGTGAAGACTAATAATTAACCGAAGCTACCCAATGACTATCTCCATTGGTCAAACTATTATGTATTTGCGATAAGACCTACCATTAATGTATAATGACTTACTGTAAATATATAGCTCTTGAAATAGCACTTTCTCTGTAACTAGCTGACATTATAACTATAAGGGGTGAAGGATAGATGAAATTGTTTATGGAATAATCTAAGATGAGGTCTGATAAAAACCTTTTGTGCCCTCTGTAATGTTTTTTTGCGCTACCGCTCACAGGATGGGTATGGGTGCACAAAAAACTAGCCGCCTCCTGCGGCAACAATCAATCAAATATGGATTATGAAGAAAGGAGCAGAAGCTCTGTGCCTACCTCTCTCTCTCTGGTGTACAACAAGTCACTGGTAACAGGTGAACTCCCAAAAATTTGGAAGATGGCCAATGCAGTCCCAATATACAAGAAGGGTGATAAGCAGGAGGCACTGAACTACAGGCCAGTGTCCCTAACTTGCATTCCATGCAAGATGATGCAAAAGATTGTGCGAAAAAAAAGCTAGTGGAACATCTGGAGCGGAAGAACTTTGTAACACAACATCAGCATGGGTTCAGGGATGGAAAATCATGCCTAACAGGATTAATTGAGTTCTATGACCAGGCAACAAATATCAGGCAAGAGAGAAAGGGCTGGGCAGACTGCATATTTCTGGACTGCCAGAAAGCTTTTGGCACAGTACCACATAAGAGACTAGTGCACAAACTGGAGATGCAGGCAGGAGTGAAAGGGAAGGTACTCCACTAGATATGAGAGTACCTAAGCAACAGGACACAGCGATTCATCGTGAGGGGTGAGGTCTCAGAGTGGCGGGGAGTCACCAGTGGAGTCCCACAGGGATCAGTCCTTGGACCTATACTGTTTCTGATATACGTAAATGATCTCCCAAAGGAATTGACTCGTTCCTCTCGATGTTTGCTGATGATGCAAAAATTATGAGGCGGATCAGGACAGAGGAGGATAGTATGAGGCTACAAGATGAGCTAGACAAACTGAAGGAATGGTCCGACAAAGGGCTACTAAACCCAAGTAAATGTAAGGCAATGAAACTAGGAGGAGGAACTAGGAGGCCAGTCACTGGATACCGAATGGGAGATGAAGTCCTTCACGAAACGGACAGAGAGAAAGATCTGGGAGTTGATATCACGCCAAACCTGTCTCCCGAAACCCACACCAAAAGAATAACATCAACGGCCTATGCGAGGCTGGCTAACATGAAAACTGCTTTCAGAAACCTGTGTAAGGAATCCTTCAAAACCTTGTATAACACATATGTAAGGCCAATCCTGGAGTATGCAGCCCCAGCATGGAGCCCGTATCAAGTCAAGCACAAGACGAAGCTGGAAAAAGTTCAGAGGTATGCCACTAGGCTAGTCCCGAAACTAAGAGGCATGAGTTATGAGGACAGACTACGTGAACTGCACCTCACGTCGCTGGAAGACAGAAGAGCTAGGGAAGACATGATCACCACATACAAAATTCTCATGGGAATTGACAGGGTGGACAAGGATGGATTATTTAACACGGGTGGTGCACGCATAAGAGGGCACAGGTGGAAGCTGAGTACCCAAATGAGCCACGGAGACATTAGAAAAAAACTTTTTCAGTGTCAGAGTAGTTAGTAAATGGAATGACCTAGGAAGTGATGTGGTGGAGGCAGACTCCATATACAGTTTCAAATGTAGATATGATAGAGCCCAATAGGCTCAAGAATCTGTACATCAGTTGATTGACGGTTGGTTGGCGGGACCAAAGAGCTAGAGCTCAACCCCCGCAAGCACAATTAGGTGAGTACACACACACACACACACACACACACTCATCAGGATACAAGAGCATACGAATCCGCAATGATACACATACCTCGACACTCACCAGGTCATAAGGATACATATACATGTACACAGGGACACGCGGGTAAACACAAGTATATTAGGAAAGGTGTACACATACCAGATCACAGGAACACAAACAGAGCAGGAAACAGATGCACACAGACACCACACTGGAGGAAAGAAGAAATAGGGTAGCCATGAGAACGACGTACAAAATAATAAGGAGAAGTGTAGCATCAGAAAGAGCAGCACTGATTAAAGTCAAGGACAGTAGGACGAGCAAAATAAATATGACCGAAGACACAAACGAGTCACAGAGATGTCACAACTTCAAGTTACGAGTCGTACTATATCCCTGGGACGGACTACACGAACAAATTAGACTAGACGAGTTTATCTAGAACGACTTGACGAACTCTGCTAAATTGTCGAGATAAATTCGATTTACAGTTTTCAATGTAAACATGATACGAAAAACGAGTGAAAAGAGAGAGACGCAAGTCCACTACGGGCTCACCATAGCCTGTGCTGCTTGGAACTTTTTGTTCCAAACAGCAAATCTTAAACAACAACAGAGTGGAAACAATCACTGTATAAAACTACTGATGGTCGCAAGTGACCCCATGTTCGAGCCTGCAGGCACCTCTAGGTGAGAACCCCCCACCACAGCAGCACTTCCTACTGCTGACGGACTCAGCACAATAACTTCGCATTTTAAACTGAAATCCCTACCCCTTGCACAAAAAGAAAAACCAAAAAAAAACACTGAAAGGCAATTTGTGTGTTAGTGTTCAGTGAGGGAGCGAGTGGTGGCCGGAGCTGGGAACGAGAACATTACCGAGGTGCAGCACGTACTCGTCCGCATGACTGGCCAGGGGTGGAGGGCAGGCGGACCCTGTTGGGCTCCGGCCAGTCAGCAGGCCACCAGCAGGTCGGACTCTGTCTTCTCGACTTTTGTGGTGGACTTGCGGGAGAAAATGACAGTGACCAAAATGTGTAGTTGGGTGAGGTGGTTTCAGATGGGCGTGGGGTGTAGGAAGAGGTGGGAGGTAGAGTTGGGTGAGGTGGGTTCAGACGGGCGTGGGGAAGAAGAAAAGAGAGACCATCGCGTTCTGGTCGTCCCTTAAGAACGCCTCGACCACCTCTGCGACTACGACACCTTGAAGAAGAAAATGCGACGAGACTACCAACATCGAGGAACTGGGATTAGGAAACCAATCCTCTTATAACACCCGGACATTTCCCACTAAACCAGCCGACTTCATGCAGGACCTCCCTCTACCCTATCAACTCACCCAGGACACATTCCTCCCCCCTCCCCCTATTCACCCAGGACACGTTCCTCCCCGACACACACTCGAACATTATATCTTGTATTGTAGTAAAACTGAGCCATTTACAGATAAATCTAAACTCATGCTGCATATGACAACCTATCTTATTACTAAGGATAAAATGCCTGAAATCCTTGCACTGTACCCATATTTCACTTCCAGTAGATTAACGACATATGAGATTATGAAAGAAGTAGTGTATTGTGAAGACTAGTATTAGCAAACAGCAGCTCCCTTATGACTATTTGAGCAATGGAGATATTACAATTATAGGAGTAGTAGGCATCCATCAGTCTCAGGATTTGCCAGGTATTGCTATATATTTTTGCCATATATATACTAGCTTATATGGTAGGTCTTATCGCTAAAACAACTATGTATTACCGATAAGATCTACCATTAATGTATGATGACTTACTGTAAATATATAGCTCTTGAAATATACATTCTATGTAACTAGCTTACATTGTAATTATAAGGTGACGGATATATGAAATTGATTATGTAATAATATAAGTTGAGGTCTGATAAAGACCTTTTGTGGCCACATATAAGACTTGGTAAGAAATGTGTGACAGTAACTCATCTTTAACAACTATGAGTAAATGGTCGTTAATGCAGCTGTTCTTCTTGCTTGTAAGTGGGAAACACTACACAACCATTTTTTATGTGAAGTTACAGCCCCGCTCCTGTGCCAGGTAAGTCCACCACGGGCTCACCATAGCCCGTGCTACTTCTAACTTTTTGTTCCCAGTAGCTGAATCTTAAACAACTACACAACCCATCAGGCTACACTCGTACAGGCTGTACTCGTTTCCTGAAAACAGTTCAGAAGTTCAAATACTGATTGTTTCTCAATATGTTATTTGTGAATATATTAGAATCAATCCATTCAACCTGATAAGGTAGTACGTTTTGTAACTATGTGGAAGTGCGTAACAATATGGACGTGATGGGCAATAGAACGGAGAATTTGGTACTATTAATTTTAAACATTTCGGAAAAATACAGCTAAAAACAAATAAATATGCCTAGGCCTCGTATACCTTATATATGTACTATATTAGGTTTTAGATAGCGTGTATTAGGCCTAGGATGGTTAGGTTAGGCTAAGTTTCATTAGCAACATACATATAAAAACTTTTTTTGGTTTGTCCAAATTCAATTATACAAAAGTCTGCTCCCTATTGGCCCGTCACGTCAATATTTGTAAGATCGATCACATTGTCACTATAAGTACTTTAGTTTTAGGAGGATGGCCTTGAATCATTATAGGCTTATATTAAGTTTCGCTTTGGTTAGTTGTTAACATTCTGTTGGCAACTGTTTGAATATCAACCCTTCTTCTGGCTACGTTCGTCCCATCCAGCGGCCGACCTCCAAACATAGAGACTACAGGATGACCTGGATAAACTGGAGGAATGGTCTAGAAAATGGCTGATAAAGATCAACTCAGGAAAGTGTAAGGTAATGAAATTAGGCGAAGGGAGCAGGAGGCTGAACACAAGGTATCATCTGGGAGGTGAAATCCTGCAAGAGTCAAATAGAGAGAAAGATCTGGGGGTTGATATCACACCGAACCTGTCTCCAGAGGCCCACATCAAAAGGATATCATCAGCGGCATATGCTAGACTGGCCAACATAAGAACTGCCTTTAGAAACTTGTGTAAAGAATCGTTCAGGACCCTGTATACCACTTATGTAAGACCAATCCTGGAATATGCAGCTCCCGCCTGGAGTCCATACCTAGTTAAACTCAAGAAATAGTTAGAGATGATTCAGCGGTATGCCACCAGGCTCGTCCCGGAACTGAGAGGTATGAGCTACGAGGAAAGGCTAAAGGAGCTGAACCTCACGTCCCTGGTAAACAGAAGAGTAAGGGGAGACATGATAACCACCTACAAAATTCTCAGAGTTATTGACAGGGTAGACAAAGACAAACTCTTCAGCACGGTTGGGACACGAACAAGGGGACACAGGTGGAAATTTAGCACCCAGATGAGTCACAGAGACATTAGGAAAAAAAAATTCAATGTCAGTAGTTAACAAATGGAATGCACTAGGCAGTGATATGGTGGCGGCTGACTCTATACACAGTTTCAAATGTAGATATGATAGAGCCCAGTAGGCTCAGGAATCTGTACACCAGTTGATTGACAGTTGAGAGGTGGGACCAAAGAGACAAAGCTCAACCCCCGCAAGCACAATTAGGTGAGTATAATTAGGCGACTACACACACACACACACACACACCACCACCACCCTACAGCGCTGACTATCATGCTCTGCTGCAAGATCTATCCATGGCTATCGGGCTCCACGTTTTTCCATTCAAACATGTATTAAACTTTATGTGATAGATAAACATGATTAAATATATAAAGAACCCTGGTTACCATCAGGGACCTAATTCTTTGGATCCTGGCTCCCGTGCAGACAGTGTTCGCTGTGGAAGGGAACTATAAAGACTACTGTGGCATCCACCACTGCCACCACAGCGACCACCTCACATACGCGGGCTGTTCCGCGACAAATAAACGTGTTGGTATTTAAGTATAGCCATGTGAATGTTTCTCATGCTTAATTCGCCTATATACGCATCTTTCCCCGCACCTGAATTTTTTGCATTGGATCCAGATATAAGTTACGCTTTATTTACGTCAATATAAAGTACATATGTTTTGTCTCGTCATTCATAGAGTTACGAAAGCACATGAAATACTGGGCAAAAGTAATTCATAAGCTAAATTAACCCATTAAAACTATTGCCTTACTGATAGTGATTGGACCGATACGCAAGCAAACTTCGCCCTTACGCTCAGGAGAGTCAATTGTGCTCGTCGAGAGCTGGAACCTTTACTCTCCTTGGGAAAGACATTTCAACTTCTTATGTGGTAAACTCAGTGGAACAGACTGCCATTTCCTCACACTATCAAGCCCACCATCTAAGATTGGACGACCTCCTACCGCAGTATCAGAACAGAGGTGGTACTCGCCTAGCCTCACAATCAGCACAACTTATTCCACCCACCGTCAACCATGGATAGCCCGCAATTTCTGGCTCTTTGTCAACACTGCAATATCGGCCCTGGCAAGTCTGCACCTAGCCATCACCTGCTATTTTTACAGCAACGCGAGAAGAACCCTTCAGCAGTGCTCTACTAGATAGAATTAATCACATATAATATATAAGTTCATGTTGGATAAAACACCATACTCTATTACACTATACGGAAAAGTTATGAATATCTTGGTGAATGGAGGAAGCTTGCACGAGCCTAGCCTGAGGATGTAACCCCTCCCTCTGTCTACACTTGTCCAAGCCGTGGCCATTCTCTAAGAGGTGCTGGTTAGTTTTCACATAATATACAAATACAAACTATACTTTCTTGTATCTTTATTAATAAATGTTTATGCATAATTAAGCGTAGTTTAGGAAAAGCTATAATTATTATTCTTTTTTCAATTATTTGTATTTACAAATTTGTAAATTGTAAATTTAAAAAGTTACTTAGTAAGATTACTTAGTATTATTACTAAGATTTAGATTTTTTAGTAAGTGAAGAATCGAGCAATCTGTGCTGACCAGTTTGTGCAATTCCATCAAGCAGCTGACCCCCAAAGATGCAGTCATCAATTTAACATGCTTTTCATTCAAAATAAAAGATTCTTCATATATGAACTAATATTATATATTAGGATATTGCGTATGTATAGGTGTAGGTTAGATTAGGTTGGTGCTTAGGTTCTGTTGGTAATTATTTTTATTTTGTATTTTTATTCAAATTAAAATAAAAAAAATTCTGATGGCATTATTTTATTATATATAAGGGAAGAATTAACAGTGGCGATTCGAACAGAGGTCGTCAGTAAAGCACCGTTCTATAAAAGCTCCCCAAAAACTTCCACAAGCATTCCATGACCATCCTTTAAGTAACAACACTCATGGCATATATTGGGCACAGATATTTCATCAAATCTTAGGATTTGGAAGAATTGTACCGA
>WNGS01135237.1:5342851-5344763 GCA_020271785.1 Procambarus virginalis
TGTCAGAGTTGGGAATCTACAGTGTCTTGAAGTGTGCAGTTTTCTGCACAAGGAAGGACATTGGAGTAGGTTCGTTCCCTAGTGTGCACCCAAGTGCACAGGATGCAGTGTGCTTGCTGTGCTCAGGCCTTGTAAGGGGGCAACACTACCGTTTGGGATATTGGCTGTTCGCACCCTCATGTCAGCGGATTAATGTTACCATGATGGCAGCTGTGAGATGCCATGGTTAACTTTAACAACAGCTGGAAATTTAACTGCCTAGAAAACACACACACTCAGTCTAGGCGATAGATGAGCTGGCAGAGAAAGATTGGTGCTACCAGGAAGGTACCACAGAGGCTATTTTATGACAGATTAAGATTGAACGCTATCGCGCACACACAACACACACACAATGATCATGTAAATGATCTTCCAGATGGTCTAGAATCATTCCTCTCATTGTTTGCTGATGATGCAAAAATTATGAGGAGGATTGAAACTGAGGATGATAGTAGGAGGCTACAAGATGACCTAGACAGACTGAATGAATGATCCAACAAATGGCTGTTGAAGTTTAACCCGAGTAAATGTAAGGTAATGAAACTAGGCACTGGGAATTGGAGGCCAGACACAGGATACAGAATGGGAGATGAAGTCCTTCTTGAAACGAACAGAGAAGGATCTAGGAGTTGATATCTCACCAAACCTGTCTCCTGAAGCCCACATGAAAAGAATAATATCTGAGGCGTATGCGAGGCTGGCTAACATCAGAACTGCCTTCAGGAACCTGTGTTAAGGAATCATTCAGAACCTTGTATACCACATATGTAAGACCAATCCTGGAGTATGCGGCCCCAGCATGGAGCCCGTACCTTGTCAAACACAAGGAAAAAAGTTCAGAACTAAAGGAAAGTTCAGAACTTTCG
Source organism: Procambarus virginalis (assembly GCA_020271785.1). Lineage (NCBI taxonomy): Eukaryota > Metazoa > Arthropoda > Malacostraca > Decapoda > Cambaridae > Procambarus > Procambarus virginalis. Next base: position 5,343,760 of record WNGS01135237.1, read on the forward strand.
GAACAAAACTTGAAAAAGTTCAGAGATATGCTACTAGTCTAGTCCCAGAACTAAAAGGCATGAGTTACGAAGAAAGGCTGCGGGAAATGCACTGCGGGACACCAGAAGACGGAAGAGTAATGGGAGACATGATCACTACCTACAAAATTCTTAGAGGAATTGACAGGGTAGATAAGATAAACTGTTTAACACGGGTGGTAAGCAAACGATTACAATTATTACTTAACCTATCAACGGTATAGGTTAAGAAATAATTGTAATTAAGAAGCGATAAGATGCTTATCTTAACATACTAAGAAGGTTAGGTGAGGTCGGTATTTTCTATGAAGCTTTTCAAGGTAAACTAAAATATTCACAACCAATTAGTATGTCACATATGCACTTATTAAATAAGCCAATATTGACTATAGGCAAGTGCGAGAACGGGTTGGCAAACAAGAGGACACAGGTAGAAACTGAGTACCCAATGAGCCACAGGGACGCTAGAAAGAACTTTCAGTGTGAGAGTAGTTAACAGATGGAATGCATTAGGCAGTGATGTGGTGGAGGCTCAGTCCATACACAGTTTCAAATGTAGATATGATGGAGCCCAATAGGCTCAGAAATCTGTACACCAGTTGATTCACAGTTGAGAGGCAGGACCAAAGAACCAGAACTCATCCCCCGCAAGCACAACTAGGTGAGCACACGCGCACATACGCACACGAGCGCGCGTGCACACACACACACACACACACACACACACACACACACACACACACACACACACACGAATACAAACACACACACACAAACACACACACACACAACACACACACACACACACACTCATCCCATTCCCATTAACACCTGTCCACAATCCTGTCAGGAAGAAATGTTAAATAGGGAAACACACTGATGAATAAACAAAATTATACTGGAGAAACTACAGATGCTACTAGTAGGTACTGCTGCAGATGCTACTACAGTTGTGCCAGCTAGGCCATGCTTCATGTTTGGCGTGT
>WNGS01135237.1:5348098-5385122 GCA_020271785.1 Procambarus virginalis
GTCTGATTTTGTCTAATAAGCCAAGATTTCCTGAATTTATATATTTTTTCGAATTTTTTTCTTGTGAAATGATAAAGCTATCCATTTCATTATGTATGATTTAAGGACTTTGAGTTAAAACTAATGTAGATATATGACCGAACCTAACCAACCCTACCTAATCTTATCTATCTTTACCTAACCTAAACTAACATAACAAAGCCAATAAATTATGTTCCTAACATAATATAATATTATTATTTCAAATGAACCAATTGGAAACAATATTTTTAAAATAAAGAAAAACACTCGGCCTATTAGGCAAATCGGGCCTTGCAGAGTAGGCCGAGAAGTGCGTTCTGGCTTCTTGGTACGACATTACAGTACGACTTGGTACATTATATATATATATATAATATATATATATATTATATAATATATATATATATATAAATATATATATATAATATATATATATATATATATATATTTATTAGTAGTAGGCATCCTTCAGTCTCGGGAGACTATAGAGTTGCGCTCTGGTTGTCAATCCTGGTGCAGCGTCTGGTGTGACTGATGAGGCCAATCCGAGAGTGGCAGTCCATCCCACACTGAACACAAACCAAGTCCGATTCTGGTCTGTCTTCCTGGCTACTGGCTTTCCTTCTCTTTCTCTTTGCCTCCGATTTCTTGGCAAGTGACTCCTCGAACTTGGAGAGACCTCTGTGAACAGACTACCCTCAGGCTGAAGGATCTGCAGCCAGTGTCTCCCACATAGCAAGATCGACATCCATGGCTTTCAGGTCCCTCTTGCATACGTCTTTGTACCGTAGCTGGGGCTTGCCTGTTGGACGCTTTCCCTGCATCAGCTCTCCGTACAGGAGATCCTTGGGGATCCTGCCATCGCCCATTCGCACAACGTGCCCGAGCCAGCGCATTCGTCTCTGTTTCAGCATTGTGTACATGCTGGTGATTCTTGATCTCCTCAAGAGGTTGTTGTTTGTCACCTTGTCCTGCCAGGTGATGTCCAAGATGTGTTGAAGGCAGCGCATGTGGTAGGCATTCAGCTGTCTTTCCTGACGGGCGCAGAGTGTCCAAGACTCACTACCATAAAGGAGAGTGCTCAGGATACAGGCTCTGTAAACTTGAATCTTTGTATACTCAGTCAGCCTGTTGTTGGCCCACACTCTCTTTTTCAGTCTGGACATGGTAGTAAATGCCGTACCGATGCGTTTGTTTAGCTCCATATCAAGAGAGAGGGAATCAGAGATTGTGGAACCCAGGTACACGAAGTCGTGAACGACTTCCAGTTTGGAATCGGAGATGCCAATGTCAGGTGGGGAGTCCACCCCTTGTCCCATGACTTGTGTTTTCTTCAGGCTGATGGTGAGTCTGAAAGCCTGACAGGCCTCGCTGAAGCGGATCATGAGCCATTGGAGGTCTTCGGCTGAGTGGGCAGTGACTGCTGCGTCGTCAGCAAAAAGGAAGTCGCGCAGACACCTCAGCCGAACCTTCGTCTTGGCTCTCAGCCTGGCGAGGTTAAAGAGCTTTCCATCCGACCTGGTCTGGAGGTAAATGCCTTCCGTGGCATATCCGAAGGCGTACTGCAGCATAACTGCAAAGGAAATCCCGAACAGGGTTGGAGCCAGTACGCAGCCCTGCTTTACTCCACATCGGATGTCAAAGGCGTCCGATGTTAGGCCATCAAAGATCACGGTGCCCTTCATGTTCTCATGGAAAGATCTGATGATGCTGAGGAGCCTGGGTGGGCATCCGATCTTGGGGAGTATCTTGAACAGGCCATCCCTGCTGACGAGGTCGAAGGCCTTCGTCAGATCTAGGAAGGCAACGAAGAGTGGCTGCTTCTGTTCCCTGCATTTCTGCAGTTGTCTGAGGGAAAAGACCATGTCAATGGTGGACCTGTTTACTCTGAATCTGCATTGTGATTCTGGATAGACTCTTTCTGCAAGTACTTGGAGCCTCTTCAATGTGATTCGAGCAAACAGCTTTCCGACAATACTGAGGAGGGAGATTCCACGGTAATTGTTGCAGTCGTCCCTGTCACCTTTATTCTTATACAGCGTGACGATGTTGGCATCCTTCATGTCCTGTGGCACCGCTGCTTCTTCCCAGCAGAGGCAGAGAATTTCATGCAGCTCCATAAGCAGGTTACCTCTGCAGCACTTTAAGGTCTCAGCAGGAATGCCATCTTTGCCGGGAGCTTTGCCAGAAGGAAGCGAGTCTAGGGCCTCGCTGAGTTCTTCGAAGGTCGGTTCGCTGTCGAGATCCATTAACACAGGCAGGCACTCAATGGCGCTCAGGGCGTCTTCGGAGACCACATTGTCCCTGGCATATAGCTCAGAGTAGTGCTCGACCCAGCGCTTCAGCTGCAGTGTCTGGTCCTGAATCACCTCGCCAGTGGCAGATTTCAGAGGAGCGGTCTTCTTCTTGGATTGGGCCGAGGGCCTGCTTGATGCCATCATACATTCCCCTAACATTGCCTGTATCCGATGCAGTTTGTATCTGGGAGCAGAGCTGGAGCCAATAGTTGTTGGCTCATCGCCTGGCGCTCTGCTGCACTTTGCAGCGGACGGCCCGAAGGATCTGTAAGTTGCGCTGACTTGGGCAGGCTTTCTAGGCTGCCAAGGCATTTTTGTTCTCTTCGATGACAAGTGTCATCTCTGCCGAGTGAGCCTCGAATCAGTCTGCCGACCTGCTGGTCTTCTTGCCAAAGGTGAAAATGCCAGCGTTGAATACAGCGTCTCTGAAGGGCTCCCATCTTTTACAGGCAGTGACCCTGGCTGGGCCAGGAAAGCTTCCTCGAGCACACGTGCAAAATCTTCCACCTTGTCCTGGTTGCGGGTCTTGGTGGTGTCGATGCGAGGTCTGCCCGCCTTTTTCAAGTTATGAATCTTCTTTGTTTGCATCTTGACCTTGCTACATACCAAGGAGTGGTCGGTGTCACAGACAGCACTCTGGTAGCTACGCGTAATCTTCACGCTGGGTAGACTGGCACGCCTGGTAAGAATCAGGTCAAGCTGGTGCCAGTGCTTGGATCTAGGGTGTCTCCAAGAGACTCGGTGTTGAGGCTTTGTGCCGAAGAACGTGTTGGTGACAAAGAGACCATGAAGACAGCAGAGTTCTAACAGACGTTGCCCATTCTCATTCATCCTCCCTATGCCGAATTGACCCAGACAAGTGGGCCAAATGTTGTGATCGGCAACCACTCTGGCGTTGAAGTCGCCGAGGATGAACAGTGGCTTCTTTACAGGGATTCTCACAATGACTCTGTTGAGGTCATCGTAGAATTTTTCCTTTGCCTCTGCTGGAGAAGTCAGGGTTGGTGCATATGCACTAATTACATTGACTGGTCCTGTTTGGGAGTGCAGTTGCAGAGACAGAATTCGTTCGGTTTCCTCCGTCGGTGGCATGTGTCCCAACAGTGCATTTCTGACGGCAAATCCCACACCATGTTCTCTGGTCTCATCTGGAGGTTTTCCTTGCCAGAAGAAAGAGAAGGTCCTCTCTCTCACAGATCCTGATCCTGGGAGCCTGGTCTCTTGGAAGCAACAATATCCATCTGCAGTTTGCTCAGCTCCCTATCGATGATTGCTGTTTTTCGGGCGTCATTGATTTCTTGCAGGTCGTCAGAGAAACCTGGTGTCAGTGTTCTGACATTCCATGTGCCCAGCTTTAGGGCAGTTGATATTTTCTTTTAGGTTTGGTATTGCTTGGTGCAAAGTTGTCGGGCCGCTTGTTGGTTTTCACCCTAAACCCCACGCACCCAGCGAGATTAAAGGACCGTGGCGAGACAACACCTTATTGGCTGGTGTTTGCCCAGCTTGAGGCGGGCGGTAGCTGCCCAGTGGGGCTCGATGACCCCTCCCACCGTCAGAAGTAACCCCTGGCGTCACACTCTTCGCAAACCGAACAGAAGACTTAAAACCGGTAGACTGTCGCTTCCCGTGTTGGTTCGACGCTGTGAGGCGAAGCTGGAGTGTCCTCTCCAGGGTGCAAAGCCTGGGTAGGTAGATATGGAGGAGAAGCGGTTACCCATGCAGCTGGTCCCCCCTCCCCCACTTTGCTGAAATTATCCAATGGAAAGGCAAATGCCAATACACATGGATCCAGCACCGTCGCAGGAGCTGTCAGAACGAGGTGGAAGTCAACAACGAACTGCCTTAGGGGCTCCAACTCCATATTTTTCCTCGAGGTTGACTCCTGAAGCCTTTCCCAAAAATGGTATGGCCACAAGGCAGCAGAGGTTTAAAATCAGGGTTTCCTTCCCAGGCTATCGAGTCCTATCTACCCGGAGCAGCTGGTTTTAAGGCACCAGAGGCACGCCCTCGCCCCTTCTCCAGTCGGTAACAGCAGTTCCGCCGGACTTAAAGACTAAGCCACCCGTGCAGGCCAGGAGTTGAACTTGGTTGTCAGAGGCTATTGGAGACGCATGACGTATAGGAGCATTTTATTGGTCATAGGAGCTTGTCCCCCATTACCACCCCCTGGCTATGACAACATACTTGCATACATGAGATATTATATATATATATATATATATTATAGATATATATATATATATATATATATAATAATATATATATATTATATTATATATATATATATATATATATATTATATATATATATATATATATATATATATATATATAATATATATATAATATATCTATATATAGATATATATAAAATCACATAATATTACAATTGGCAAGCACTGTTGGAAGACCTCATCCAGCTCTTCAGAGGTAGGGGGTGGATGCCCAAGATACAGCAAGCATTTGCTCTCTCTGGATCGAGACACTGAGGCGCTGGAACAAGAAACTGGCCGCTCTTGCGTCTCTTGTTTGCCTCATGAGTTCCTCACCCACCTCCTTTAGGAACATCAGTGCACATTTACCCCAGGCACTCTCAGATACTATTATCACGAACATGTAACAATGTTCTTGGTCCCTGTACTTATTAGTTTCCTGGGTCTCCCTGAACGTGGCCTCCCCGCTTCCCTCAGCTGTACTGTGAGGTAGTTAGGTATCAGCCAATGGAAATGCCAGTCTCTCTGTCCACAAATGGAGGCCATGGATTTATAGGTAGCTCACCAATTATTTCCCAGTAAATGTTGTTCTGTCTGGGTCTAATCTGTGTAGGTCGGGATACGTATAAAAATGGATGCCACATGACACTATGCCAAACATTTAGCCACACGAGAACTTTTGAAATATCGTTTAATCGAAAGTTATTATTTTATTTATGGGCTTTATTCAGTTAATCAATATTTTGACTCACAAATAAAAATAAATTCTAACTCTGAAACTTTGGCCGTAATAGGCCAAACTACGTGTTGTGGAGCAGTAGCGGGCACCCTCCCACTAGATACACTCGCCGCTCCCGCCGCAGAAGCAGTCACGTCACCCACTCCCGCAGGATTAAACATTAGGTTGTATCCTGCACTATATCTCTCATATATTTCTATCAAGTTTTCCATAATGTCTTGGATTGGTGCGAGTAGAACTAGATCATCAGCATAACAGGGAAACACTGGTCTTAGTACTGCCTATGCGACTGCCAGCTCAACTGGCTCTTTACTCCATCAATAATTGATCAAGATAGATAGCAACTTATATAGGTATAAAAACACCTTCTTTGACCTCAGGTTTTAGTGAGAAATATTCGGTAAGGACATTACTCCATTTCACAGCTAATTTGCATACATGATAAAACATATATTGATCTCAGGCAATGACAGGACACACGTTTCTGCTAAGCAATCATTTGGAAAGGTTTGAATGTTAAATTTTATCAAAAGCTTCGGAAGAATCAAGAGGCAGAAAGAGAGAAAATAGAGCTACCGTGTGAGCCATGGTACTGAATAGTTTCCGCCGCCACGAAACAACGAGTCGTAGAGTACCCAAGTTTGTATACAGAGTCAGAGGTGTATACAGGCTGAAAGTCAGAGGAGTATAATCTGCCAGCAAATAAAGCCAATGAGTATACACCTAGGGAAAAAAACCGCTGACTACCTGCAATTTTCGACAACTTTTCCCTGACTCTTTGAGCTTAAGTTACAGATTCCTCTGAGCTTCAGTAGTACTTCCCTTTTCGTCAAGGGAAGCCGAAAATTCCAGTTGGGCAGCGGTTAGTTGTTTCTGGAATCTATCCTTATTAAGACTACTTCATAGCCCAGTTCGATAGAGCTTCTGTCTCACGTTTGTAGTGGAGTCGGGGGTTCGAGTTTCAAAGTACCCAGGTGAATGAAATGTTGAATTCCACGGTAATGGTTATTGACATTATTACCGAAGGAGGACAGTATCACCAGGTGAATACATTACCACCTGGTGAATATATTATCACCTCTTCAATATCACCTGGTGAATACATTAAGTGAATACATTGCCACCAGGTGAATACATTTTCACCTGGTGAATACATTATAACATGGGTTAATACATTATCACTCAGTGATATAACCCCCCCCCCAAGAGTTTATTTCCTCTGAGGAACGTGAAGACCAAGACTGTGTATTTAACATCTTGTTAAGGACGGTTCAGTTACGTGCATTTTCTCACCTTTTCTCCTTTACGCTACAGAGCCTTGCTACTATATTTCATCCGATTCCATATTCTCCATTCATTAATTATTTAGCCCATTTTACCTGTTATGTTTCCTTCCTTGTTGTTCTCCATGTCCTCCTCCTCCTCCATAACCTCTTCCTCTCTGCTGCTCCTCGTTACATAAATTGCTGAAAACGCCCAATAAACCTGAAACACCAGCCACATGTTCCCTCCAGAGGTGTTCCAACGGCTGCGAGGTCGGTCCATTCCCCCCTCCCCTCACCCATCACTCCCTCCTCCTTCCCCAACACTCCCCCCCCCCCACCTCCCTTCCCTTCCCTCCGTCTCCTTACAACCTCCCCCTGCTCTAGTTCCTTCTGCACCTCACAATCTCTACCCTCCAGGAGCCCAATTCTCTCTTGCTCGTCCCACTCCTCCTCCTCTCCCTACTGCCCACTTTCCCCAACCCAAACCTTTCCCTACACTTCCTGCTGTCCCTCCGGCCTCGACTTTCAGCAGCCTCACCAGTTATCACTCATGCGAAACATCTATCTCTCTCTCTCTCTCTCTCTCTCACACACACACACACACACACACACACACACACACTGTAAATACTTCCCAGGTCATTAAGGTACCAGTTGGAGTTGGAGAGGGAGAGAGATCAATGGTAATATGTAGCTAACCAGAGCCCGAGATTGACACATGGCAAATAAGGAGACAGAGAAAGAAAAGAAAATAATAAAATAACATAAATTCTTCACAAAATTCAGGCTGCAGATGCAACTAGGGAAAGGTAGCATTTCTGCAGGCAAGATAAAATTCAGAGAGAAAGAAATCGACCAGAGAAAGTAATATTTATGGAAAGAGCCCAGTTAAATAAATGCCGACAGAGAAGAAATGTTTGAGATATGAGGAAAGGTATCACGCAGTATTTGTTAAATAGGACATATGGGGAGAAAAGGGATGTGGCAAAGAGACTCAAAAGAAAAGGAAAGGAGAAATGCAAGACCACAAAGTGGCACAGAGCATAAGATGCAGGAAATATGGCAACAGTAGAATATAGGTAAATAGTGGGACAGACTCGCATAACAATGCAACAGAGTACTGCAGAGGGAAATGGCAGGGCTGCCCAGCCTAATAAAAACATCTACACAAACGAGAAGATAATAGTGACTGTTCCACCATAAACACCCCCCCCCCCTCCCTCTCCACCTTGCACAATCACAACCCGAAAATGCAGCCACATGAACAAATACTTCTCAGGGAAAACAAAAGTAGCCCGAGTGTTATGAGTCGCATAAAATAAATGTACACAAATGCAGAGAGAATCGCAAAAAAGGAGTACAGTTACAGGAAATAGTGGCAGAGATAACGGAAACGAAACTGACAAGCGTTATAGGAAATGCAATCTTCCCAAGAGGATATCAAGTAATAAGAAGAGATGGTGTGCACAGAAGAAGTCACGGTGTAGCTCTATTGTTATAGCTTCGCTGCAGCGTTGAAAATAGCAGAGGGAGCTGACCATCAAGAGCATGCACTAGATATAACAATAATGGGAGGCGTGACGATGGTGATAGCTAGGATTTCATATCCCCCACCAAACAATAGACGACCAAGGAAAGAATACGAGAGAGGCAGTGAGAGTTGTCTAAACGTGATGGAAGAAGCAGCCACAGTAGCAAGGGGGAACACGAACATCCTGATATTGGGAGACTTCAACATCAGAGAAATAGACTGGACAAATAAGGATACCCACGGGGGTGATGAGACATGGAGAGCAAAACTGGTAGACATGGCAGACAAACACTCTTAAAATCAACATGTCGCAGAACCCACTAGAGAATGAGGAGACAACACACTAGCAACATTAAACTTGGTTTTTCCCAAAATGACGCAAATGTCGAGAAAATATAGTACAAGATGCCTCTAGCAGCTAGCGACCACAGCATTATCAAACTTGAATGCATAGTGGAGCTGAAAGAATTGGTTACACAAAGAAACCCGTTGAAGAAGAGAGATTAAAGACGAGGCCTCTACAACAGGATGATGGACTCTCTGCAGGACACCCAATAGGAAAGATGAATGGATGTGAAGACAGCAGATAAAATGAAAGAATTAATTGAAGGGAAATGTCCAATTCATTGGCACCAGTTCGTACTACTCAAGAAGACGGTGAATGAAAAAGCATGCCCTCTGGCTCAATAGGCAATGCAAGAAAGCTATATAAAGGACAAAAAAAAAGCTGGAAAAGTACAGAGACCAATGGAGAAATGTTAAAGAGAACTAGAAATGAATACACCCAACATAGGAGAGAAGCTGAGAGGCAATTTGAAAATTACATTGTTGCCAAAGCTAAGGAACAACCGAAACTGTTATGTTGCCATATAATGAGAAAAACGACAGCGTGAGACCATGTACTAAGATTGAGGCTGCAAGGGGTAGCTCTCACAGAAAATGATAATGAGGTATACGAGGAACTGTAAGAAAGATTTCAGTAGGTTTATACATTGGGACCAGCGTGAAGACCAATATTGCAAGATGAATGGCCAGAGGAAATACTAGACAGCATTGTATTCACTGCGGAAGAGGTGAAAAAAGTCCTGGAGGAACTAGATGTGATAAAATCAATGAAGCCAGACTTAATGCTCCATGGCTGCTGAAGGGGGATGCACAAGTTCTCCGTCACCCCACTGCCTAAAATTTAAAGAGAACTTTGACAAACTCCAGAAGTGATCGAACAAATGGTAACTGGAATTTAATCTAAACGAGTGTAATGTAATGAAGATGGAAAAGGGAGAGAGGACACCATTAGAAATCTTCACCACAAGGGGAAGGCAGCTACAGGAATGAGAAAAGGTTCTGGGAGTTGGATATAATTCTGACAATAACACCGGAGGCGTATATTAACAGGATAACATCAGCAGCATGGGACACCGGCAAATATGAGAACATTGTTTAGAAACTCTAATCAGGACTCTTTCCGACAATGGCACAGCATTTGTTAGACTAATACTGGAATATGCATCACCTTGTGAAGCAACAAAGCCAAATTTAAAGTACAAAGATTTGAAACAAGACTGGTGCCAGAGCTAAAAGTGTTTGGCTACGAAAATAGGCTAATGGACCTAATTCTCAGAACCTGCAGGACAGAAGGACTAGTGGAGACTTCATGACAGCATACAAGATACTGAAGGGATAGATAAGATGGACATAGATAGCCCCTTCACATTGAAAGGAAGCGGGACGAAAGGACAGAGATGGAAACTATAAAAGGAAATGAGCTGTTTGGACTCATGCCGATACGGGTAGTTAGCAATGGAAAGCTCAAGAGAAGCTATGGAATCCACCAAGGACGCGTTTCGCAAGGCACTCCTTACATTTTCAAAGACAAATTCTCCATGCCCTGCCAAAGCTTATATTCGCTTGGGGTGAAGTGGTACAGGTCGTGAATACAGTGAACAAGTGGATGAATGCTAATGGATTTAATAGGCCATTTAATCCCCTATGTTCTACAGAGCATGTAGAACATATATATTAAATATATCATATTCAGATCATATAATCCTATATATATATATATATATATATATATATATATATATATATATATATATATATATATATATATAATATATATTATATGATAGCATGTTGGCTTCGCTGATCTTAAAGTGTATATCTATTTCTGATCTATTTCTTTATATCAGAACTAAGAGAGCACTCAAGTTACAATTTCATGAAAAAAAGACTAGTAATTTACAGAACGGTTAATTTTTGGCAACGTTTCGTTGTTTGTTTTGTTTCTCTTGAACATCTTTAGGTAAAGATCGCACACATGAGTTACAATTTGTAGATAATACACACGGGAAAGAGTTGAAGGTGTATTGGACGAGATGAAGGGGCAATCACCATAGGGAAATGTCCCAGTGTGAATCTCTGGTCTCTCGGTGGTGGGAAAGATTCGGGTCAAGACCTCATTACCCGGTGATGCTAGGTGAGAGAGAGGGAGAAGTTCTAGTGGGAGAGATGATGGGAGAAAGGGGGAGGAGGGAGAAAGGGGGAGGAAGGAGAGAGNACAATTGGCAAGCACTGTTGGAAGACCTCATCCAGCTCTTCAGAGGTGGGGGGTGGATGCCCAAGATACAGCAAGCATTTCCTCTCTCTGGATCGCGACACTGAGGCGCTGGAACAAGAAACTGGCCGCTCTTGCGTCTCTAGTTGCCTCATGAGTTCCTCACCCACCTCCTTTAGGAACATCAGTGCACATTTACCCCAGGCACTCTCAGATACTATTATCACGAACATGTAACAATGTCTTGGTCCCTGTACTTATTAGTTTCCTGGGTCTCCCTGAAGGTGGCCTCCCCGCCTCCCTCAGCTGTACTGTGAGGTAGTTTGGTATCAGCCAATGGAAATGCCAGTCTCTCTGTCCACAAATGGAGGCCATGGATTTATAGGTATGCTCACCAATTATTTCCCTGTAAATGTTGTTCTGTCTGGGTCTAATCTGTGTAGGTCGGTATAAGTATAAAAAAGGATGCCACATGACACGGTGCCAAACATTTAGCCACACGAGAACTTTGATATATCGTTTAATCGAAAACTATTATTTTATTTATGGGCTTTATTCAGTTAATCAATTATTTTGACTCACAAATAAAAATAAATTCTAACTCTGAAACTTTGGCCGTAATAGGCCAAACTACGTGTTGTGGAGCAGTAGCGGGTACCCTCCCACTAGATACACTCGCCGCTCCCGCCGCAGAAGCAGTCACGTCACCCACTCCCGCAGGATTAAACATTAGGTTGTATCCTGCACTATATCTCTCATATATTTCTATCAAGTTTTCCATAATGTCTTGGATTGGTGCGAGTAGAACTAGATCATCAGCATAACAGCGAAACACTGGTGTTAGTACTGCCTATGCGACTGCCAGCTCAACTGGCTCTTTACTCCATCAATAATTGATCAAGATAGATAGCAACTTATATAGGTATAAAAACACCTTCTTTGACCTCAGGTTTTAGTGAGAAATATTCGGTAAGGACATTACTCCATTTCACAGCTAATTTGCATACATGATAAAACATATATTGATCTCAGGCAATGACAGGACACACGTTTCTGCTAAGCAATCATTTGGAAAGGTTTGAATGTTAAATTTTATCAAAAGCTTCGGAAGAATCAAGAGGCAGAAAGAGAGAAAATAGAGCTACCGTGTGAGCCATGGTACTGAATAGTTTCCGCCGCCACGAAACAACGAGTCGTAGAGTACCCAAGTTTGTATACAGAGTCAGAGGTGTATACAGGCTGAAAGTCAGAGGAGTATAATCTGCCAGCAAATAAAGTCAATGAGTATACACCTAGGAAAAAAATCCGCTGACCTGCAATTTTCGACAACTTTCCCTGACTCTTTGAGCTTAAGTTACAGATTCCTCTGAGCTTCAGTAGTACTTCCCTTTTCGTCAAGGGAAGCCGAAAATTCCAGTTGGGCAGCGGTTAGTTGTTTCTGGAATCTATCCTTATTAAGACTACTTCATAGCCCAGTTCGATAGAGCTTCTGTCTCACGTTCGTAGTGGAGTCGGGGGTTCGAGTTTCAAAGTACCCAGGTGAATGAAATGTTGAATTCCACGGTAATGGTTATTGACATTATTACCGAAGGAGGACAGTATCACCAGGTGAATACATTACCACCTGGTGAATATATTATCACCTCTTCAATATCACCTGGTGAATACATTAAGTGAATACATTGCCACCAGGTGAATACATTTTCACCTGGTGAATACATTAAAACATGGTGAATACATTATAACATGGTGAATACATTAGAACATGGTTAATACATTATAACATGGTGAATACATTAGAACATGGTGAATACATTAGAAACATGGTGAATACATTATACATGGGTTAATACATTATCACTCAGTGAGTATACCCCCCCCCCCAAGAGTTTAATTTCCTCTGAGGAACGTGAAGACCAAGACTGTGTATTTAACATCTTGTTAAGGACGGTTCAGTTACGTGTTTTTCTCACCTTTTCTCCTTTACGCTACAGAACCCTGCTACTATATTTCATCCGATTCCACATTCTCCATTCATTAATTATTTAGCCCATTTACCTGTTATGTTTCCTTCCTTGTTGTTCTCCATGTCCTCCTCCTCCTCCACAACCTCTTCCTCTCTGGTGCTCCTCGTTACATAAATTGCTGAAAACGCCCAATAAACCTGAAACACCAGCCACATGTTCCCTCCAGAGGTGTTCCAACGGTGCGAGGTCGGTCCATTCCCCCCTCCCCTCAACCATCACTCCCTCCTCCTTCCCCAACACCCCCCCCCCCTCCCTTCCCTTCCTCCGTCTCCTTACAACCTCCCCCTGCTCTAGTTCCTTCTGCACCTCACAATCTCTACCCTCCAGGAGCCCAATTCTCTCTTGCTCGTCCCACTCCTCCTCCTCTCCCTACTGCCCACTTTCCCCAACCCAAACCTTTCCCTACACTTCCTGCTGCCCCTCCGGCCTCGACTTTCAGCAGCCTCACCAGTTATCACTCATGCGAAAATCTCTCTATCTCTCTCTCTCTCTCTCTCTCTCTCTCTCACTCTCTCTCACTCTCTCTCTCTCTCTCTCTCTCACACACACTGTAAATACTTCCCAGGTCATTAAAGTTACCAGTTGGAGTTGGAGAGGGAGAGAGATCAATGGTAATATGTAGCTAACCAGAGCCCGAGATTGACACATGGCAAATAAGGAGACAGAGAAAGAAAAGAAAATAATAAAATAACATAAATTCTTCACAAAATTCAGGCTGCAGATGCAACTAGGGAAAGGTAGCATTTCTGCAGGCAAGATAAAATTCAGAGAGAAAGAAATCGACCAGAGAAAGTAATATTTATGGAAAGAGCCCAGTTAAATAAATGCCGACAGAGAAGAAATGTTTGAGATATGAGGAAAGGTATCACGCAGTATTTGTTAAATAGGACATATCTAAGGAGAAAGGGATGTGTGGCAAAGAGACTCAAAAGAAAAGGAAAGGAGAAATGCAAGACCACAAAGTGGCACAGAGCATAAGATGCAGGAAATATGGCAACAGTAGAATATAGGTAAATAGTGGGACAGGACTCGCATAACAATGCAACAGAGTACTGCAGAGGGAAATGGCAGGGCTGCCCAGCCTAATAAAACATCTACACAAACGAGAAGATAATAGTGACTGTTCCACCATAAACACCCCCCCCCCCTCCCTCTCCACCTTGCACAATCACAACCCGAAAATGCAGCCACATGAACAAATACTTCTCAGGGAAAACAAAAGTAGCCCGAGTGTTATGAGTCGCATAAAATAAATGTACACAAATGCAGAGAGAATCGCAAAAAAAGGAGTACAGTTACAGGAAATAGTGGCAGAGATAACGGAAACGAAACTGACAAGCGTTATAGGAAATGCAATCTTCCCAAGAGGATATCAAGTAATAAGAAGAGATGGTGTGCACAGAAGAAGTCACGGTGTAGCTCTATTGTTATAGCTTCGCTGCAGCGTTGAAAATAGCAGAGGGAGCTGAGCATCAAGAGCATGCACTAGATATAACAATAATGGGAGGCGTGACGATGGTGATAGCTAGGATTTCATATCCCCCACAAACAATAGACGACCAAGGAAAGAATACGAGAGAGGCAGTGAGAGTTGTCTAAACGTGATGGAAGAAGCAGCACAGTAGCAAGGGGGAACACGAACATCCTGATATTGGGAGACTTCAACATCAGAGAAATAGACTGGACAAAAAGGATACCCACGGGGGTGATGAGACATGGAGAGCAAAACTGGTAGACATGGCAGACAAACACTCTTAAAATCAACATGTCGCAGAACCCACTAGAGAATGAGGAGACAACACACTAGCAACATTAAACTTGGTGGTTTTCCAAAATGACGCAAATGTCGAGAAATATAGTACAAGATGCCTCTAGCAGCTAGCGACCACAGCATTATCAAACTTGAATGCATAGTGGAGCTGAAAGAATTGGTTACACAAAGAAAACCCGTTGAAGAGAGAGATTAAAGACGAGGCCTCTACAACAGGATGATGGACTCTTGCAGGACACCCAATAGGAAAGATGAATGGATTGAAGACAGCAGATAAAATGAAAAATTAATTGAAGGGAAATGTCCAATTCATTGGCACCAGTTCGTACTACTCAAGAAGACGGTGAAAACAAGCACGCCTCTGGCTCAATAGGCAATGCAAGAAAGCTATATAAAGGACAAAAAAAAAAGCTGGAAAAGTACAGAGACCAATGGAGAAATGTTAAAGAGAACTAGAAATGAATACCACCAACATAGGAAAGAAGCTGAGAGGCAATTTGAAAATTACATTGTTGCCAAAGCTAAGGAACAACCGAAACTGTTATGTTGCCATATAATGAGAAAAACGACAGCGGAGACCATGTACTAAGATTGAGGNAGGGGGCCCACTAGTGTTCCAGGGGCCCACTAGTGTTCCAGGGGCTCACTAGTATTCCAGAGGGCCCACTAGTATTCCGGGGGGGCCACTAGTGTTCCAGGGGGCCCACTAGTGTTCCAGGGGGCCCACTAGTGTTCCAGGGGGCCCACTAGTGTTCCAGGGGCCCACTAGTGTTCCGGGGGCCCACTAGTATTTCAGGGGGGTCACTAGTGTTCCGGGGGCCACTAGTGTTCCAAGGGGCCCACTAGTGTTCCAAGGGGCCCACTAGTGTTCCAGGGGGCCCACTAGTGTTCCAGGGGGCCCACTAGTGTTCCAGGGGCCCCACTAGTGTTCCAGGGGGCCCACTAGTGTTCCAGGGGCCCCACTAGTGTTCCAGGGGGCCCACTAGTGTTCCAGGGGGCCCGCTAGTGTTCCAGGGGCCCACTAGTGTTCCAGGGAGCCCACTAGTGTTCCTGGGGGCCCACTAGTGTTCCAGGGGCCCACTAGTGTTCCAGGGGGCCCACTAGTGTTCCAGGGGCTCACTAGTATTCCAGAGGGCCCACTAGTATTCCGGGGGGGGCCACTAGTGTTCCAGGGGGCCCACTAGTGTTCCAGGGGGCCCACTAGTGTTCCAGGGGGCCCACTAGTGTTCCAGGGGCCCACTAGTGTTCCGGGGGCCCACTAGTATTTCAGGGGGTCACTAGTGTTCCGGGGCCCACTAGTGTTCCAAGGGGCCCACTAGTGTTCCAAGGGGCCACTAGTGTTCCAGGGGGGCCACTAGTGTTCCAGGGGGCCACTAGTGTTCCAGGGGGCCCACTAGTGTTCCAAGGGGCCCACTAGTGTTCCGGGGGCCCACTAGTGTTCCGGGGGCCCACTAGTGTTCCGGGGGCCCACTAGTGTTCCGGGGGCCCACTAGTGTTCCAGGGGGCCACTTGTGTTCCAGGGGGCCCACTAGTGTTCCAGGGGGCCCCACTAGTGTTCCAAGGGGCCCACTAGTGTTCCAGGGGGCCCACTAGTGTTCCAGGGAGCCCACTAGTGTTCCAGGGGGCCCACTAGTGTTCCAGGGGGCCCACTAGTGTTCCAGGGGGCCCACTAGTGTTCCAGGGGCTCACTAGTATTCCAGAGGGCCCACTAGTATTCGGGGGGGCCATTAGTGTTCCAGGGGCCCACTAGTGTTCCAGGGGGCCCACTAGTGTTCCAGGGGGCCCACTAGTGTTCCAGGGGGCCCACTAGTGTTCCAGGGGGCCCACTAGTGTTCCGGGGGCCACTAGTGTTCCGGGGGCCCACTAGTATTCCAGGGGGTCACTAGTGTTCCGGGGGCCCACTAGTGTTCCGGGGGCCCACTAGTGTTCCGGGGGCCCACTAGTGTTCCGGGGCCCACTAGTGTTCCGGGGGCCCACTAGTGTTCCTGGGGCCCACTAGTGTTCCTGGGGCCAACAGTGTTCCGGGGCCCAACAGTGTTCGGGGGCCCACTAGTGTTCCGGGGGCCCACTAGTGTCCCGGGGGCCCACTAGTGTCCCGGGGGCCCACTAGTGTCCCGGGGGCCCACTAGTGTGCCAGAGTCCACTAGTGTCCCGGGGCCCACTAGTGTCCCGGGCCCACTAGTGTTCCGGGGGCTCACTAGTATTCCGGGGGCCCACTAGTGTCCCGGGGCCCACTAGTGTTCCGGGGGCCCACTAGTGTTCCGGGGGCTCACTAGTATTCCGGGGGCCCACTAGTGTTCCGGGGCCCACTAGTGTTCCGGGGGCCCACTAGTGTTCCGGGGCCCACTAGTGTTCCAGGGGGCCCACTAGTGTTCCATGGGGCCCACTAGTGTTCCATGGGGCCCACTAGTGTTCCATGGGGCCCACTAGTGTTCCATGGGGCCCACTAGTGTTCCAGGGGGCCCACTAGTATTCCAGGGGGCCCACTAGTGTTCCAGGGGGCCACTAGTGTTCCAGGGGGCCCACTAGTGTTCCAGGGGCCCACTAGTGTTCCGGGGGCCCACTAGTGTTCCAGGGGCCCACTAGTGTTCCAGGGGGCCCACTAGTATTCCAGGGGGCCACTAGTATTCCAGGGGGGCCACTAGTGTTCCGGGGGCCCACTAGTATTCCAGGGAGCCCACTAGTTTTCCAGGGGGCCCACTAGTGTTCCGGGGGCCCACTAGTATTCCAGGGGGCCACTAGTGTTCCAGGGGGCCCACTAGTGTTCCGGGGGCCCACTAGTATTACGGGGGCCCACTAGTGTTCCGGGGCCCACTAGTGTTCCGGGGCCCACTAGTGTTCCGGGGCCCACTAGTGTTCCGGGGGCACTAGTGTTCCGGGGGGCCCACTAGTGTTCCGGGAGCCCACTAGTCTTCCGGGGGCCCACTAGTCTTCCGGGGGCCCACTAGTCTTCCGGGGCCCACTAGTCTTCCGGGGCCCACTAGTCTTCCGGGGGCCCACTAGTGTTCCGGGGGCCCACTAGTCTTCCGGGGGCCCCACTAGTCTTCCGGGGGCCTACTAGTCTTCCGGGGGCCCCACTAGTGTTCCGGGGGCCCACTAGTCTTCCGGGGCCCCACTAGTGTTTCGGGGGCCCCACTAGTGTTCCGGGGGCCCCACTAGTCTTCCGGGGACCCACTAGTGTTCCGGGGGCCCCACTAGTGTTCCGGGGGCCCTACTAGTGTTCCGGGGGCCCCACTAGTGTTCCGGGGGCCCCACTAGTGTTCCAGGGGTCCCACTAGTGAGCCGGTATTAAAAAAAATCATAAATAACATTGTCCAGTGTCTTTCGGGATGAGAATGGTTGAAAATCTCTGCCCTAGACACTTAGGTTTAGAATACATTGTGTTCGTGATGCATTTCCATTACTGAGAAGGAGTGATAGATTTATTGCGACAGTGTGTTATACTAAGTGTTTCGCTGTAAACACATTTGACCCGCCAGGTGAAGCGGAGCTGCAGTCTAGTAATTGTTCTAAAAAATTAATATTTTTTGGTATACCTTTTGATTTTCTGGTGGAATTAATTTTATTTTGAATCAGTATTTTTTATATAAAACAAATCACATTAAATCTTTGGTATTATAAGGAAGTCCCGTTACAGTAAAATGATATCAAAGATAACTGTGACGTCTTGTCCCTCAACATTCTTTGCTCCACAGTCACAATGGATTTGGTCGGACGTTGGTCTGATGGTTACCAACGTTACGTAACAAAGAAATCAGAATCGCTCACCTTCAGTCACTACGTCAGGTTCACACATGAGCACAGGCCACAACAATTTCAACATAATTACA
The DNA here is from genome assembly GCA_020271785.1 of Procambarus virginalis. Taxonomy (NCBI): domain Eukaryota; kingdom Metazoa; phylum Arthropoda; class Malacostraca; order Decapoda; family Cambaridae; genus Procambarus; species Procambarus virginalis. Next base: position 5,366,349 of record WNGS01135237.1, read on the forward strand.
AGGAGACACAATCGATGCTGGTGGATTAATTCATGGGTAATGTTCTTTTGCTTTGCCATATCTCTTACCAGTCGTCTGATGTCCTGCCTCCCAGTAGGTGCACACATTTCTGCAATCACCAACAAACTAATCTCTCTCTGAAACATGAAATATTATTGCAGAAAATAATATATTTTGTGTCACCTCGGAAAACGTCTACATTGCCGTCGGTGGTGTCTGGCAACTCTCCACCGAGCCTATTTTTACAGGCGCGCTGCTAAACCCTCGCTTATGGGTTATTCATGCCCGTGCCACCTTTTGGGTGGCCTAATCTTTATCATCTAGAACCTCGTCATTAGTCTCTCGTTAACGGTTGGACACGCAGCTGCTGTTCCTTCCTGGCCATGACATTCTAGAGTCCAGCACACTCAAATTCTCTTTATTATACATACTGGTTATGAAAGTCACTGTGTATCATTTAGAGTCATTGGACATTTCGCTCCAGAGCACAGCTAGTTTAAATACCCCACAAATATCTTAACTTCCAGTGTGGAGGTGGTGGCCGTGTTGTCTGCTAAGCAAACACGGCGCAGAGGATCTCTTCTCCCTTTGTGTTGTCCTCAATGTCTTCGGCTTGGCAGTGTCGTGAGGTTAGCTTCCACTCCTCGACTTGGTGTGGAAGCTAACAACATGTGTCACTTCCTGGCACACTTAGTACTCCATCCCTCTCACTGGACAACCTCTTACGGGTTCCCAAAATTACCCTCATTCACGTCGGACTGACTTCCAATGGCTTGCTCGCAAGTCGCTTTAGTGTACGACAGGGGCAGATACATCAGCTCCCTTCTTCTACCGCTCATCACTGTCACAATTCACGGGCTTCTTCCTGGCACTTGCAAGTAGAATTCTCGCCTAAAAATTGAAGGACAACAATATGCGTCTCCACCCTCTGGCTTCCACACACATGTAGGGTTCCAGCCAATCAACGAGCTTCACCTCCATCCACGTCACTGCACTCCTTCCTCCAATTGGTTACGGTGACGTCATCCACCTTCTTGATCAGGCCACTTTTCGCTGTTGCAATTTTCCCTCCAAGCTCAGATTTAGCCCTGTTCCATAAATGTCTAAAACCTTATATCTTCTCCTCGATATAAACTCTGAGTTTGCCTTATAAACCATGCTATGCCTCTTGCGTCAGTCCACAGTGTCCAGGCAAAAGGAATAACTCATGACATACTAGGATGGATGTCATGACATATTAGGATGGATGTCATGACTGGACTGAGGCTCATAACAGTATACAATCCTTTGTGGATAGTTATGCTTTACCAACCTATTCTAACACCACGCGACCTTCTTTGAGAACCACATTCTACCTTGACCGGGTATACTGGACTTCCAATGTTTTCATTTAAGTTAGGATGTATAATTCTGTACCATATGTGTATTATCAGATGCTGTCTAGACTTTCTGTAATATTCTGAGCAATGCGAGATGGCGCTTGGCTTAGCTCACAGGTCACGTAACATAAGGTGACCATTGGTGATAACCTTTGACGTTGCGAATCAACACGCCCGCTTGTAATTGGCTTTCCGCTCACTGAAGAATCACCGAGTGCGAAAGCTCACTTCCTGTGCATTGTGTTCATTAAAGAATTTATCCGATTCAACCTCCAAATCAGTTAAGGAGCAGCAGAGATCTGCTCAGAAGTATGAGGTACGTGAAGGCCCACATCTAGCAGGAAGTATGAGGTACGTGAAGGCCCACATCTAGCAGGAAGTATGAGGTACGTGAAGGCCCACATCTAGCAGGAAGTATGAGGTACGTGAAGGCCCACATCTAGCAGGAAGTATGAGGTACGTGAAGACCCACATCTAGCAGAACCGGTCGACGGTATTGGATAGCGGACAGAAATGTCGGCAGTGCTTCGCTGTGCGACAGATATTTACAGCTCTGTGGAGAGCGGTCATTGTGAGGCCGAGTCAATAACCCATTCTTGTAGTTTTATGGAGCCTGCAGGAAGTCGATTCTGATATCCTGGACGAGAACGTGGATTAGTAACGACGGATTGGCACAATTCCAGGCCTGAGTGGTGAAAAGCAGAGTGACATAGGCCGGTAAGACGAGCCCTGTTATTTTCCCCATTAGTGGTAAGAGCTGTATTACAACGTTGGTATTTCGTCACAGGATAGGATAACACTCATACACAGTGGAACCGGATCTCTGATACACAGTGCAAAAGAGGAGAGAATGAAATAGTTTCCTAAATAGAACAGGCACTATATCTAGTTATAATTGCACCCAAATCAGGTAAATCGTGATAATTGCAACTTGACTTACTGGTGAGTAATTATTTTGAGTAGATAATAAAATTATGTTTATTAACCTGTTCTTAACTTCGGACAATGTGTTAGTTAACCCAGATATTTACATCGTGTGGGATACCCTTCCCTCTCCACTTCCCTTATAGAGGGGAACATCAACACACCAACACAGTTGAAGTGTTGCAAGTGCCCCAACACACCAAGGTACCGTTTAAAAAGTGCAAAGCCTTCGGGGTCACACGACGCATGTCGGCGGAAAACTGCTGGGGCCAGATTCACGAAAGCACTTACGCAAACACTTACGAACCAGTACATCTTTTCTCAATCTTTGGCGGCTTTGTTTCCAATTATGAAACAGTTAATGAGCTCCGAAGCACCAGGAAGCTGTTTATAACAATAACAACAGTTAAATGGGAAGTTTTCATGCGGTAAACTGTTTAATAAATGTAACCAAAGCCGTCAAAGTTTGAGGAAAGATGTACACATTCGTAAGTGCTTGACTAAGTGCTTTCGTGAATCTGGCCCCAATGCCTTGCGACAGCTAAATGCAATATTAGACAGACGCCTGGCAATGATCACGGAGGCGGCAGTCTGAACCTCCACCCGACAAGCTGAACGACTACGTATCGACATTTAGTACGCCCAAACTATAGAGGCTCCAGGCATCTTGTAAACTTTGAGAAGCCCGCCTATATACAGTTTCTTTGAACAAAAAAGCAGTATCCTCTACCTGTGATCGATTGAGTAAGAGCCAGACGCCCATCATGCCTCGTGACGAGACCAAGTGATCAAAATCGGATCACTTGGTCTCCGGAAATCTCAAGGTCCGGAAAAATTGTCCGGAAATCTCAAGGCGTCCACATCTACAACTACATTTAATAATGGGTTAGAATGGGAGTAGATGCATCTTTTGTAATCCTTATTATGCTATATTAAAAACGGCCGAGAGTCCACGTTAGACCTGTGTTGAGAGCGTGTTGATGCGTTGATTAAAAATCTAAGTATTTTTCCTCATCAGCCAACAACTCAGTATATCTAATTCCGAGACATTAGCCAGTTGTTATTAATATTAAGGAATTTCGAGAACATACTTCTATACTAATATTTGAATCACTGAGAGCATTCACATTATCTTCAGAAACTAGACTATCAGAGAAAATGTCTGTTTATCCCAGGATGGAGGCCAGACGCCTGGGTTTAGTCTCACCCAGCTTTGCAGGGAGACTGGATTGGAGTATGGAACGAACATAGATGGGTTTGGGGTTGCCAGTATTCAATAGAGAACCGCTTGCCACAGTCACATGCTATCACCCACAACTCATTTTGGAACTGCCTAACAAATAAATGTGAAAAATAGTAATTGCAAAACAAGATTTTTCTTGTAGTAATATGAAAAAGTATTTACTGAACTCGGGAAAATATACAAAAATTGTCTAATCATCATATTTTGCCTTAGTAGCATATATTACTGGTGTCAATTTCACTTTGCCTCAGATCTACAAGATCTTGTTGAAGTTCTCGGTGTACTGCTGCTCTCAGATTGCTCATTGACAATCCAAGGTTACTCTCAACGGCTCCTTTAAAGGTATATTCTTTGGCTAACTTATCCGCTCTATCATGCATTCGGAGGCCAACATGAGATGGAGACCACATGAAATGGACTCTGTTACCATCCTTAATAATTTTGTTGTATTTGTGTCTAGCTTCGGACACGAGCATGTTACAGTTATATCTTAAAGAGTTGAGAGCAGTTAAGGATGATAAGGAGTTAGGGAAGATAAGGAACACCGTGACAAACATGCAGAAACAGAGAACCATAGACAAGCAGAGATAGGGAGTAAAGGATGAAGAAGGGGAGAGGGATGTTTGGAGAGGAGGGGAGGTATGAGAAGAATATGGGGGTGATGCTTGAAGAGACGGAACGAGTTAAGGGGGAGACAGGTGGAGAGAGGGGAAGAGATTAGAGAGGGACAGATTGGGAAATAGGGTGGAGAGTGAAGGGGAGGGGCAAGGGAAGAGAGGGGCGAGAAGTAATGTTGGGGAAGAAAGGTGGAGAAGGAGGAAAATAAGGACAGAAAGGGATTGACCACACCGCACACTAGAAAGTGAAGGGACGACGTCGTTTCGGTCTGTCCTGGACCATTCTCAAGTTGATAAAAAATCGACTTGAGAATGGTCCAGGACGGAGCGAAACGTCGTCGTCCCTTCACTTTCAAGTGTGTGGTTTGGTCAACATATTTCAGCCACGTTATTGTGACACCTCGTCTGCAGGAAAGATTTGAGATGGAGATATGGGAAGAGAATGAAGGTTCAAGTATAGGGAGATGAGGGAAGGGGAGAGTAGGCACGGAAGGAAAAAGACCGAGGCGCTGCCGGGTACTTCCAACTTCGCCTGTCTATAAAAAAGTCTATCTGTTTATTTGTATGTTAGATGGATGGAAGGTAGACACTTAAGGGCCGCCCCACATCCCTTTGCATGGTGACTGGTGAGTTTTGGAGGGTGTCGTAGGGTGGTCCGGATCGACCTCTTTGCCCACTTGAAGGGAAAATGCCTCCGCGCCCTCTTCACGTAGCTGGTGGATATGAAATTTACAAACCAAATGACGGTAGAGTTCAACATTCGTTTAACTATTAGCATATATACAGATAGTGTCATGCAAAACAACGGGGATCAGGTGACAGATTTGCATTTGGGAAACTTTCATTTGGTTACATTAATAATGATAGTGTGAAGTGAAAATAGTTACAGGGACAGGAGGATACGACAAGAGTCGTGTTAATTTGTTGCTTCCGTTCAGAACTAAAACATCCGGAGGAAACTGAGGCTGTCTGTCCTGGAATAAAACCTATCGTCACAGTATACTTCCTCAACGTTATCAGATGTTAAATGGCTCGATGGTCAAGTATAAAATTATAACAATGAAGAGTGAATATATTAATATATTTGATGAAAGAATGACTAGGTCTGAAGAGCTCCTTACTACTACGAAGTAGTACATCAATACAAGTGTCTGGGTGAGAACCATCTCTCAGCATTGCGGAGATCGAGAACAGTTTAGCAAATAGAGAATAAGCCACTATTAATGGAGCAAGATGTACATATTTCGTAAGTGCACGAGTTCGTACTCTGTGAATCCTGGGCCGGAATATGACACACAAGTTTCAACAAATTTGAGGCTAAGGTCCCCAGAACATTAGTCTTTCTTTTACATTAACGCATCTAATTTCAGTGGACCTTATCTACAATATTAGTTTCAGTAATTCGTTATAATTTTTCACGCAGCCGGAAATATGTCCTTGCATGTCCAAAAACTGGAAATGGAGACCATGGCTCTAATGTGAGCTTCACTGCATGATAAATTATTCTTTGATAAGGAGGAAATCACATAAAATCTCCCCCTATCTCCTAGTATAAGATGCCGCAAGTGACAGCCTGACAGCCTTTGTTTATGACCTTTTATGCCTTCATAAATAGACAAAATTAAGATCACGATTTAACGACCTAAACAACATCAACTACAACAATGGTAAATGAAAGACTAATGATCCATAATAGCATCCAATGACTTTAAAATAAAAAAAAAAACAGATGTACAGGCGAAGATAAATACAAGACTCGTACTGATAACTGCACAGCAAGAGAACGTAATACATAACAATATTAAAAATAAATTGTTCTTTGTGGAACGCACTTCTCTCTCACCGAAGGCACACGAAGCTCGTGTTGCCCGGTATGTCTGGCCTGAATTTATTTCGACAGGACCATTGCAACACAAAAACACACGCACGAGAAAAAAATATATAAATAAATATTATAAAAGGGCTCCCTAAAATTAATAAACGCGGTTGCATATATATTTTTTTCTGTAATTTCAATGGCACTGAAATTAAATTGAGGAGTAGAATAAAAGAAATGTGTGTTTTACGGGCCACTTATGATGAATATGGAAAGGAGATTCGCACACATTCACGGAAATACGCGCGCGCGCGCACGCACACACACACACACACACACACACACACACACACACACACACACACACACACACACACACAACTGGTATGTGGTAGGCTACCTGGTATGTAGGTTGCCCGGTGGACAGCTCGCAGCACTCGTAATCCTGTGGCGTGGGTTCGATTCCCACACCAGGCAGAAACAAATGTGCAAAGTTTCTTTCACCCCGAATGCCCCTGTTACCTAGCAGTAAATAGGTACCTGGGAGTTAGTCAGCTGTCACGGGCTGCTTCCTACGGGGGGGGGGAGAAAAAAAAAAAAAAAGCAGTTAGTAAACAGTTGATTGACAGTTGAGAGGTGCGCGAAAGAGCAAAGCTCAACCCCCCGCAAACACAACTAGGTGAATGCACACACACACACACACACACACACACACACACACACACACACACACACACACACACACACACACACACACACACAGGGGGGACATGATCACAACCTACAAAATCCTCAGAGGAATCGACCGGGTAAACAAGGATAAACTATTCAACACTGGTGGGACGCGAACAAGGGGACACAGGTGGAAACTGAGTACCCACATGAGCCACAGGGACGTTAGAAGGAACTTTTTCAGTGTCAGAGTAGTTGACGGATGGAATGCATTAGGCAGTGATGTGGTGGAGGCTGACTCCATACACAGTTTCAAGTGTAGATATGATAGAGCCCAATAGGCTCAGGAACCTGTACATCAGTTGATTGACAGTTTAGAGGTGGGACCAAAGAGCCAGAGCTCAACCCCCGCAAGCACAAATAGGTGAGTACAAATAGGTGAGTACACACACTGGAGTCAGCCTCCACCACATCACTGCATTACGCAGTGATGTGGTGGAGGCTGACTCTATACACAGTTTCAAGTGTAGATATGATAGAGCCCAATAGGCTCAGGAACCTGTACATCAGTTGATTGACAGTTTAGAGGTGGGACCAAAGAGCCAGAGCTCAACCCCCGCAAGCTCAAATAGGTGAGTACACACACACACACACACACACACACACACACACACACACACACACACACACACACACACACACACACACAACCTTCCCTTCTCCCCCACTTCCCCAAGCCTCCCTCTCTCAAACCCAAGCCTCCCCCCTTTCACCCCACCCACCCAAGCCTCCCCATCTCCTCAACCCTCCAAAACCATCTCTTCTCCCCCACCCTCCCAATATCAGATCCACCCAGCCCCCTCACATCCCAGGTCCCCCTTCTTAGACACCCCCCATCTAGGACTCTCCATGTTTCCCTGCTTTAGGGGAATCAACAGAAATTGAGGGAGGACAGAAGAGAATCTGTTTCAAGGTGATGTACTCGAAAATAGATGGGATTGAAAGAAGGCAAGTGAACTAAGGGAAAGAGCACAAGAAGTGAACCCAGATGTAACTGGGCTCACAGAAACAAAACTCAGGAATCATAATGAATGCGGTGTTTCCCCAGGACTACACTGTAATGAGGAAAGAGAGGGAAGAAAGAGGAGAAGGTGGAGTGACCCTACTAATGAAAAGGAATGGAATTTCAAGGAGGTGGTTATCCCACGAGGGATTCAGAGACAACATAACAGGCACCATGACAATGGGAGGACCAGAAGTAGTATTAGCAGGATATATAACCCTCCACCAAATGACAGAAGACCCAGGCAAGAGTATGACAACAACAACATGGTAGTTAACACACTAATTGAGAGGGCAGCCTCTGCTAACTGTAGAAATAGATCCCATCTATTCATCATAGGAGACTTGAATCACGGAAGAATTGTGGGAAAATCTTGCTCAGGATATTAATAATAATGAGAATAAATTTCGATAGCTACGAAGGACCACCCTTTAAGGGAAATAAAATAAATATAATGTTGAAAATAAATCCAGTAATCAGTGCCTATGGATCTTTCAATAATTAATAAATAATACGAAAGCATAAAGTGAACTGTAGATTGAAATTAAATATAGCGTCGATACACACTACACTCTTTGGGGGGTTGAAATAGTACAAAGAAAGTAATGCGTTTGCAGGCGATGAGTCACAATAACGTGGCTAAAGTATGTTGACCAGACCACACACTAGAAGGTGAAGAGACGATGACGTTTCGGTTCGTCCTGGACCATTCTCAAGTCGATTGTGTGTGACTCACAATCGACTTGAGAATGGTCCAGGACGGACCGAAACGTCGTCTCTTCACCTTCTAGTGTGTGGTCTGATCAACAAAGTAATGCGTTACTTGCACAATAAATTAGATACTAATGCGTATCAAAAAGTAAGATATCAATGCATAGCAATAATAATCAAAGTTAAAGAATATATAGAATGTTAGTGAAATATATGATCTTATATTGATGATCAACAAATAAATGCTAATTAGTGTTCTTCTTAATCAACAAACTAAACAACATGTGATAAAATAGCAGTAAGCGTTTGGGCAACAGCGTCAAGAAAACTTGTTGAAACAGGATGTCACAGAACACGCGATTGAGGTAGAGGCTTATCTCCCTTCTTGTCACTAGGTCACAAGCTGAAATACGGGTAGATTGTAAAATTGCCCTATACTAATATTAACTTACACCTATTTATAAGTGAAAATATGAAGGCGACCTGATATAAAACTCACATGTCTTATAGACTCATTACGAGTCCATGCGGCCTGACGACAAACATCCTACCTGTTAAATATTTGTGATCACAAAATATAACAATGAGTAGGGACTTAGCGTCTTATTTGTTTGCCGAGCTGAGTGTCTGAGTAATAACGAAGCTGCTCCAGCAATCTGGCATTCGCTGCTGCTAGGATGACGTAATTACGGGCTGGTAAAATTTGCACGCTTCAGAAATTTTCTCTGCTATAATAATGACTGCCTTCATCTGTCCTCCTCCCGTCTCACCCGCGCATGGGCAACAGCACGGAGTGTTGGATGAAAGAATTTTATTCCTATAATTTATTCAACTATGCGAGATAATAAGAATAAGGTTTATTATAAGGGAGCTAATTTAAATTAACTTCTCGTCATATAACAATATGAAACGAAGTTCATATAGACGAAAAAGTTATAAAGGGAATTCTTTTCTCCATGTATATCAGTGATAACAGCATGTACTGTATATAGTGATCCTCAGTAAATAATGCAATATCATTAGATCACTAATAAACGAATTATCAGTTAATAATTCTTAAGAGAGAATGCTGATATGAAGGGAGAATTGAACGCAATTCTTTGAAATGAAGATAGTTTTCCCTCGGTCGTACTGGTTGACGATACTTCGCCTTAGATTCTAGGAAACTTTTGGCGTGGTTATTACCCAGCAAGAAATGTATTAAAATTATTATTCTACTGATTAGTAGGGTTAATAAAATATAATGGTTAGTACAAAGATCATTTATCAAAGTACTAGAAATGACAAATAAGTGTTGGATATTTCCAAAAAGGATAGACTGGGAGAACAAGGACCAGCAAGGAGGTGAGTATACATGGGGAGTCAAACTATTGGAGGTGGCAACAAGAAACTTCTTTAGCCAGCATGCCAGGGAACCCACAAGGATGAGAGGAAACAATGAACCAGCGAGTCTTCACTCTGAACGACTCCGACCTAAGAGAAATCGGTTTCGAAGCCCCAGTAGGAATGAGCGACAACAGTGTACTCATGTTTGAGTATCTGGTTGAGGAAGGGTTATTGAACTCGAGGAAGGGTACCTAAAACAAAAAGGCTGGCATTCTGAAAGGGAAACTATGAGGAGATATGAAAATTCCTAACAGATATAACATGGGAAACAGAGCTCAGGAAAAAAACGGCCCAAGACATGATGGACTAATGTTACGACCCTGGGTTCCTCAGTGGAAACCAGAGGTCAAATTGAGCTCTAAATAAGTTACTTTACATTATTTGATGCGCTTGTCGATGTGCGTTCCTATCTTCCTTGCCAGACGTAAGATGAATATTGTTTCTCACAGAGCATATTAAGACTGAGCTTGCTGTAGATTATTAATTATTAAAATAGGTATCAACTATGTTTACAAATGATTAGAAAGTATTAGTAAAGTAGGTCTGAGTAAACTTGGATTGAGGGTAGCTGTACAATTAGCTGAGTATTTGGCCGGCAGCAATTCAGCTGGAGAGAGCTCAGACTCCAGGCTCACGCTCTTCTCTGGGCTGGCGGTGTGGTGTCAAGATATAACTGTGGGGCTCTGCCTTGATTCTCCTCCTCCTCCTCCCTTTCCCTTACCTTACTTTCCTGTAACTACAAAGTTAAGTACCTTTATGTGTAACCGTGCTACTGCTAGGCTTGTAGGAGATTGGTGTAGATATTGTGTAGCATAAGCCAGTGTTTTGGGTATCCCTAAGTGTTGTGTTGTGATAGGGTCCCACGTGGTACTCACTACCCCAAGCTGCCTCAAGCTTTCAAGTTCTTCACTAGTAGACTCTACCCTAGCTTGTCCTAAATGTAAAACCTTGTATCCTGCCTAAGTGGACCAAGGCTTTTAAAGTAAGATAGTGTGGTAAAGTAGTTGTTGTTATTGTTATTTAATGTATATGGGGGGTTGATAACAGCATGTTATCAACCCCCAAAGATATAAAATATAAACCCAAAGAGGGTTTAATAAATAAGTTAGTTTTTGAGGTGTATCCCTTACTCCCGTTGTAGTGGCGTAGATGATTGTATCCCAGACGACAGATCTGTTCTAAAACATTAAAGCATAAACAGGAGCCTATGTTCTTGGGGGCCGGGCCTATTTGTACTACTACTCTGATACATCTTGATTCTAACTGCTGGCCCTTCTCCATAATACTCAATACCCCCATAACAGCTCTTAAATTTATAACAAGTGGTTGGCCTGACCGGGAAGAACCTTTTAATTTTAAAAAATTAGATTTTTGAGTGCCAAAACTAAAAATTCTTGTTTTCCGCTGAACAGTTGTGTGTTAGCCTAGGGCCCAGCTCGACTAGCGAAAGGTATATCTTGCACTGAATAGACACCCAGCTGGATCCTTTCATGATTGAGGTAACTGTGGCCTTGTGTTAGGGGCCGTGCAAATTTTTGTTTTTTTTCCAACTTTTATTTTTTTATTTTTTATTTTGCTAGGAGCTAAATTAATTAGTGATGGAGGCTAAAATGCAGGAACTGGCAAAGGATCCTTCAGTGGTAGAGATTAAGAAGCTAACCAAATCTAATTTAGTATTGTTAGGCAAGGAATTTGGCCTCGAGCTAAATGACACTGATAAAAATGGACCTTGGTGAATGAAATTTTACAGCATTGTATAGACCAAGAACTAATGCCAAGTGATACAATTTTATGCCAGCCCAGTCCAGCTGAATGTGTAGCTAGTAGAAATATAGAGTTAGAATTACGACTAGCTCAGTTAAAACTGGCAGAGCAAAAGGCTAGAGTAGCAGAACAAGAGGCTAAATTGTTAGAAGAAAATGCTAAAGTAGAAGAGCAAAGGCTCAAAAATGATGCGCCAAGAATTAGAGCAGATACCGCTGTACCACCACCTGCCGGGGACTCAAACCCCAGGCATTCTGATAAAAAGCATAACTTGCCTGAATTTCCAGAGTCAGACCATGAAAGACTTTTCAACCATTTTCAGAGACTGGCCATGTCCATGAACTGGCCAAAAGAAGAGTGGGTGAAAATCTTACAGGGGCGGCTTAGGGTTAAGCACAAGATATTTTTATAAACATGCCTGACGACAAGCGTTTTGAATATAGTAAAGTCAGGGAACGGATTTTGAGGGCATATGAAATTACGCCTGAAGCTCACCGCCAAGCTTATCGCAACCTTAGGCCTACTCACAACCATCCTCTCACTGAATTTGCTAATGACCAAATTTGATTGTTTGAAAAATGGATTCGCTCGGCTAAAGCCGTAACATACGAGGCACTTAAAAATTTAGTTTTAGTGGAGAATTTTATAGATAATATGCCAGAGAATGTTGCACGTTACATTAGAGGAAGGACAGAGGTAGATTCTAATATAGTGGATTTGGCCAAGATGGCAGAAAACTACCAGTTGGCGGGCAAAAGACCCAATAAAAATAAATATATCCCACAGAGAAACAAAATTTATACCCACAGTCAGTCCAGACCAGCCCATTCTAACCCTATAACTAATGCACTTTCTGTTTCAGACATAACTAACCCTGTTAAATTGCCTAGCCCCACGGCACCTAAGGGTGAACCAAAGGGCAATCCTGTTAGTAATGTCTCTTCTCCCTGACGTGTATGTGGTCACTGTAAACGTGCAAACCACCCCTACTAGCCGCTGTTGGCAACTGTACCCGAAAAAAAGACCCAATGCTCTTGTTGTGACACAGGGCGCGAGGCCATCTGAAGGGTTAGGGAGTAAGGCCTCCAACCCACAGTGGTTGGACCTGCTTACCCCATTCTTATCGAAAGGGAGACTACTTTTGTCTGAGGATTCTTCCTGCAAGGACGTGGTGATCTTCCGGGACACCGGCGCTATCCAGACTTTAATTTTAGAGAGTGCATTGCAAGGTGCCAACACTCTCGACACTGGAGAGGTAGTACTGGTCGAGGGTGTCACTCGTGATACTCGAGCAGTACCCCTCCGTAAGGTTACCCTGGATTCTGATTTCCACAAGGGTGTTTGTACAGTCAGAGTCACTTCTTACCTGCCTTTTCCTAATGTTGATGTAATATTGGGTAATGATTTAGCAGGGGATAAGGTAGGGGACTCCAGACTGCCTATTATGTTGCTTACCCCAAAGGTTTCTCTGGATCTACCCGCCGCAGAGGATAATGTTGTGTACCCTGCGTGCGTGGTGACCAGGTCTATGGGACTTAAATGTAAGGGCAGCCCTGTGCTTGCCAAGGTGGTAAATTCCGAGGACACGAGGGACCTTCCGAGTGGTGAAAGCCAAGTGGACCTTGCGGACACATTCATGGCCCGACTCGATGACGTGGCCAAGGACACTTTGGATAGCCTATCATCGCCTCGTACTGAGAGTAGTGAATAGGTGGAGGAGAACATTGTTGAGCCTCGGCCAATGGCATCTGACCAAGTCCTGGACGCCTCCTTGAGTGAGTTACAGAAAGCTAACACCAGTCTTGCAGAATGTCACGAAGCAACCCTCTCTAAGGAGGAAATTGTAGACACAGCAACTGGATACTACTCTAATGATCAGATTTTGATGAGAAAATGGAGACCACAGAGTGCTCCCTTGTCAAATGAGTGGGAGGCAGTCCACCAGGTTATGTTGTCGACATGCTATAGAGAGAGAGTTTTGACAGCTGCTTATGATGATCCTATGGGGGGACATCAAGGTATTAATATTACTTTTCACAAAATTTTCAAATATATTTTTTTGGCCCAAGCTGAAAAGCGATGTGGCAAAATTTTGTAACTCATGTATTGCTTGTCAGCTTGTTGGAAAACCAAACCAGACACCACCTAAAGCTCCTCTAAGGCTTATTGTCGTGCCGGAGGAACCATTTTCTCATGTGGTAATGGACTGTGTTGGTCCATTACCTAGAACTAAGTCTGGTAATATTTACCTAATCACGATGATGTGTATTACGACCCGTTACCGACCCGAGATAAAAGTGTATCAATGATCCCACTCAAATCGCCCTTTAGCTGATCAATCGAAAATGTATTTAAATTATAGAGACCTTTACTCTGTTCATATCACATGATTTTGTAATATGTATTAAAGCAGATTCAATAATGTTTCTACTGAAAATGCTTTTACAGTGTCATTGAAGAAGTCCTCTCCTGATAAATTTGGTAAGAAGTTTCTGACAAATGAATAAACAAAGCATTAGACAATTGGCAATGTCCTAGAGTATTTATGTTAAATAATCCTAAATTTCAAATCTTTGGATGTTTGCCCTACATACAACCTATTACAGTCTTTACAAGGTATTTTGTAAATGACTCAGTTAACACTATCACAATAAGCATGATCCCAATTATCCCAATGACATGCAGTGATAATGTTTACTGAAGTGTTCAAAGCAGCTATGTCTTTTCCACTTGGTTCAGTGGGGTCCTTCAAAGCCTTAAGACCCCAGGCATATAAAAAAAATGCTCAAGTCAGATGTGTATTATATCTTACTAGTTGTTTTAGTAAGATTCACTGAAACGTGTCTAGCTGCCAGAGTACAGATGTAACATTAAACAATCAATCCATTTATCCTAGTGCTCTAAACATATAAATAAATGAAACGTCTACAGAGTTTTTAGATAAAGAATTTAAAAATATTAATTCCGTTGGTTTCAAGTACTGCAATTCAATATGTTTTTGAAAGTTTGACGTTGCAAAACTTAACGTACATATTATAACAATATCAGCCCTGAGAAAATTTGTTCCCCCCCCCCCTCAAAAAAAAAAAGTGTTAAGCTTAACATACTTTTCGAAGCTCGAAAATATTGCCAAGGCCTTGGAACTTTTTGATCATGTCGTGCTTAACTTTGAAAATATAATTGTAAAATTATTAGTTACAAACAGCCCTTGTAATAATTAATGTGTCATTTACAAGATACCCTGTAATGATTGTAATACATTCTATATAGGTAAAACACCTCAAGAATGTATATTTCGAATTTCGAAGCATAAAAATTCTGTAAGCAACCCGTCCTCGACTCAAGTCCATTGCATCCAGCAGTCGACCCCACAGACACAATCATAAATTTTTACATGCTGTTCATTCAAAACGGGAATTTTCTCAAATATAAATTAATATTATGATGCATTAGCACATTGTGCATATATAGGCATAGGTTAGGTTTGGTATTTAGGTTTGGTTGGCGATTATTTGAATTTGTATTACGTGGGTGAAACATTTACTGTGTTGTGGTTCGAACAAAATTCGTCAGAGAAGCACTTGTTCTGGAAGTGTTCGAACAAAATCAGTTGAGAGTCGTGTGTAAGCCGTTTTTCAATCATAAACCGGGGGGGTTAGGCAGGTGCACAGAATCACTTTTGGGTCTGCTGTAAGAAGGGGTCAATTATCTAACACTTAATTTTTTCATTTGAGAAAATTTTCACAAAATTAATTGCGAGAGTTCTACTTCAGTAACAAATTTTAAAATCATTTTCAACGGAAATAGTATTGAATCTGCTTTAATACAAATTACAACGTCACACACAACATGAATATAAATCATGGTTCGTACAATTTGGATTAATTTTAATTAACCAACTAAAAACGATCTTTGCAAGATGATTAATTAATACACTGATGTCTCATTAGAGATAGGGTTTCTAGGAACTCGCATGTATTTGTCATTCAGGATAATGCTTCCACAAACTAACATGAATTGGTCATTAGGGCTTCAGCAGTTTATTCTTGTTCTTATGTTCATGAACCACTATTACAAATAAATTGTTTTTACTGTTTTGAAATCGACAAATCATTATACTATGTAAACTAATGGTTCAGAAGGGAGCTAAACCTGCATTTGGTGGTCGATGGACTAAAGCTGTATTAACAGGCATGGTGGCGGCTGAAGCTGTGTTTGGAAGGCCAGGAGGAGGCAGTTAACATACTTTTGTCAAGCAGATGTTGTGAGAAACTGTTCAGTTCAAAAGCGAGAATGTCCCGAGACTTGGAATGTTATTAAGCATATGTACTCACCTAGTTGTATGTAGCTAGTTGTATATAGCTAGTTTTACTTACCTAGTTGTACTCACCTAATTGTGCGTACATAATCTTAGAAGCGCTGAGAGAATCTCTATTGCAGAGGTGTCAGTAAGCAGTAACACCAGTCCCTAATATCTATGCTTATGAAAAAATTGTTTTAAAGTTACTCACTTCACAAATTATTGATGTCAGACATTTGTGGAAATATTGGCTACACTCAACTTACAGTCTGATACTTCAGTACGATATGAATCTCTCGGTAGATACAGGCAGCTTAGTTCCAACACCGTGTCGACTTGTAACATTACAAATTTCTGAAGTACGGACGAGATTTAACCCTCTCTATTAACAGACATTTTTTGTCTGTGAAAATATTCGTTTACTCTTAAAGTATATATGTAGTAGAGAGGGTTTAGAATGTGATGATAAATCTGGCTGGCAACCCGAAATACAAGCACGAAACTATTGTCTGGACAGCGAGTTCTCGCGGCTCTGTACCCAGAGTACAATGTCCCACCTTCGGCGAGAGCGCGCGCTCATAACGATGACTTTTAAAAAAGCTGCCTCTTGCACACCCCACGCTATTCGATCCTGTCCCACTGAAAAATCACTCTTTGAAACTTGTATCGGTGTGGTCAAACATTACCGGCAGGAGAGGCAAGGAGGGCGCTGTGAGGTCTGAGGGGCGCGGATCCCATCATCTGTCTTGCTCAATGCATTTTTTAACTTGTTGGGATGAGACACGAGTCGGGGATGTCATCATTAACAGCCAGGGAACGGCGGCGGGACGCGAGCTTACTGGAAGTTTCCTATTAATGACTTACTGAAGAGTTAGCAGCTTTGATCTTGGATTAATGAGGATAAAGGTCGAAGAAGCATAAATGAGCCAAATTTATCCTTCTAAACTTTGTCCTTCAGCTAGAACTCGTCTGGTTTTTTTATTCATCCTCCTTGCATCTCGTTTAGATATGCAGATTTGGAAATTTTCTCCAAACGATCGAGGCTTTTAACAGCTTTGTTTATAGTTCTTTCAAGAGAAGGAGAGAGGTGTGTTTTATGTCTTAGTTCAAACGATTTGTGACTTTTGTTCAGCGTTTTCCTGGAATATATTGTACATGTTTATGTCCACGGAGCTGGAGCCTGATACGCGTTCATCTTTATACAGCTTTGAAGTAATTATTTTGTCTTTTTTGCCTTCAATGCTTTGTTTGATGTTAATTATTTTCTTTCATAAAATAATTTTGAGTTTATTAATCCCAATTTTATGTTCAGTTTTGTTTTATTTCAAATTTATTTCACATACAGGCTCTTATTTCTGCCACTTCCAGAGACTTGCTGCCTTCCTTCATCCAGAGCAACCTTACCACAGCCCAGTGCCAAACAGTGAAGGAACCTCGCTTTGAGACAATCAACTGGAGCTCTGAGGTGACTCGAACCCGCGACCGAGAGAACTCCCAGAAGCTGGTGCTAACCACTGAACCAACACGACTAAGTAAAAGTTATACAACAGGAACTTTGTTGAAATCGCAGGAATTTTGAAGGCCTCAACTGAAGCCAGTCCAAGATTTCTGAACAACCCCAAGGCACATGGGTGTAGGTAGTTCATCTACCAGACGCTCCAACTTCAGATACACAGAAGTCACACAAACGTGATACATAGCAACGAGAAAATCAACCGAGCTCTGGTTAGCATCAGAGGCAGGAATTCTCTTGGTTGCGGGTTTCAGTCACCTCAGAGGTCCAATTGACTTTCTCAATGACATATAAATCACGTTTGTGTGATTTATCTGTGTAACCTCATTTTCTTCAGGACCAAAAACTCAGGCAGTTTTCCAGTTTCCTCAAATGGTATTACAATATACCCATATAAAGTGGTAGACAACTGGTGTGGGTCCACAGATGTGTATGCACTCCAGCTGAACCCTATATACTCCTTCAGTGCTGGGCATGTGATGCAACCCTTCCAAGGAAGCAATCAAATCTTGCAGGTACAAGCGTATGAGATGTCGGAAAAACATTTGTTCCCATGACATCTCAAACTCCTTGGCCATTATGGCACGTGTGCTAGGCATTTTCTCTGTGAATTACTGTCTAGACTAATTGATACCTCCACTGTGGCAGTTACCGAGGAACCGCCTCTTCCCTCCCCGGTTCCGGTCACGTATCTGACGACCTCGACAGATTCGAGTAATCACCAAGTTGTAACTTATAATATTATATATATATATATATATATATATATATATATATATTATATATCACACAATATATATATATATTATA
The DNA here is from genome assembly GCA_020271785.1 of Procambarus virginalis. NCBI lineage: Eukaryota > Metazoa > Arthropoda > Malacostraca > Decapoda > Cambaridae > Procambarus > Procambarus virginalis. The sequence goes on from WNGS01135237.1 coordinate 5,384,547, forward strand.
TATATATATATATATATATATATATATATATATATATATATATATATATATATATATATATATATATATATATATATAAAATGTTGTACCTAGTAGCCAGAACTCACCATTTGTCCTACTATGCAAGGTCTGATTTGTCTAATAAGCCAAGATTTCTTGAATTTAAATATTTTTCGATTTTTTTATTGTGAATGATAAAGCTATCCATTTCATTATGTATGATTTAAGGACTTTGAGTTAAAACTAATGTAGATATATGACCGAACCTAACCAACCCTACCTATCTTACCTATCTTTACCTAACCTAAACTACATACCAAAGTCAATAAATTATGTTCCTAACATAATATAATATTATTATTTCAAATGAACCAATTGGAAACAATATTTTAAAATAAAGAAAAACACTCGGCCTATTAGGCAAATCGGGCCTTGCAGACTAGGCCGAGAAGTGCGTTCTGGCTTCTTGGTACGACATTACAGTACGACTTGGTACATATATATATATATATATATATATATATATATATATATATATATATATATATATATATATATAAATATATATATATGTAA
>WNGS01135237.1:5413443-5428549 GCA_020271785.1 Procambarus virginalis
TGTCGACTGAATTTTCAAGGATTGTCCAAAAACATTCGATTCTGTTCTTCATTAAATACAGGTGTACAGGACTGAGAAGCTAGCTTGAATTACTGGGAACGTTAAACTGGCTTAGGAACTAGAACGAGAGAAAAAAGAGCGCGTCAGTGATGAGGTTTCGAGACGGAGGAAGGTAACAACTGGAGTCCTTAAGGGATGATCCTAGGACCCTTGCTGTTCCTTATTTACTTGGCTGACCTACCTGAAGAAGTGAGCACGTACATGTCAATGTTTTCTGATGACTCAAAGTTAATGAGAAATGTAATAACATAGGAGTACTGCAAAAAAGTTATAGAATGACCTTGACCATTGTATGAAAGAACAAGCAAATAATTACTAGAATTCAGTCCCAACATGTGTAAGGAAATACAGATGAGAAAGGGAGAAAGGAGACCACGTGGTATCTAAGTCATAGAGGGAAAGAAACTGTAGAAGTCTAAAATAGAAAACGATTTGGGAATGGATGTAATGCCAACAAACTTTCGAGAGGAACACGTAGAGTATCAGCATCATGTAGGACGCTTGTAAACATTAGAATATCGTTTAGAACACTAACTCAGGACTCTCGAAGCAATGTACACAGACTCTTTTTATACCAGTTTTGGAATATTCCATTGGCCTGGAATCCGCACTCTGTTCATCATAAAACCAATATGGGGAAGTAAACGGGTTTGGAAACAAGATTAATGCCAGAACTAAGAAGGCTAAGCAGTAAAGATAGGATAAAGGAACTAAATCTGACATTCTTGCAGGAAAGAAAATAAACACTGGTACAATAGTCACAACATATAAGATACTGAGGAGGTAATGACAATGTAGATAAAGATAGCATCTTTTAAAAAGAGAGAGTGAAACGGGAGAACATAAGTAGAAGTTGGAAACGCAGATGATTCGAAGAAATGGAAGGAAATAATGGGAACCTGATGGATAGTCAACAAGTGGAATACAACGATAAACGTTATGGTAGCAACCTCCCTCCACAAATTTAGGGCCAAAATCGATACAAAAAATTTGAACGGCAGAATTGTTGAAAGGTTGATGAAGATTAAGCCACCCAAGAGGGGACTCGGGTATGAATAGCGGGTAAGTGGAAAATTTTTATGGATTGAATGTATACTGTGTGCTGAGGTTGCATTGAAATTGTCAGATACTGCTTGCCAGCATTTTTGAAGATATAATTGTTAAACATAATACATCAGCTGAATCGGTGTGGCATGAAGGGTTTCACCTCTCTTCCCTGTAGTCACTTATTGGTAAGTGCTCAGAGATAAACATGTACCACCTCCATATATCTTCTGTTTTCACAGGAGGAAGACCAGAGCAATATCGTCGGTTTGATATTTCTGATAATTTTCCCCAAGTTATTACACTATACACAACATAGTAGATGTATCCACCAAAGAATAATAATGTTATGAGTGGTGTCGAATGACTCTTACATGAGATCAAGCTTCCTTTATTCTCTTCTGAATCTACTCTCAAATTATTGGCCTGCCGGGGAATGTGAACAGCCTTTGATGCACAGCTTCTGGTATGGGGTTGTTGAGCGCTTGCGGCTTATCAACCTCTTGAGTGTTACAGTGTCACCCACATGCTTACTGACCAGCCATAAAGAATACTGTAGTCCTGGACAAAATCTACAGCTGAAGTAAACTCAGAGAGTCGTCCTCATCGAGAACACGGGTGCACTTCTCGGTGTATTTATCCCTCGTTAAATCATTTTGCGTGTGGCCACATACAACGGCTGTGTTGTACTCACAAGTTATTGTGGCCAGGAATGAGCTACGACTCTTGGGTCCAGCCTCTCAATCCTTTATCGACTGTTGCATAGGTTTAAAAGCCTACTGATTTTTTTTAAAGTTTTACAAAGTTTTCAACTCTACACAAAACATTTTAGGTTTTGTGTGGAGTTGGCCAACTCCACGTCACATCTCAACTCATTTCCTTTTGTTCAATTTCCTGACACTGAAAAAGTTCTGTCTAATATCTCTGTCGCTCATATGGGTACTTGGTGTCCCTCTATGTTCCTTCCTTCGTTCACTACACATGTTAAATTGTCCCTTCTTGTCTGCCCAGTCTATTCCTCTGAGTACTTTGAATGTGGTAATCATTCCTCCACTGTCTTTTCTCTCCTCCCACGAGGTGAGATTTAGATCCTATAGCCTTTCATCGAAACTCAAGCCTCTCACCTCTGAAACTAATCTGGTGGCATACAGGTTGGCTGAACAAAACATTGAGAAGGTTTTTCAGGTTGGGTTGGTACAACAAGGACAGAGACCGCCTGGTGAAGATAGTATTTGCAAACGAGACCACGAAGGAGGTTATTCTAGGAAGAAAGAGTCATCTGCAGCATGTGGAGGAATGCAAAAAATGTATTCCTCCAAAGGGACAAGACGAAGGAGGAGAAAGCCAGGGTGACAGAGGCCAGGAAGAAGCGCAGGGAGGGAGAAGTAAACCAGGAAATCACAGCCCCCAACACAGTCCCAGAAACAAGAGGGGAACCCACAACCAGCATCCCAGCAACACCAGAGGGGAGGGCAACACTGCCACCCTCCTCTGCATAGAATTCCTCCCTAGCCATCATGCTACCTGCCCCCACTCGACTGCTCACTCAACTCCCCCCCCCCACCCCATTCCGACCCTGTCACCCCTCCCCACATTCCCACAATGTCCCCCTTCCCCCCTTTCCCCTCTCACCCTTCATCCCATACCATCCCTATCCCTCCTCCTTCCTCACCCCATATCCTCCATGTTCCCCCTACCTCTTTACCCCATACCCTACCTGTCCCTCGTTCCCTTGAACCTCCACCCCCCACCCCAAAATCCACTGAGACCCTGTTAACCACCGCACAGATCTTTACACCTATCGAACAACTTCCTCCATCAGCAGTACGCTCACCAAGAATGGAACAAGAGAATGAACAGAAGAAAGTGAGCTTCAAGGCAATATACACTAACAGAGATGGGATTACGAACATAACAAGTGAACTTGGAGAATGGGAACTAGAAGAAAACCCAGACATAATAGCACTCACAGAAACAAAGCTAACGAAAACCATAACAAATGCAATGTTTCCACAGGACTGCTATATAGTGAGGAAAGAGAGAAGGAAGAGAAAGAGGTGGAGTAACTTTGCTGATAAGAAGAGAGTGGAGTTTTGAAGAGATGGTTGTTCAGGGCTGTGAAGATTTCAGTGACTACATAACAGGTAACATAGCAATTAGAGGACAAAAAAATTATAATAGTTGTCATATATAACCCCCCACCAAACGACAGAAGACCCAGACAGGTATATGATAGAATCAACATGGCCACCATCAATATAATAGAGAGAGCAGCTTCTGTAGCTAGAAGGAAAGGATCCAGACTACTAATTATGAGAGACTTCAACCACGGGAAGATAGACTGGGAGAACAGAGACCCACATGGAGGACCGGACACATGGAGAGTTAAGCTGCTGGACGTGGCAACAAGAAACTTTCTAAGCCAACACACCAAGGGACCGACAAGAATGAGAGGAGAGGATGAACCAGCTATGCTTGATCTGATATTTATCCTAAATGAGTCGGATATAAGGAAAGTTAAGTTGAAAGCCCCCTTGGGAATGAGTGATCACAGTGTTCTTTGAGTACCTGGTAGAGTACTCAAAGAGTACAATCTTTGAGTACCTGGTAGAGCTAGGAATTATCTCCCCAAAAAACAGAACCTGGAAACAAAGGGCTAGCGTACCGAAAGGGAAATAATGAGATGAGAAAATTCCTAGGGGGATATATAATGGGACACAGAACTCACAACTAAGTCCGTTCAAGACCTGATGGACCATGTCACCCAAAATTGTCAGGAGGTAGTAAACAGGTTTATCCCGGCCCGACAGGAAAACAACGTGAAGCAAAGGAAGAATCCCTGGTTTAATAGGGCATGTATGAAAGTAAAGGAACTGAACAAAAGGGCATAGAGAAACTTCCGAAATAACAGAACACCAGACAGTAGAGAGAAATACCAGAGAACCAGGAACGAGTGTGTTAGTGTGAGAAGAGAAGCTGAGAAAAAGTATGAAAATGATATAGCTAATAAAGTCAAGACCGAACCAAAGCTACAACACAGTCATATCAGGAGGAAAACAACAGTGAAGAGACAGGTGATGAAACTTAGAATGGGTGAGGACAGGCACACAGAAAATGACCAAGAGGTGTGAGAGGAACTCAATAAGAGGTTCCAGGAGGTCTTCACAATAGGACAAGAAGAGGTCACTGCGCTAGGAGAGGTGGTAGTAAACCAGGCGGCCTTCGAAGGGTTCGAAATTACAAGATATAAGGTCAAGAGACACTTGTTGGATCTGGATGAGAGAAATGCTGTTGGCCCGGACGGAATCTCACCATGGGTATCGGAAGAGTATGCAGGAGAGCTTTGCTTACCTCTCTTCATGGTGTATAGTAGGTCAGTGGAAACGGGAGACCTTCCAAAAATATGGAAGACGGCTAATGTAGTACCAATATACAAAAGGGTGACAGACAAGAGGCGCTGAACTACAGGCCAGTGTCCTTAACTTGTATACCATACAAGGTGATGGAGAAGATCGTGAGAAAAAACCTAGTAACACATCTGGAGAGAAGAGACTTTGTGACAACCCATCAACATGGGTTCAGGGAGGGTAAATCTTGCCTTACATGCTTAATAGAATTTTACGATCAGGTGACAAAGATTAAGCAAGAAAGAGAAGGATAGGCGGACTACATTTTTTTGGGACTGTCGGAAAGCCTTTGACACAGTACCCCACAAATGGCTGATGCATGAGCTGGAGAAACAGGCAGGAGTAACTAGTAGGGCGCTCCAGTGGATAAGGGAGTACCTAAGCAATAGGAAGCAGAGAGTTACAGTGAGGGGTGCGACATCAGATTGGCGTGAAGCCTCCAGTGGTGTTCCACAGGGCTCTGTACTATCCTGGCCTATCCTGTTTCTGATATACGTAAATGATCTCCTAGAGGGTATACACTCGTTCCTCTCAATGTTTGCTGACGACGCCAAAATTATGAGAAGGATCAATTCAGAGGAGGACAGCTTGAGGCTTCAACAAGACCTGAACATGCTGCAGGAATGGTCGAACAAATGGTTGTTAGAGTTTAACCCAAGCAAATGAAATGTAATGAAGATAGGCGTAGGAAGCAGGAGACGAGAAACAAGGTTTCATTTGGGAGATGAAATACTTCAAGAGTCAGAGAGAGAGAAAGACCTGGGGGTTGGTATAACGTTAGACCTGTCCCCTGAAGCTCATATCAAGAAGATAACGTCAGCGGCATATGCCAGGTTGGTTAACATAAGAACGGCCTTTAGAAACTTGTGTAAGGAAACTTTCAGAACTTTGTATACCATAAATGTCAGACCAATCCTGGAGTATGAGGCTCCAGTATAGAGTCCATATCTAGTCAAGCATAAGACTAAGCTGGAAAATGTTCAAAGGTTTGCCACCAGGCTTTTACCTGAACTGAGGGGTATGCGCTACGAGGAGAGACTACGGAAATTAAGCCTCACGTCACTAGGAGACAGAAGAGTTAGAGGAGACATGATCACTACATACAAGATTCTCAGAGGAATTGATAGGGTAGATAAAGACAGGCAATTTACCACAAGGGGTACACGCACTAGGGGACACAAGTGGAAAATGAGTGCCCAAATGAACCATAGAGACGTTAGAAAGATTCTTTTTCAGCTTCAGATTAGTAGACGAATGGAATGCATTAGGAAGTGATGTGGTGGAGGCTGACTCCATACACAGCTTCAAGTGTAGATATGATAGAGCCCAGTAGCAAATAGCCAAGTAGAGCCCAGTAGCAAATAGCCAAGTAGAGCCCAGTAAAGCAAGTAATGTACAGGAACCTGTACATTAGTTGATTGACAGTTGAGAGGCTGGACCAAAGAACCAGAGCTCAACTCCCGTAAGCACAATTAGGTAAGTACAATTAAACTTCACGTCGGATGACGTCCTGTTCAGTTGTAAACACACAAGCACAGTTATGTGTGTGCGTCTGTGTTGTTCGCTCTCGGACAAAAAACATCAAAAACAGTTATTCTTAACGATTTCGAACTGTGTGACTGAACAATTGAATCTGCATATTGAATCACTGTTATTTGTGTTTCCTCCTCTTGAGCACAGGAGGCGTAATTGTTTTATCCAGGTGCCCCTGGTCGACACCTGGTATTTGCCAGGATGCCACCCACAATAGTTCCTTAACACTGCGGCACTTATATAATGCTAGGAGAACGGGTTGTTTTTGAGTAAACTTGGCATCCAAAATCTATTTTCTTTTGAATGAATGTGATTTGGAGCCTTGGTAGGCCTATTGATCGTGGTAAGCTGTACTTTGCATTGTATATGCGACATTTCTATTATATATATATATATATATATATATATATAATATATATATATATATAATGTCGTACCTAGTAGCCAGAACGCACTTCTCAGCCTACTATGCAAGGCCCGATTTGCCTAATAAGCCAAGTTTTTATGAATTAATATATTTCCTCTAATTTTTTTCTTATGAAATGATAAAGCTACCCATTTCATTATATATGAGGTCATTTTTTTTTATTCGAGTTACAATTAACGTAGTTATATGACCAAACCTAACCAACCTTACCTAACCTAACCTATCTTTATAGGTTAGGTTGGGTTAGGTATCCGAAAGAGTTAGGTTAGGTTCGGTTAGGTAGGTTAGGTAGTCGAAAAATAATTAATTCATGAAAACTTGGCTTATTAGGCAAATCGGGCCTTGCATAGTAGGCTGAGAAGTGCGTTCTGGCTACTAAGTACGACATATATATATATATATATATATATATATATATATATAATATATATATAATATATATAATATATATATATATATATATATATTATATATATATATATATATATATACGCGGGATTGGCTTGCGATATCTGTTGAAACCCAACAACGTGATGAGATGCAATTGGAGTTTGTGAAAGCCGCTCAGCTAGAAACAGCAAAACCTGAAAAAGTCTCGAATGGAAAACCCCAAAATTTTCAGAGAAATTTTTCGCAAGTTCAGAGATGAGAAGGTATCAAAAGAGATGGCAGGCTATAAACAGTCAAGGAATATTGATGCTGGCTGAAGGCGCGACATCAGTGGTGAGGCTGAATAGGATAGGATAGAATGGTTGCATATTGCTGTGTTTGTGACAAAGTGCGCGGGCGCTTGAGCCGCTGAAGTGCAAAATGTTGCAGGGTTTGCTCTTTCTCTGTGAAAAGTGAACTCGAATCTAAATAAAAAGCAATATATATATATATATATATATATATATATATATATATATATATATATATATATATATAAAATATATATATATATATATATATATTATATATATTATTAATCTTACTTTTTCGGTCATATTTAATAATATATGTCTACAGGAAAGACTGCTACCAAAATATGCTAATATATATATATATATATATATATATATATATATATATATATATATATATATATATACACGACAGTGTCAGACCACGGAGGAAGAATTGAAACAATAATTGTTTCTGAAAATTCTTGAAACTGGAAATAATGTTCGTTTATTTATTTTTAGTTAATTTATACACACACACACACACACACACACACACACACACACACACACACACACACACACACAGTTGGAAGACAGAAGAGTTAGGGGGGACATGATCACCACATTCAAGATTCTCAGGGGAATCGACAGGGTTGATAAAGACAGGCTGTTTAACACAAGGGGCACACGCACTAGGGGACACAGGTGGAAACTGAGTGCCCAAATGAGCCACAGAGATATTAGAAAGAACTTTTTTAGTGTCAGAGTGGTTGACAATTGGAATGCATTAGGAAGCGATGTGGTGGAGGCTGACTCCATACACAGTTTCAAGTGTAGATATGATAGAGCCCATTAGGCTCAGGAAACTGTACACCTGTTGATTGACGGTTGAGAGGCGGGACCAAAGAGCCAGAGCTCAACCCCCGCAAGCACAACTAGGTGAGTACAACTAGGTGAGTAAACACACACACACACAAATAGGTGAGTACAAATAGGTGAGTACACACACACACACACACACACATATATATATATATATATATATATATATATATATATATATATATATATATATATATATATATAATATGTTTTACCTAGTAGCTAGAACGTCGTACTCAGCTTACGATGCAAGGCCTGATTTGCCTAATAAGCATAGTTTTCCTGAATTTATATATTTTCTATTTTTTCTTATGATAAATCTATTTCATTATCTATAAGTTAATTTGTTTAGATTTAAGTTAAAACTAGCGTAGATATATGACCGAACCTAACCAACCTTACCTAACCTATCTAAACCTATCTAACCTATCTATCGATTGCTTTGAAATTTTCACATAACGTTCCATTCGCATCCGAGCAGATTTTTATATGCATACTATATAGATGTCACATCTGTGACGGTGGAAAAAAAACATGTTTTTTTCTGAAAAACTTGAGTTTTTCATGTTTATGTGAGGGAAGTCTTAGAGACCTCTTTACCGATTGCTTTGAACTTTTTACACAACGTTGCTTTGGAATAGGCGCGTCATTTATATATCTACAATATACATGCCTCACCTGTGACAGGAAAAAACTTTTTTTTTAAACAACGCCATCTGTTGGACGTAAGAGCAATACACGCTGTAATGTCCGAAAGTTCTTCACCAATGGCTTTGAAATTTGTACACAAAATTGCATTCGAATAATCGCGTCTTTTTATATACCTACTATATAGATGCCACCCCTCTGACAGGTACAAACATGCTTTTTTGAAAAACAGCCGTTTTTAGGTTAGCCGTTTTTTTGTGTTTGTAGTAAATTGTCAGTTGTATTTTGTACAAAAACAAAAAAAACAGCCAACCTACTCATGAAAAATTCTCCAGACACCAAACAGAAGGCCCTGAAGGAAACCAACGTCGTCTATGGCTTCACATGCCCGCTTGGGTACAGTAAGACCCCAATGAACTCGGTATATAGGCAAGACAATAACGTCACTTTCTAGGCGATTAACAAAGCACAAACAACAGGGGCTCCATCAAGGAACATATAATCTCTTCTCCCAACCAGACCATCACCAGAGAAATCTTAACAAACACAGAAATCATCGATAAATACAGCGATAGCAGGATACTCGACATCAGCGAGGCACTACACATCAAAACGTCAACACCAGCAATCAACAGCCAATTAATGCACAACTATATTCTACCCACTTCAAAACCCCGAAACAACATAGAAGCAGCAAGAGGAAGTATTGGCCAATAGGCCTTCTGCAGCTACTTCCATTCTATGTTTTCATACCCATTGATTCGTGTTCTGGCATAGTTCTGTCACCTCACCCAAAACTTTTGTGCAATATCACCTCACCCAAGATGAGTATAATTATGATGTATGTTATGTGTAAACTAGTCCATAAAAATGTAAGAAACATTACGAAACGCGTTCAAGCGTCAGACCGAAAATGAAGAATGAATTTTGGAGAGTTAATTTTTCAATTACCCTCGACAGTGAAGAAAAACGTAAGAATTATCGAGAAAATTCATGTTAGAATTATTAATCTTACCCTTTCGGTCACATTCACCAACATATATATATATATATATATATATATATATATATATATATATATATATATATATATATATATATATATATATATTATTATAAACTAATTTGTCAGGTAGTCCTGAGTCTGGACACTCATCCGTATATCTGTCAACTCACCACAGGAAGACTCGTCATGCTATTAAACACACAGCAGTCATATGCCTTCCCCGCGTGCCATATTTACCAGGACACAAGAAAATACATAATATTGTAAGTAGGCAAGAAAATGTACGTTTTTCTGCACGTTATTCTTAGTGTTTCCCTGTTCATTATTTACGGCAGGAACGTCAGGCCGGTAGCTGTGATGGTCGGGTAAACCCCCGAACCCCAGGCCCGAAAATATATCGTGGTTCATTGCCTGAATAAATGCTACTAGATCACTCAGTTATTCTGTTTCTTGCTCTGGCTGTCTGTCTGGTTGTGTATCTTTGCTATTACATCTCTTTCTGCTACTGGAAACCTGTTCGTTGCTTCATACATCTCTCTCTCCAGGTACTGAGCCTACCTCTTACTAAAGCTGCTGCTGCTCGTTCTGCTATTATTATTAAATGTTACAATTGCTACTACTACTACTGTTAACTAGGTGACACTTCTGTTCTCACAACTTACACTGCACATTTTTATAAATTGGAAGGTCGCCTTTTTGCAAGCCATCCACAATTGAAACATCTTGACGCGATCACCCATTTAAGGACCCATTTCTTGAAGTCTGCGCTGTATTGGTGTTTAAGGCATCGAATGGAAAATTATAGAACACTTTAGAGAATATTGAAGAAGGATTTGTTCTCTCCCACGCCTCTACTGCGTGTGCTTAAAAAATCAAAAACGTTTTACTCATTACATGAACTGCCAGACGGGGTTATGTCATGGGTAAAGTCGCCCTCCCTTGTACTGGAGGTCAGGTTAATGTGATTAAGGAACCACATTGTAAGGTGATGATGCGGGCCAAAGGAGTTCTTCCAGTCACCATTATTTCGTTGGATTGTCGATAACGTTAATTTGCGGATTCCTGCCTGGCCTCGTGTCGAGCGAGTGTTACTGACCTCGTGTTTAGCGAGTGTTACTGACCTCGTGTTTAGCGAGTGTTACTGACCTCGTGTTTAGCGAGTGTTACTGACCTCGTGTTTAGCGAGTGTTACTGACCTCGTGTTTAGCGAGTGTTACTGACCTCGTGTTTAGCGAGTGTTACTGACCTCGTGTTTAGCGAGTGATACTGACCTCGTGTTTAGCGAGTGTTACTGACCTCGTGTCGAGCGAGTGTTACTGACCTCGTGTCGAGCGAGTGTTACTGACCTCGTGTCGAGCGAGTGTTACTGACCTCGTGTTTAGCGAGTGTTACTGACCTCGTGTTTAGCGAGTGTTACTGACCTCGTGTTTAGCGAGTGTTACTGTTACTGACGGGGGATAGTCAGGGAGGTTGAGGGAGGGAAGTCGTACCGTGCGCGCTCCGTTAAAATCGTGACATTAACCGGGATTTCTTAGGACCACAGCCTTGGATTACCGATTACAGGCATAACAAGTGCATAGTGACCCGCTGGAAAATTTGAAAACAGTCATTATCAACGGAACTTTGTGTTAAATAGATAATAAACGGGAGACCACGTGTGGGCCAGTGCATGAGGCTTTGTGTACGTGCGTGTATGAGAAAAAAAAATAGTGAACGGTGATTCGTGGAACAGTGAAGTGGAACGGGTACCACAACAACATATAAGTTGGAAGTGAAGGAAAATCGTGCATAGAATATTATAAATATAGAATGCTAGAAATATAGAATAGTGGCAAGAGGCGGCATCAGTAGGCTGTTTCCACAAGCCACGCGAGGCCTACCCCAGGGCACGTCCCACAGGGATAAAATACGGAAATCATATAGTGTACTATGGAAATGTGAATCTAATAATTAGAATAAAGTGAGTGAATACCATTGCAAGCCGGAAATTAGGCGGAAAATCCCTTGTAAGAATACAAGCAAAGAAAAATCAGTGTTATAAATCGAGTAGCTGGAAACTCGTGACATCAACCTGGGACGACAAGAGGTCACCTGTACCGCACCGGGGACCAGCTTCGCTACCCTACGCTAAGTACCTGCCATAAAGTTTGAACAAAATAACATACATAATATTACAAATCTACGGTATACATATAGTATTATAAATATTAAATATATAAAAATATACATATAACTTTATAAAGAGTTAAAAGGACTGACATCAACAAGTGATCCACACAGTAAACCACAAATACAACAATACATCAGACAATGGAGAGGTGTGGCGAGTGCTCGGGAGTACTGGGAAAACGTAATGTAGGCGTAACGTGTTGCATCTGTAACATGAGATTTCACCTGGGCTGTACAGAAGTATCTCCAGGATGCACAAAAAGGCAAGGAATTTACTGGGTCTGCAAAGATGACAGATTAATGTTAGAGAACATAACTAAACTGATGAAAAACATTCCCGAGTCACAGAGATTACCATTCACAGACAAGCTACCAGTGATATATGCAGACTGGGATAAGACAACATTGGTTAACGACCAAAACCCAGGAACAGATAGTTTAGAGAACCGCAGCAGTAATGTGGAGGAAGAGGGTATTGTAGTACATAATAGCAGCAATATTGCAGAGTCAGGTAATATAAACGATGTGAGCAACAGTGAGACAGAGTGCATAAATGAAGGAATTGGGACGAAAAGCGGAGATGGCTCCAATAAAGAGGTAGACAAGACAGACACAGATATAAATACCTTGAAAAACGCAAAACCGGAACACATTTGCAAATTCTACGCTAAAGGAATATGCAAATATGGAAAATTAGGAACAAAATGCCATTTTCTGCATCCTCGAAAATGCAGGAACATGTTGGCGAGGGGTACATGCCGTTTTGGAACAGGGTGTAGATACTTCCACCCCAAATTATGTCAATTTTCAATTAGGGACAAAAAATGCTACAATCTTCAGTGTCCGGAATTCCACGTGAGAGGTACACAACGTTATAGACGGGAAGATCAGTATGACACTACTGGCAATTTTTTAGAGGAAGGCAGAAACAGAGCAGAAAATATAAGAGAGAGGAACAGTCAGATGGAACCACCACAGGATTACAGAGGGGAAGGGAGATACCCACAAGTCTGGAATACACATTACCAACAAACACACAGGTACTACACCACACAACACTCGCCCCACTACCGAAACTGGACGAATCACTTCGAAAACAACACACCCTGGACGCAAACACAGTGGCCCCCTTACCAGAGCCTCAGATATTAACACCAAGTAAGGCATCCAGCACTTCCACTACCACGATAACATCATTTATATTTGCCAACATTCAAGGTATAAAAACACGCAAATCCAACAAAGTTCACTTTATAGATGGTCTCCTTCATGAGGCAAATGCAGTGTTTGCAGCCCTAACAGAAACCCACACAAAGGACTACCATGATGGTGAAATATGGATCTCAGAGTACAATCTTTTCAGATGTGATAGGAAACACCGGCTTCAGGGTGGGGTCAGCCTATACATCAAAGACACACTCATCTGTACTGAGCTGCTAAACACCTCGAATGATATGGTGGAAGTGCTGATAATCAAAATAGAGATTATAAATGTAGTTATTGTCCTTGTATATAAGTCACCGGAGGCAAACCCTCAGCAGTTTAAAGACCAACTAATGAAAGTAGAACACTGCTTGGAAAACCTCACAAATCCAGCTCCGAACATCATTCTGCTTGGGGACTTCAACCTACGGCACCTGAAATGGAAGCACCTGGCTAATACAGTAATATCAGAAAGAATACCAGGAAGTAGCCTTAATGAACAGGCACATGCAAATGACCTGCTACGGATGTGCGACAGGTTTGCCTTAAACCAGCAAATAGTAGAACCAACCAGGAAGGAGAACACGCTGGACCTCATTTTCACTAATAATGATGAATTGATCAGGAACATAATGATTACAAATACCTGTTACTCAGATCACAACTTAATTGAAGTTATGACAACCATGGGGAATAGACCTTCAAAACCAGTCCAGATTCCCGGTGGAGGAGATTTCAGCAAATTCAACTTCAATAATAAACAGATAAACTGGGAGCAAATAAACCAGGACTTCACAGAAATAAACTGGGAAGAACAGCTAGGAAATGCGAACCTGAACCAGTGCCTGGAAAAAATAAGCTCAGTAGCACTAGAAATATGTACAAACCGCATCCCCCTAAGAAAAAAGAGGAAGAGATGCAGATTGGAACGAGAACGTCGTTCCCTATATAGGCGAAGAAAACGAATCGCGGTACAACTTGAGAGTCGCACCCTATCTCAGGAACGGCGAAGAAGGTTAGGTAGCGAAATAGGAAAAATTGAACTCAAGCTACAAGAATCATACAAAACGCAGGAGAGGGAAAGAGAGCAAAAGGCCATCAGTGAAATAGAGAGAAACCCGAAATATTTTTTCTCCTATGCAAAATCAAGATCAAAAACCACATCTAGTATCGGGCCCCTGCGAAAGGAAGATGGAACTTTCACCGATGACAACAAAGAAATGAGCGAGCTACTGAGGAAGCAATACGACTCTGTCTTCAGCGAGCCATTAAACGCACTAAAGATCGATAACCCAAATGAATTTTTCATGGATATGATACCAACATCAAATCATATATCAGACGTCACCCTATCCCCACTGGATTTTGAAGAAGCCATAAACAGTATGCCTATGCACTCCGCACCAGGCCCGGATTCTTGGAACTCCATATTCATCAAGAACTGTAAAA
This sequence comes from Procambarus virginalis, assembly GCA_020271785.1. Lineage (NCBI taxonomy): Eukaryota > Metazoa > Arthropoda > Malacostraca > Decapoda > Cambaridae > Procambarus > Procambarus virginalis. The sequence goes on from WNGS01135237.1 coordinate 5,427,937, forward strand.
AACCACTATCGCAGGCCCTTCACATTCTGTGGAGACAAAGCCTAGATACTGGCGTTATTCCTGATATACTAAAAACAGCAGAGATAGCACCACTTCATAAAGGAGGAAATAAGGCAGAGGCAAAAAAATTACAGACCGATAGCACTAACATCGCACATCATAAAAATTTTTGAGAGAGTGCTAAGAAGTAAGATCACAAAATACATGGAATCACAGCATCTCCATAACCCCGGACAACATGGTTTCAGAACAGGGCGCTCTTGCCTGTCGCAGTTGCTGGACCACTATGATATGGCATTAGATGCTATGGAAGACAAACAAAACGCTGATGTAATTTACACAGATTTTGCAAAAGCTTTTGATAAATGTGACCATGGTGTTATTGCCCATAAAATGCGCTCAAAAGGAATTACCGGAAAAGTAGGCAGATGGATCTACAATTTCCTGACCAACAGAACCCATGTGTAATAGTCAACAAAATAAATCCAACCCGTCAACCGTTAAGAGCTCAGTCCCCCAGGGTACTGTGCTTGCTCCAGTACTTTTTCTCATCCTTATATCGGACATAGACAAGAACACAACCTATAGCACTGTATCATCCTTTGCAGATACA
>WNGS01135237.1:5442637-5456252 GCA_020271785.1 Procambarus virginalis
TATATATATGAGGTGTCGGGGCGGGCGGACGCGTGGAGGGAGGCTCTGTTGTTTACTGAGCCATACCTAGTGACATCCTGGCGCCACCGAGCCTAGCCTCACAAGGTGCTGTGTGAATATCCGGGAAGGTGCAGGAGTGGACGGCAAGTGCCCAAAGTGGACCATCTCAACAAAAATGGATCAAAACAGGTGAATTTACAGTGTGGAATATAAGGGCAGTGAGGGCCACGCGGCGCCCTGTAGGCCTCCCACAGTGAAGGTGTTGGGGGAGGGGGTGTTGTTGTGCGGTCAGGCGAGGGGGGGTCATCCATGTGCCACCCAGTGATTATAAAATATATTGGAAAAGAAAAACAGAAATTAGCAATCATGTTTAGTGTTAATGGAGCTCACAGTGTGTCAGTCTACAAGTGTATGATTCATTCACCATTGTGCAGTGATATACAAGTAAATTGTACCAGTGTTTAAGTGTCACCCAGACCCCCCCCCCCCTCTCCCCTCAAGGCGAGCGGTGTCCGGTCAAACCCCACCCCTCCCCGCGCCGGCCTCACCGCACACTGTACCTCCTGCCATCCCACCCCACCCACCCTGCGGCTGGGCGTCTCCACCCACCTATTCACGCCCACACAGTGCCTGTTGCAGAGATGTGTCACCCTCCATGCACCCAGATATGGCACAGGTCACAGCAAGCATTCAGGTTCTTCCCAAAAGGGAGGGAGACACAAGTACCCACATGAGTGGTGAGTGCGAGGGACAGCTAACTACCCCTGCCGCCACCCGTGTCCACCCTCCCACGCCCGCCTATGTCACAGCCCGCCCGGGGGACGGAGGGGACTCCCCCAACTAACCAGGAACCCCTCAGCCAAGAACACGGTCCTGGGAACAATGTACCCAGAGGCGCACCCAGAGGGGGACCCAGACTCAGAGGAACGTGTCGGGTTTGTGAGGAAGCTCACAGCCTTAGAAACGATGGAACCCTACGTCAGCACAACGGCTGTGAGGGTTCATGGACGTTACCTGTAGAGAGGGAAGGCCCACAGGCCCCCCGGCACCCCCACACATCCCAGCAAACTTCATGTCATCAGATGACCTCCTGGGGGCCATCAAAGCATCCACCACCAGAACTCTTCCCCACATTCCTAAAGCTGCGCGCCCATTTGCAGCAGGGAAATATACAGACCTTCTAAGGAAAGTGAATGAACGGTCTGAAAATCTTAATGCTGCAGCCACCATCAAAGCATGGCATAATTTGCTCCTGTTTGGCAATATTTGCTTAGGCGTACCTGCAAGAGGAGGCAAGTCACTAGCCTCATCAGTCACTAGGGCAATAAATAATTTCCCCAGAGCTGACAACTTGATCCCCATCCCTCCTCAACGCAAAAACCGTCGTGGAAGACCCAAGAGTTCCAATGATAATTTTAAGCTTGGAACACAAGTGACCAAGAAAATTGAAGAGGGCAACACAGTAGGGGCAATTAGGTTACTTACCAGTGAAGAAACAATCGCCCCTAGAGATACAGCAACTGCCGACTCACTGAGAGAGAAGCACCCTCCCAGAGTACCATGGGAACCCACTGCTCGGGACACAAATGCCCCAGACATGGGACCTCTATTCCTCCAAGCATCAGAGGTATACAAAGCCATCATGTCATTTCCACCAGGCTCAGCAGGGGATACACTGGAGTAAGACCTCAGCACCTCAAGGAGATGACAAACCCAGTTCTCGGCGAAGTTGCCGAGACACTACTGTCAGAGATCACGAAGTTTGTCAACGACTGTCTCTCCGGGTTGATCCCAGATACAATTAAACCGTTCTTCTTCGGAGCATCCCTTTGTGCCCTTAAGAAGAAGGATGGTGGAGTCAGACCCATTGCCGTGGGCAACACACTTCGGCGCCTTGTTGCTAGGGCAGCTGTCAGAAAAATCAGCATAGACGCTGCAACGATGCTTCGACCCCATCAACTAGGTTTTGGTGTCCCCCATGGCTGTGAAGCAGCAGCTCATGCAGCACGAGCCTATATCAAGGACCTCCCAGAAAATAAGGCATTAATTAAATTAGACTTTAAAAATGCCTTCAACCAGGTAAAAAGGGATGTGGTACTGGAAGCAGTTCGAACCAGCTTTCCTTGTCTACTTCCTTTCGTTTCAGCAGGGTACAGTAGGGAATCGACACTGTTGTTTGGGGAACATGAAGTTGTTTCCGCAGAAGGTGTCCAGCAGGGAGACCCACTTGCCCCTTTTCTTTTCTGCATGGCAGCTAAGGAGGTCACAAGTAGGTTGTCCAGCGAATTCAACATCTGGTTCCTGGACGATGGCACCCTGGCAGGGACACAGGAATCCCTGCTAGGAGATCTTCAGCTAGTGAAATCTAGGGGAGAGGAGTTAGGCCTTACACTAAATCCATCAAAGTGTGAAATCATCTCGTCCAACCAACCAATCATAAATGCAGTACAAATCTTATTGCCAGGAGCCCAAGTGATCGCTCCCACCGACAGTGTGCTGCTAGGGGCACCTCTGGGCTCGAACGCCATTGAGGTAGTCCTCGAAGAAAAGCTTAAAGACCTGAGGAGGATGGAGGCGCGAATAGGGGCTTTGGATGCTCATGATGCGTTGTACCTTCTTACAAGGTGCCTGGCCTTGCCCAGACTTACCTATTTCCTCAGGTGTGCTCCTTCTTTTGACAGCCCAAAATTAACGGAATACGATTCACTCCTAAAGACAATAACTATGAAAGTGTTAAACCTCTCCCTGCAAGATGACCAGTGGGACCAAGCAACGCTCCCAGTTAGACTCGGGGGTATAGGTATTCGCAAGGCGACACAGTTAGCATTGCCGGCATTCTTATCCTCGACCAGTGCTACAAGTGAATTAGTGAAGGAAATACTACCAGAATACCTAAGGAACTCCATTGGGATTCGTGATCCCAAATTTGTGGAAGGAGCTGGTCGGTGGGACACACTCGCCAATTCACACACCCGACCAACTTGTCCAAACGACGGTAAACAGGCCAAATGGGATAGCCCCATAGTGGAGAACATCGCCAAAGCATTGCTGGACGTAGCTTCTCAGAAGGACAGAGCGCGTCTCCTAGCTGTGCAAGCCCCCATGCTGGGGACTTCCTGTTGGCAGTCCCTAATTCCGCCTTGGGCACCCGCCTGGATCATCGGGCCCTAAGTATTGGTGTTGCTCTGCGCCTTGCCGCCCCTATCTCCACCGAGCACCGGTGTATTTGCGGCCAGGCACGGGCAGACCAATACGGCAGCCATGGTCTCATCTGTCGTAAGACACAGGGAAAGATTGCCAGACACGAGGCAGTCAATGACATCATCAAGAGAAGTTTGGCTACAGCTGGGTGTCCAGCACAAAGGGAACCCCAGTTGTGCAGACCTGACAACAGCCAAAAACGCCCAGATGGAGTCACCCTGCAGCCATGGAGGGAAGGTAAACAGGTCGTATGGGATTACACCTGTGCATCTACATTGGCTGATACCTATTTACGTTACAGCTCAGCGGAGGGAGGTGGGGCAGCCACCTTCAGGGAGACCCAGAAAATCCACAAGTACAGAGACCTAGAACGTTGTTACAGGTTCGTGCCGATAGGCTCAGAGACTCTGGGCGCCTGGGGTAAATGTGCACTCAAGTTTTTAAAGGAGGTTGGTGAGGAACTCATTGGGAAAACTAGAGACCCACGAGCAGCCAGTTTCCTGTTCCAGCGCCTCAGTGTCGCAGTGCAGAGGGGAAATGCGTGCTGTATCCTGGGTACGCACCCAACCTCCGAGGAGCTGGACGAGGTCTTCGAACGCTGATTGTTTAATTGATATATATTGTGTGTGTGTGTGTGTTCTCTGTAAACTGTAGCATTGCAATAAAATAAAACAAAACATACAAAAAAGTAATAGGGGTGGTAGGAGAAGAAAAGAATTAAGTATTCAGTGAGAATCCACAAGATCTTCTCTGAATGCTCTTTGTTTTCTTCTTCGAGGATGTGGGTCCCTGCAATTGCACCAGAGGTGGTACCCCTAATATATATATATATATATATATATATATATATATATATATATATATATATATATATATATATATAATATGCAATTGACGATCACAAAACACTGATCATTTTATGCGGAAAATCCACAGAGAAAAATGAAAGGAGGTAACGTTTCGACTTGTTAAAGCCTTTGTCAAACCAGACTGACAAGAGGAGAAGGGAAGGGGGAGGATATATATGCCGACACCTGACCAACCCAACCCTAGGGAAAGAATTAACAAGAGACAGGTAAAGCTTAGCTTGGAATGGACAAAGAGGATTAAGCGGTCAGAGAAAAAGGATGAAGATTAAAGAAAAGCCTCATGAACATGCAATAAATGAATATATAAATGTAAAATTATAATGAGACATTGCAAGCCTCTTTAACAGTTAGAGTTTTTTCTTAAACTGTTGTGCAATATATAACTTAAAAATGGATCAAGTTTGTACATTCCAGTACTAACATTAAGAAGATTTGGACACTGACTGATCACTGAGTCTGCTCTAATCAGTGGCTGTTGAGAGCTGCTCTAATCAGTGGCTGTTGAAGCCTGGCTGTTGAGAGCTGCGACATGGGCGGGCGCTGGGCGAGAGGGTGGAGGCTAGAGGGATGGTCAGCTGGCCATGGCACTTGTTACTCAGATGAGTGGTAATACATTCTGTGTATTATGTGTATTACCTGTGTATACAAGGGTGGGTATACACCCACTACACAATGGGTGGGTGCTCCATATATATATATATATATATATATATATATATATATATATATATATATATATATATATATATATATATAATGGGTAAGAATAATGATTCTAACACGAATCTTTTCAATATTTCTTACATATTTTCTTCACTGCTCGGGGGTAATTGAAAAATGAACTCTCCAAAGTTCATTTTCCCATTTATATATTTATGGTCTGACGCCTAAAAGCGTTTCGCAAGGACTTCTCACATTTTCAATGACAGGTTTACACATATCATTTCATGCTTATATTCGTTTTTGGGTGAAGTGACAAGACACAAATGTTTTTGGGTGAGGTGACATGACACAAATGTTTTTGGGTGAGGTGACAAAAGCCATAACACGAATCACTGGGAGAATAAGGCATGTGATGGCACAGGGTGAAAACCCAGCCTCAGGAGGCTCAAGGGAGCTGGTAGGAGTATATAGGGATAAATACAATGATTTCTTCTCCTTTGACCAGTGTACTGTGCAATGGTTTATTCACCCGGATGATAAGACGGTGAAGGACGTGGAGTTAGACAAGTTTGGTTATTGGTGACTCACAGATTAAGGTCATGATCAGGATCTTGTGAACTATAAGGCTCAGGTTTGATATTCAGGAGCTGGCAGACATCTGTCTACAATATGACCTGAATCATCGTCACTCATCACCACCGACACTCCAGCAGTCATCACAACAGACACTCCAGCAGTCATCACCACAGACACTCCAGCAGTCATCACCACAGACACTCCAGCAGTCATCACCATCGACACTCCAGCAGTCATCACCACCGACACTCCAGCAGTCATCACCACCGACACTCCAGCAGTCATCACCATCGACACTCCAGCAGTCATCACCATCGACACTCCAGCAGTCATCACCACCGACACTCCAGCAGTCATCACCACAGACACTCCAGCAGTCATCACCACAGACACTCCAGCAGTCATCACCATCGACACTCCAGCAGTCATCACCACCGACACTCCAGCAGTCATCACCACCGACACTCCAGCAGTCATCACCACTGACACTCCAGCAGTCATCACCACTGACACTCCAGCAGTCATCACCACAGACACTCGAGCAGTCATCACCACCGACACTCCAGCAGTCATCACCACTCACACCACCGGGTAGGTGGGCGCCGTGAGAGAGACAGCACCCGCTAAGACGGGGGGAGGGGGGTCGTGGGACACTCATCCCCAGTGGTCATGGGACATGCGTCTGCCCTGGTGGGTGAGGTCTGGGGGTCTGGGGTCTGGGGGTCTGGGGTCACCGAGGCGTCACCTTCACGGACAACCAGCTGAAGGAAATTACGTATCGGGGCGCGCCCGTCTTCCGTAAAACTCTTTCACAACACTTTCGCCAGGATTTCAGAGATTGATTGATGTTTTTGAAGGATCTTGCGGAGTGCAGCTTGGCGTGAAAAGCACCATTAAAAAGATTCTCGTCATCAATCATGGCAGGAACATTTCTCAGTGTCGAGGAAGGTGTGTGACGAGGCCAGGTGAGCTGTGTACTCGCCTACTTGTGCTTGCGGGGTTGAGCTTTGGGTCTTTTTGAACCCGCCATTCAACTGTCAGTCAACTGGGTACTGAGGATATTGGGCTCTATCAAATCTACATTTGAAACTGTGTATGTGGTCTGTCTCCACCACATCACAGCCTAATGCATTCCAATTGTCAACTACTCAGACACTGAAAATATAATTTTAGGCCTCTATGGCTCATATGGGTACTGAGTTTCCAGCACAAGGGGCCACTGAGTGTCCCTAGTTCGTGTTTCACCCATGCAAAATAGTTTGTCCACACTTTCAATTTCTCTAATTCTTTAATCTTCTAGGTGACGTGAGGCTTAGCTCCATAGCCTTTCCTTTTAACTCATACCTCTCAGTTCTGGGACTTGTCTGGCGGCATACCTCTGAAACATCTTTAACTTTGTCTTGTGTTTAACTGGGTATGGACTCCAAGCTGGAGCTGCATACCTCAGGACTGGTCTGACAAGTGGAGTACGCAGCTCCACTTATTCCTTCCACTAGGAATAATGGAAGAGCACAGTCGTAGGTGGTGTAGTGGTGACACAACTACACCTCAAGAGATTATGTCTGGGTTAGAGTCCTGGCTTAAGAGAATTGACTGGGTACGAACCCTTAAACTGTTCGCTCCTGTACCAAGCCTCAGTAGTTGAGTACGTGGCTGTTAACTGATTGGCGGTTGTGTTCTAGAGCAAAACTAATAATGTAAAGCTTATCATGAGCAATCGCAAGGCCAAGTTCTAAGCTGGCTAGCATGGTTCAGAAATCGTCTGTTCTGTAACCACTTGTGTAAAATATGGAGTTTTAAGAATACTGATGTCAACTAAAACATATATTTAAGAAATAATGAAATGACATTCCTTAATAGCTGGAATCGCTTCGCTGAACTAAATGAAATGTATGCTCTGGGATGGACTTCATTTGCCTAAGTTGAGGATTTTTGCTTTGGCCTCTTCCTTAGAGTCTATAGCTGGGAGATACGGGAGTACCGGCTGGTACTACAGACATATGGAATATTATAAATATTATAAATATTATATTAACCTAAAAGGGGTACCACTCTGATGCAAGTGTAGGGACCTATAGTCTAGTAGAGGAAAATATGGAGTACTCCTTGACCTTGTGGATCCTCACTGAATACTTTGGTATTTTCTTCTCCTAAACTCTTATTCGTTTTGTATGTGTTTTTTTCTAAACTCCTATTCTTATATATATATATATATATATATATAATATATATATAGTATATATATATATATATATATTATATATATATATAAATATATATATAATATATATATATATATAATATATATATATATATAATATATATATATATATATATATATATTATATATATATATATATATATATATATATATATATATATAAAAGTTTGTGAGGGTACCACCTCTGGTGCCAATGTGGGGACCCATAGCCTCGGAGAAGAAAATAAAACGTATTCAGAGGAGACCTTGTGGTTTCTCACTGAACACTAATATTTTCTTCTCCTACCACCCCCATTCTTTTGTATGTACACATATATATTTTGCTTTATTTGAACTGTGTTACAAAAAAGGAGTTACATATAGGTTACAAAGATGGTTATCATAGGTTGTCGAGTTCCTCCAGCTCCTCAGATGGCGGGCAGGAACCCTGGATGCAGTGCGCATTTCCCCTCTGTATCGCCACGCTGAGGCGCTGAAAAGAAAGCTGGCAGCTCTAGGGTCCCTTGTTGTTTCAATGAGCCTAGAACCCAGTTCCTTCAAAAAACTGGTAGCACTTTTACCCCAGGCGCCGAGTGTCTCAGAAGCAATGGGGACAAAATTGTAGTGGTGATCAAGTTCTCTATACTTACGGGATTTGGCTGCTTCCCTGTGGGTGGCAGCGCCACCTGGTTGTGCAACACTGAGGTCAATGTAGGTGTTAGCCAGGGTTGATACGCACGTGTAGTCCCATACCAACTGCTTGCCATTCTTCCAGGGGTTCACTGTGATACCATCCGGGCGACCAATAAGAGCATCAGAGTTACGGGGCGTTAGGTACGAGGCTCTCTCTCGGCTGGGCATCCAGCTGTGGTGAGGCTCCTCTTGATGATGTCGTTAACTTCACTGTGCCTCGAGTGCCATCCTCCCGTGCTTTGGCAGAGTAGGCCATGGTGGCCGTACCTGTCAGCCACCACCTCGCCGCAATACACCTATATCTGGTGTGGATTGGGGCAGCAAGGCGGAGGGCCACAGCAATTCGGAGGGCGTGTGGTGTGAGACGCGTGCCAGTTGCCGACATTGGGGTTGCTAACAGGAATCCCCTGCATGAGGGGCTGCTACTGCTGTGAGGCGAGCAATGTCGTGCTGTGTTGATGCAGCACCCAGGCACTCTGCAGCAACTTTTCTACAATGGGGCCATCCCAGCTGGATTGCCTGTGGGCTTTTGGGGATGGTGGTTGAGGTGATGGGCCTGCACGAGAGGCCCACTCTGTGGCACAGCGTGTAAAATTGGGATCATGTACACCTGCCAGCTGATGTAAGTGGGCAGGTAGAATTTCCTTCACAAGGTCGTCGGATGCTGATAAGGAGGACAGGAAGGCTGGAACAGCGATTTGCGTTGCTGTTCGAACTCCGAGGCCCCCATTCTTACGGGAAGAGAGGCTTGTTTCCACTGCAGGTCATCAAAAGAGAGGTTTAAGGCTTTTTCTAGCATTGATTTCAGTAACCGGTCATACTCACTAGTTTTTGGCTACTGTAAGATGGTGACACACTCAGAAAGTAGGTTAACCTGGGGAGGGACAGACATCTGGTGATGAGGTAGAGTGCATCATGAGCATCAATATCTCAATCTCCTCCCATCCTCCTCTTAAGGTCGGCGATTTTCTTATCAGGACCTCATCGATGGCTTTCAACCCCAGGGGAGCTCCTAGGAGTGTGCTGTCTTCAGGTTTAGTTTATGGATGTTTGGCAGAAGACCTCTATTCTCTCTACGATGCCCTGGTTGGAACATATTATTTCACATTTAGAAGGGTTCAGGGTGAGGCCTAAAACCTAAACTGCACCTTTGCTCCTGGATTTTGTCTGATGGGTCCGTCCAGGGAGGGAGGTCTTGGGAACCAGCTAGGGTACCAGTCATCCAAGAACCAGATGTTAAGCTCGCTGGACAAGGACCTCTGTAGACTTGTTTGATGAGAAAGCAGAAAAGGAGAGGAGCAAGGGGGTCACCCTGTTGGACGCCTTCCCGCGAGTCAATTTTCATGTTCGCCAAAAGTAGCTTAAGATCCATACTGTAGCATGAATGTACGAAAGGGTAGGAAGGGAAGGGAAATGACTATGAACGCACGGAGTACAGCATCACTCCGCACCAAATTGAAGGCATATTTTAAATCTAGCTTGATAAGGGGCCTTTTGACGTCTGTGATCTTGGCGATATAGATATATATAGATATATATATATTATTATAATATACTATATATCATATATATAGTATATATCTATATATATATATAATGTATAATATATATTATATAAGTATATAATATATATATATATATATATATGATATAGTATAGAATATATTAGATGATATATATATAATATATATATAATATAATATATATATATATATAGATATATAGTATATATATATATAATATATATATATATATATATACTACTATATATATAATATATATTATAAACAATATCTCACTTTATTTTAAAAGTGCATTACACAAAGAGGGTTACAACATTGGGATTACAACGCAAAGTTCAAGGCTACTTGACACATGTTATACAGTTCCTCCAGCTCCTCACAGGGCGGGCAGGAACACTCTATGTGATGCAGTGCGCATTTCCCATCTGTATCACCACGCTGAGGCGCTAGAAGAGGAATCTGGCGGCTCTAGGGGTCTCTAGTTGTTTCAATTAGCTTGGAAAACCAGCTCCTTCAAAAAACTAGTAATCTTTTACCCCAAGCACCAAGTGTTGTCTGATGGCAATGGGGACAAATTGTATTGGTGATCAGGATCTCTGTATTTATGCGACTTGGCTGCATCCCGGTGATTGGCAACATCTCCTGCCTGTGCAGCACTGAACTAAACATAAGCGTTGCGAAAGTTGAAACGCAAGTGTAGTTCCACACAAACTGTCTACCATTCTTCCAGGGATTCACAGTGATCCCGTCTGGGCGACCGACAAGCTTCATTAGGGGGGGATCATAGTTGCGGGACATTAGGTACGGGGCTCTCTCTCTGCTGGACAACCGGCTTTAGTTAGGTTTATCTTAATGTCATTAACCTCAATGTGTCTTGCATGCCATCCTCCTGTCCTATAGCAGAGAAGGCCATGCCGTCCGTACCATGTCGGCCACTGCCTCTCTGCAAATACACCTGTATTTCCTTTGTGGATTGGAGCAGCGAGGCGGAGAGTCACAGCAATTCAGAAGGCCTGCGGTATGAGACGGGTACCGGTTGCTAACATTGGGATTGCCAATAGGAAATCGCCTGCATGAGGGAGCTGCCTAACAAGCATTCTAGTCGGGCAGGGTTCTGTGGTGTTTGTCGTAGCTTTAGGGCAGGTTGGCCAGCTGCTTGGATCGACACGTGGACGATCCCAGCAGGATTGCTTTTGAGCTTCAGAAGAGCGGGGGTTGTGGTGTTGGGTCCCTGCAAGTAGAGAGACCTCATTTTAGGTGGTGCCGACTCGTAGAGCCTGGGATCCATGACCCTTGCCTGTTGACCTAGGTACTTAGGTAGGATTTCCTTTACCAGGTTGCCAGACGCCACTGAAGAGGAGAGGAACGCTGGTACAGCAATTGATGTTGCTGTACGCAAGCCGACGCCCCCGAGTCTGATAGGATGGGAGGCCTGTTTCCACTTTGAGTCGCATAGAGAAAGGTTGAGGACTTTTTCTAACACTGATTTCATTAAGCTGTCGTACTCTTCGATTTTTACATTTAGTTTATTATAATACTGATTATATAGGCTATATACTATAATATATATATATTATAATATAATGGATATTATATATATAAAGTTTGTGAGGGTTCCACCTCTGGTGCCAATGTGGGGGACCCATAGCCTCGGAGAAGAAAATAAACGTATTCAGAGGAGGATTGTGAGTTTCTCACTGAACACTAATATTTTATTCTCCTACCAACCCCATTCTTTTATGTACCAGATAAATTTTTGCTTTATTTGAACTTTGTACATATAGGTTACATATAGGATATATATATAATATACAATTATATAATATATATATATATATATATATATATAATATATATATATATATATATATCATATATATATATATATATAAATATGTGTGCTGTGGTGTGTGGGTTGTTTGGTTCATGTCATTTGTTCATTTGTGGAAATGTTCAAATGTTCATTTGTGCATGATCGCTAAAGCGACCGACAAGAGTCTTCCACCGATTGCATTGAGATTTTCACACAACGTTCCATTCCGCATCTGAATCAGGTTCATTATATACATACTATATAGATGTTCACGTCTGTGACGGTAAAATAAGCCATGCTTTTTATGAAAAACTAGTTTTTTTTCTTTTCATGTGTTTTTCCATATGAGGAAATCTTCGGAACCTCTTTACCGGGATTGCTTTGAAATTTTGACCGAACGTTGCATTCGAATAGGCGCGTGTTTGTGTATACCTACTATATACATGCCTCACCTAGGACAGGAAAAATCATGCTTTTTGTGAAAAACAGCGCACAGGCTTTTGGAGACGTTAGAGCAACATATGCTGTAATTTCCCAAAGTTCTTCAATGATTGCTTTGAAAATTTTGACCCGACCGTTTCCATTCGAAATATCGCACGCTGCTTTATGCATACCTATTATATAGATACCACACATGTGATAGATAAATACATTTTTTTAAACAGCGAAATTTGTTGCACATAATAGCAACTACGCTGTGTTTAAATACGTATGCTGATTTCATTTCATGTTTCCGATTGCATTGAAAAGTGGAATTTTTATATTTTTTTATTTATTTTCAGTTTTGATTTAACTATTTTGTGGTGACCATTGCATTGGAATTGAGCTGTGGGTTTTACCATACCACTACCATACACGTTTATTTCGTATGTATAAGTATAGATGGCAAACCTCTGACAGGTAAAACCATTTTTTTCCGAAACAGCGCCAGCTGTTGCACGTAAGATGGCAACACAGGCTATACAAAAATATGCAACGAGTCAATTTCCAGTTTTCAATTGCATTGACAAATTGAGTTTTGCGTAGATTAGATTTTTGCATCTTTTATTTCAATATTTTGATTGTGACATTGCATGAAATTGAGCTGTGTGTTGTTTACCATACTGTCATATCGTGAGTACAATTTATTTTATATTTTTCATTCCTTTTTCCATTTCTTTTTCTGTTTTTCTAATATATCAGTGATTGGGAATCATCAGATCATTTGGGAAATGCATCGGACGAGGGAGTGAGGAATCGGGGGAGGAAGAGGGGACGGTCGGAGTTGGGGAATGTAGGGATGAGGGGACAAGGAAATAGAGAATAGTGGGGAGGACTAGGTGAAAGGGGGCTGTGGATGTAGGGAGGACGAGGGGATAGGGGGAAGGGGGGAATGATAGGGAGGACGAGAGGAAGGGGAAGTGGGAGATGGTGGGAAGGACACTGGGACGGAGGAGTGGGTGAATGGTTAGATGGACGAGGGGATGCTTGTGGGGATGGTGGGAGGACAAGGGAACAGAGGGGGGGAGGGAGGGGGGACTGATGGGGAGGACGAGGAGACAGGGAAGGTTGCTGAGCTACAGCAACACGTGGCCGAGTACAGCGAGTAAATATATAAAATGATAACAGAGTTTAATAACAGAGTTCTTAAGGATGTAATGAAGAACTTAGTGAGCCCTTGTCTTGTGAATGTAGTAAATCATTAGAATTACATTACAAGTAGTTGTTACATCCTTTTACAGCCACTAGTACTGGTAGCGTTTCGGGCAGGTCCCTGGAATACGATCCCCGCCGCGAAGAATCGTTGTTTACACAACCAAGTACACATTTTACTGTTGCGTTAAACAGAGGCTACAGTAAGGATTGCGCCTCAGTAAATCCTCCCCGGCCAGGATACGAACCCATGACAAAGCGGCCGCGGCGGACCGCCAGGCGAAAGTCTTACCACTACGCATCCACGGAGACTATATATTGTGGGTTCACTTATATTTATGTAGATTACTGTGTGGTTGTTTTTCAGAAAACGGGAATTTAGCGCTAATTTAGTAAAAGTTGGAGTTATAAACCGTGTAGATCTTCCAGAGCTTTGCCCAGGGAT
>WNGS01135237.1:5462970-5474293 GCA_020271785.1 Procambarus virginalis
CTCCTCACCTACACCACATCACTTACACCACCTCACCTACACCACATCACTTACACCACCTCACCTACACCTCCTCACATACACCACCTCACCAACACCACCTCACCTACACCACCTCACCTACACCTCCTCATCTACACCTCACCTACACCTCCTCACCTGCGCCACCTCACATACACCACCACACCTACACCATCTCACCTACACCTCCTCACCTACACCTCCTCACCTACACCACCTCACCTACACCACCTCACCTACACCACCTCACCTACACCACCTCACCTACACATCCTCACTTACACCTCTCACCTACACCACCTCACCTACACCACCTCACCAACACCACCTCACCAACACCACCTCACCAACACCACCTCACCAACACCACCTCACCAACACCACCTCACCAACACCACCTCACCAACACCACCTCACCAACACCACCTCACCAACACCACCTCACCAACACCACCTCACCAACACCACCTCACCTACACCACCTCACCTACACCACCTCACCTACACCACATCACAAACACCACCTCACCTACATCTCCTCACCAACACCACCTCACCTACACCTCCTCACCAACACCACCTCACCTACACCACCTCACCTACACCTCCTCACCAACACCTCCTCACCAACACCACCTCACCAACACCACCTCACCAACACCACCTCACCAACACCACCTCACCAACACCACCTCACCACCACCACCACCTCATCAACACCACCTCACCTACACCACCTCACCTACACCACCTCACCTACACCACCTCACCACCACCACCTCACCAACGCCACCTCACCAACGCCACCTCACCTACACCACCTCACCAACACCACCTCACCTACACCACCTCACCACACCACCTCACCTACACCACCACACCACCACCTCACCAACACCACCTCACCAACACCACCTCACCTACACCACCTCACCAACACCACCTCACCAACACCACCTCACCAACACCACCTCACCTACACCACCTCACCTACACCATCTCACCTACATCACCTCACCTACACCACCTCACCTACACCACCTCACCTACACCACCTCACCTACACCACCTCACCTACACCACCTCACCTACACCACCTCACCTACACCACCTCACCTACACCACCTCACCTACACCTCCTCACCTACACCACCTCACCTACACCACCTCACCAACACCACCTCACCGACACCACCTCACCAACACCTCCTCACAACACACCACCTCACCTACACCTCCTCACCAACACCACCTCACCTACACCACCTCACCTACACCACATCACCTACACCACATCACCTACACCACCTCACCTACACCACCTCACCTACACCACCTCACCTACACCACCTCACCTACACCACCTCACCAACACCAACTCACCAACACCACCTCACCAACACCACCTCACCTACACCACCTCACCAACACCCCCTCACCTACACCACCTCACCAACACCACCTCACCAACACCACCTCACCAACACCACATCACCTACACCACATCACCTACACCTCCTCATCAACACCACCTCACCTACACCTCCTCACCAACACCACCTCACCTACACCCCCTCACCTGCACCACCTCACCTACACCACCTCACCTACACCACATCACCTACACCACATCACCTACACCACCTCACCTACACCACATCACCTACACCACATCACCTACACCACATCACCTACACCACCTCACCTACACCACATCACCTACACCACATCACCTACACCACATCACCAACACCACATCACCTACACCACATCACCTACACCACCTCACCTACACCACCTCACCTACACCACATCACCTACACCACCTCACCTACACCACCTCACCTACACCACCTCACCTACACCACCTCACCTACACCACCTCACCTACACCACCTCACCTACACCACCTCACCTACACCACTTCACCTACACCCATCTACACATTGCCAATAGTAATGTGACAATCACTGGAAGACAGCAAACGACCAGGTGACAAGACAATCATTAACCTCACTAAACAACGGTAATTGTCAAGTTGAAAGTTGATGTGAAAAATCCATTTGAACCAGAGCAAATTGTGCTTGACTCGGCCAAGCTGGCGCTGTGGCCACAGTCAAGCTGGCGCTGTGGCCAGACACAGTCAAGCTGGCGCTGTGGCCAGACACAGTCAAGCTGGCGCTGTGGCCAGACACAGTCAAGCTGGCGCTGTGGCCAGACACAGTCAAGCTGGCGCTGTGGCCAGACACAGTCATGCTGGCGCTGTGGCCAGACACAGTCAAGCTGGCGCTGTGGCCAGACACAGTCAAGCTGACCCTGTGGCCAGACACAGTCAAGCTGACCCTGTGGCCAGACACAGTCAAGCTGACCCTGTGGCCAGACACAGTCAAGCTGACCCTGTGGCCAGACACAGTCAAGCTGGCACTGTGGCCAGACACAGTCAAGCTGACCCTGTGGCCAGACACAGTCAAGCTGACCCTGTGGCCAGACACAGTCAAGCTGACCCTGTGGCCAGACACAGTCAAGCTGACCCTGTGGCCAGACACAGTCAAGCTGGCACTGTGGCCAGACACAGTCAAGCTGGCACTGTGGCCAGACACAGTCAAGCTGGCCCTGTGGCCAGACACAGTCAAGCTGACCCTGTGGCCAGACACAGTCAAGCTGACCCGGTGGCCAGACACAGTCAAGCTGACCCTGTGGCCAGACACAGTCAAGCTGGCCCTGTGGCAAGACACAATCAAGGTGGCCCTGTGGCCAGACACAATCAAGCTTGCGTTTTGGTCAGATTCGTAGAAAATGAGTTACTAATGTATATACATGTAAATACTTAAATTTTAGCACTATTAATGTTTGACATAATTACAATATTCTGCACAAACTGTCCCTCAGTCAATACAAGGACCTTGGACCTGTCATCGGTAACACTCGCTATACACGAGGTCAGTAACACTCGCTATACACGAGGTCAGTAACGCTCGCTATACACGAGGTCAGTAACACTCGCTAAACACGAGGTCAGTAACACTCGCTAAACACGAGGTCAGTAACACTCGCTAAACACGAGGTCAGTAACACTCGCTAAACACGAGGTCAGTAACACTCGCTCGACACGAGGTCAGTAACACTCGCTCGACACGAGGTCAGTAACACTCGCTCGACACGAGGTCAGTAACACTCGCTCGACACGAGGTCAGTAACACTCGCTAAACACGAGGTCAGTAACACTCGCTAAACACGAGGCCAGTAACACTCGCTAAACACGAGGCCAGTAACACTCGCTAAACACGAGGTCAGTAACACTCGCTAAACACGAGGTCAGTAACACTCGCTAAACACGAGGTCAGTAACACTCGCTAAACACGAGGTCAGTAACACTCGCTAAACACGAGGTCAGTAACACTCGCTAAACACGAGGTCAGTAACACTCGCTAAACACGAGGTCAGTAACACTCGCTATACACGAGGTCAGTAACACTCGCTAAACACGAGGTCAGTAACACTCGCTAAACACGAGGTCAGTAACACTCGCTAAACACGAGGTCAGTAACACTCGCTAAACACGAGGCCAGGCAGGAATCCGCAAATTAACGTTATCGACAATCCAACGAAATAATCGTGACTGGAAGAACTCCTTTGTCCCGCATCATCACCTTACAATGTGGTTCCTTAATCACATTAACCTGACCTCCAGTACAAGGGAGGGCGACTTTACCCATGACATAACCCCGTCTGGCAGTTCGTGTAATGAGTAAAACGTTTTTGATTTTTTAAGCACACGCAGTAGAGGCGTGGGAGAGAACAAATCCTTCTTCAATATTCTCTAAAGTGTTCTATAATTTTCCATTCGATGCCCTAAACACCAATACAGTGCAGACTTCAAGAAATGGTTCCTTAAATGGGTGATCGCGTCAAGATGTTTCAATTGTGGATGGCTTGCAAAAAGGCGACCTTCCAATTTATAAAAATGTGCAGTGTAAGTTGTGAGAACAGAAGTGTCACCTAGTTAACAGTAGTAGTGTAATTGACAGTAGTAGTAGTAGTAGTAGTAGCAGTTGTAACATTAATAATAATAGCAGAACGAGCAGCAGCAGCTTTAGGAAGAGGTAGGTTGCAGTACCTGGTACCTGGAAAGAGATATATATGTAGCTACGAATAGGTTCCAGTAGCATAAAGAGATGTAATAGCAGAGATACACAGCCAAACAACCAGACAGACATCCAGAGCAAGAAACAGAATAACAAAGTGATCTAGTAGCATTTATTCAGGCAATGAACCACGATATATTTTCGGTCCTGAGGTTCGGGGGTTTACCCGACCATCACAGCAACCGGCCTGACGTTCCTGCCGTAAATAATGAACAGGGAAACACTAAGAATAACGTGCAGAAAAACGTACATTTTCTTGCCTACTTACAATATTATGTATTTTCTTGTGTCCTGGTAAATATGGCACGCGAAGAAGGCATATGAATGATGTATGTTTAATAGCATGACGAGTCTTCCTGTGGTGAGTTGACAGATATACGGATGAGTGTCCAGACTCAGGACTACCTGACAAATTAGTTTATAATATAATATATTATATATATATATATATATATATATATATATAATATATATATATATATATATGTATATATATATATGTTGGTGAATGTGACCGAAAGGGTAAGATTAATAATTCTAACATGAATTTTCTCAATAATTCTTACGTTTTTCTTCACTGTCGAGGGTAATTGAAAAATTAACTCTCCAAAATTCATTCTTCATTTTTAGTCTGACGCTTGAACGCGTTTCATGTTTCTTACATTTTCATGGACTAGTTTACACATACATACATCATACTTATACTCGTTTTAGGTGAGGTGATATGGCACAAAAGTTTTGGGTGAGGTGACAAAACTATGCCAGAACACGAATCAATGGGTATGAAAACATAGAATGGAAGTAGCTGCAGAAGGCCTACTGGCCAATACTTCCTCTTGCTGCTTCTATGTTGTTTCGGGGTTTTGAAGTGGGTAGAATATAGTTGTGCATTAATTGGCTGTTGATTGCTGGTGTTGACTTTTTGATGTGTAGTGCCTCGCTGATGTCGAGTCTCCTGCTATCGCTGTATTTATCGATGATTTCTGTGTTGCTTGTTAAGATTTCTCTGGTGATGGTCTGGTTGGGAGAAGAGATTATATGTTCCTTGATGGAGCCTTGTTGTTTGTGCATTGTTAATCGCCTAGAAAGTGACGTTATTGTCTTACCTATATACTGAGTTCATTGGGGCTTACTGTACCCAAGCGGGCATGTGAAGCCATATACGACGCTGGTTTCCTTCAGGGCGTTCTGTTTGGTGTCGGAGAATTTTTTATGAGTAGGTTGGCTGTTTTTTTTGTTTTTGTACAAAATACAACTGACAATTTACTACAAAGACAAAAAAAAGGCTAACCTAAAAAACGCCTGTTTTTTCAAAACGCATGTTTTTACTTGTCAGAGGGGTGGCATCTATATAGTAGGTATATAAAAAGACGCGCCTATTCGAATGCAATTTTGTTTACAAATTTCAAAGCAATCGGTGAAGAACTTTCAGAGATTACAGCTTGTATTGCTCTTACGACCAACAGATGGCGCTGTTTACATAAAAAGTTTTTTCCTGTCACAGGTGAGGCATGTATATTGTATATATATAAAAAGACGCGCCTATTCCAAAGCAACGTTGTGTAAAAATTTCAAAGCAATCGGTAAAGAGTTTCTAGACTTCCCTCGCATGAAAATATGATAAATCACAAGTTTTTCAGAAAAAAAAAATTTACCGTTACAGATGTGACATCTATATAGTATGCATATAAAAATCTGCTCGGATGCGAATGAACGTTGTGTGAAAATTTCAAAGCAATCGGTGAAGAACTTTCGGTGATAAGCGGTTATGCACAAACGAACATTTCCATTTTTATTTATATAGATATATAAATATCGTACCTTGTAGCCAGAATGCACTTCTTGGCCTACTATGCAAGGCCCGATTTGCCTAATAGGCCGAGTCATTTTCTTTTTTTCTATAAATTGTTTCCAATTAGTTTATTTGAATTAATTATATTATATTAGGAACATAATTATTGACTTAGTGTGTTAGTTTAGGTTAGGTTTAGATAGGTTAGGTTAGGTAGGGTTGGTTAGGTTAGGTAGGTTAGGTTAGGTAGGGTTGGTTAGGTTCGGTCATATATCTACGCTAGTTTTAACTTAAATTTAACAAATTAACTTATAGATAATGAAATGGACAGATTTATCATAAGAAAAAATTAGAAAAATAAATAAATTCAGGAAAACTTTGCTTATTAGGCAAATCAGGCCTTGCATACTAAGCCGAGTACGACGTTCTGGCTACTAGGTACAACATACATATAATATATATATATATATATATATATCTATATATATATTATATATATATATATATATATATGTTGTATGTATGTGTGTGCGTGTGTGTATAAATTAACTAAAAATAATAAACGAAAATTATTTCCAGTTTCAATAATTTTCAGAAACAATTATTGTTTCAATTCTTCCTCCGTGGTCTGACACTGTCGTGTATATATATTATATATATATATATATATATATATATATATATGTCGTACCTAGTAGCCAGAACTCACTTTTTGGCCTACTATGCAAGGCCAGATTTGCCTAATAAGCCAAGTTTTCCTGAATTGATATATTTTCTCTAATTTTTTTCTTATGAAATGATAAAGCTACCCATTTCATTATGTATGAGGTCAATTTTTTTATTGCAGTTAAAATTAACGGAGATATATGACCGAACCTAACCAACCCTACCTAACCTAACCTAACTTATCTTTATAGGTTAGGTTAGGTTAGGTTAGGTAGCCAAAAAGTTAGGTTAGGTTAGGTAGCCAAAAAAGTTAGGTTAGGTAGTCGAAAAACAATTAATTCATGAAAACTTGGCCTATTAGGCAATCGGGCCTTGCATAGTAGGCTGAGAAATGAGTTCTGGCTACTAGGTACGACATATATATATATATTTAAAAACCTAGACAAAAAAACTATATATATATATATATATATATATATATATATATATTATATATATATATATATATAAATTTGTGAGGGTACCACCTCTGGTGCCAATGTGGGGACCCATAGCCTCGAGAAGAAAATAAACGTATTCAGAGGAGACCTTGTGGTTTCTCACTGAACACTAATATTTTCTTCTCCTACCACCCCCATTCTTTTGTATGCACACATATATATTTGCTTTATTTGAACTTTGTTACAAAAAAAGGAGTTACATATAGGTTACAAAGATGGTTATCATAAGTTGTCGAGTTCCTCCAGCTCCTCAGATGGCGGGCAGGAACCCTGAATGCAGTGAGCATTTCCCCTCTGTATCGCCACGCTGAGGCGCTGGAAAAGAAAGCTGGCAGCTCTAGGGTCCCTTGTTGTTTCAATGAGCCTAGAACCCAGTTCCTTCAAAAAACTGGTAGAACTTTTACCCCAGGCGCCGAGTGTCTCAGAAGCAATGGGGACAAAATTGTAGTGGTGAACCAGTTCTCTATACTTATATATATATATATATATATATATATATATATATATAATATATATANACCCTCACAGCCGTGGTGCTGACGTAGGGTTCCATCGTTTCTAAGGCTGTGAGCGTTCCTCACAAACCCGACACGTTCCTCTGAGTCTGGGTCCCCCTCTGGTGCGCCTCTGGGTACATTGTTCCCAGGACCGTGTTCTGGCTGAGGGGTTCCTGGTTAGTTGGGGAGTCCCCTCCGTCCCCCGGCGGGCTGTGGCATGGGAGGGTGATCACGGGTGGTGGCGGCAGGGGTAGTTATCTGTCCCTCGCACATCACCACTCATGTGGGTACTTGTGTCTCCCTCCCTTTTGGAAGAACCTGAATGCTTGCTGTGACCTGTGCCATATCTGGTGCATGGAGGGTGACACATCTCTGCAACGGCCACTGTGTGGGCGGTGAATAGGGGGTGAGAGATGCCCAGCCGCAGGGGGGTGGGAGGGATGGCAGGAGTACAGTGTGCGGTGAGGCCGGCTCGCGGGGAGGGGGTGGGGGTTGACCGGACACCGCTCGCCTTGAGGGAGAGGGGGGGAAGTCTGGGTGACACTTAAACACTGGTACAATTTCCTTGTATATCACTGCACAATGGTGAATGAATCATACACTGTAGACTGACACACTGTGAGCTCCATTAACACTAAACATGATTGCTAATTTCTGTTTTTCTTTTCCAAATATATTTATATAATCACTGGGTGGCACATGGGTGACCCCCCCTCGCCTGACCGCACAACAACACCCCCTCCCCCCCACCTTCACTGTGGGAGGCCTACTGGGCGCCGGCGTGGCCCTCACTGCCCTTATATTCCACACTGTAAATTCACCTGTTTGATCCATTTTGTTGAGATGGTCCACTCGGGCACTTCCTGTCCACTCCTGCACCTTCCCAGGATATTCACACAGCACCTTGTGAAGGCTAGGCTCGGTGGCGCCAGGATGTCACTAGGTATGGCTCAGTAAACAACAGAGCCTCCCTCCACGCGTCCGCCCGCCCGACACCTCATATATATATATATATATATATAATATATATATATATATATATATATATATATATATATATATATATTATATATGTGTCATTATATATATATATATATATATATATATATATATATATATATATATATATATATATATGACAATGTCAGACCACGGAGGAAAAATGAAACAGGAATTTCCTTAAGTACTTTCGTATATTAATACATCTTCAGAAGGACTCCTTCTGAGATGTATTAATATACGAAAGTACTTAAGGAAATTCCTGTTTCATTTTTCCTCCGTGGTCTGACATTGTCACATTTTAAATCACGTGTTTAATTTCGTGATATACGCACATATATATATATATATATATATATATATATATATATATATATATATATATATATAATATATATATATATATATATATATATATAGATGCTGATGTCTGATGTTCCCTCCCATTGCAGTCTGATGTTGACAACGGCTTTCACGAGTCGAAACGTTCATCTCTCTTCTCCATTTCTTTGTGGTTTTTCCGCATATTATATATATATATATATATATATATGCAAACAAGCCTGAATGGTCCCCAGGACTAGATACAACTGAAAACTCACACCCCAGAAGTGACTCGAACCCATACTCCCGGAGCAAAGCAACTGGTAACTACAGGGCGCCTTAATCCGCTTGACCATCACGACCGGACATAAGGAAGTGATAGCCTGAGCTATATGAACCACTTCCCCGCCGGCACCTGGATGGTTATCTTGGGCATAGCATTTTATCAAATCACCTCATTTTTTGGGGCAACACGTGAGGAACACAAATGCAAACAAGCCTGAATGGTCCCCAGGACTAGATACAACTGAAAACTCACACCCCAGAAGTGACTCGAACCCATACTCCCAGGAGCAAAGCAACTGGTAACTACAGGGCGCCTTAATCCGCTTGACCATCACGACCGGACATAAGGAAGTGATAGCCTGAGCTATATGAACCACTTCCCCGCCGGCACCTGGATGGTTATCTTGGGCATAGCATTTTATCAAATCACCTCATTTTTTGGGCAACACGTGAGGAACACAAATGCAAACAAGCCTGAATGGTCCCCAGGACTAGATACATATCGTGATGGTCAAGCGGATTAAGGCGCCCTGTAGTTACCAGTTGCTTTGCTCCTGGGAGTATGGGTTCGAGTCACTTCTGGGTGTGAGTTTTCAGTTGTATCTAGTCCTGGGGACCATTCAGGCTTGTTTGCATTTGTGTTCCTCACGTGTTGCCCCAAAAAATGAGGTGATTTGATAAAATGCTATGCCCAAGATAACCATCCAGGTGCCGGCGGGGAAGTGGTTCATATAGCTCAGGCTATCACTTCCTTATGTCCGGTCGTGATGGTCAAGCGGATTAAGGCGCCCTGTAGTTACCAGTTGCTTTGCTCCTGGGAGTATGGGTTCGAGTCACTTCTGGGGTGTGAGTTTTCAGTTGTATCTAGTCCTGGGGACCATTCAGGCTTGTTTGCATTTGTGTTCCTCACGTGTTGCCCCAAAAATGAGGTGATTTGATAAAATGCTATGCCCAAGATAACCATCCAGGTGCCGGCGGGAAGTGGTTCATATAGCTCAGGCTATCACTTCCTTATGTCCGGTCGTGATGGTCAAGCGGATTAAGGCGCCCTGTAGTTACCAGTTGCTTTGCTCCTGGGAGTATGGGTTCGAGTCACTTCTGGGGTGTGAGTTTTCAGTTGTATCTAGTCCTGGGGACCATTCAGGCTTGTTTGCATTTGTGTTCCTCACGTGTTGCCCAAAAAATGAGGTGATTTGATAAAATGCTATGCCCAAGATAACCATCCAGGTGCCGGCGGGGAAGTGGTTCATATAGCTCAGGCTATCACTTCCTTATGTCCGGTCGTGATGGTCAAGCGGATTAAGGCGCCCTGTAGTTACCAGTTGCTTTGCTCCTGGGAGTATGGGTTCGAGTCACTTCTGGGGTGTGAGTTTTTCAGTTATATATATATATATATATATATATATATATATATATATATATATATATTATATTCTTTTGCCGGATTGGTGCTATCTTTAGAAATAATTACGTATTTCCTGTATCCAGTTCCGTGTTGTTTTTCTTCCCTCTCTCCACCCTTATCTTTCTCATTATAATTGTTCCTCCCTTTCCTATCTCAGTGTCCAGACAACTAAATTCTTGCTCTCTCTCTATTTCCCCCTCACACTCTATTTCCCATCACACTATTTCGTCTCACGTCTTTGGTCTGCAGTCGGTCGAAATCTAGTTCGTTCTGGTCTGGCCGGCTTAGGTTTTGCAGATGGTCTATTGTTTTTGAGTTACTTGATTTTTAGCTGCGTGACGCAAGCCCACAATGTCGAATATCCAATATCGACGCGTTGTGTCCTCACCTAACAATCCTAACCTGGCTGAGTTAGCAGAAGCCGAGATTCAGTTCCTGGGTCCCCTCTAGCCCTCTGTTGTGTTTGTGAGGCAAGTAACACCTGTCCTCATCGTTCCCTTATCATATTTTCCTTTTAAACTAAGGAATTACATACCCCAGTTATTTACTCTTAATTAATTTAAATGGCTTATTTACCTTACAATGAAGAAGAGTTTCATAATATAAATGTTGCTCATCATCTATGATGATTTCCACCAATGCCATCGAGTCTAATTCATCGCTATGATGAAACAGTATACATTCTGGTG
>WNGS01135237.1:5480732-5495894 GCA_020271785.1 Procambarus virginalis
CATGCACCCTTGCCTGTTGACCTAGGTACTTAGGTAGGATTTCCTTTACCAGGTTGTCAGATGCACTGAAGAGGGCAGGAACGCTGGTACAGCAATTGATGTTGCTGTACGCAAGCCGACGCCCCGAGTCTGATAGGATGGGAGGCCTGTTTCCACTTTGAGTCGCATAGAGAAAGGTTGAGGTTTTTTTCTATCCCAGCTCTACGGTCTACACCACCAAATGGGTCTCTCGCAGGACCAACACCACAACCACCGCCTTCTGAAGCTCAAAAGCAATCCTGCTGGGATCGTCCCAGTGTCGACCAAGCAGCTGCAACATGCCCTGAAGCTACGAGAACACCACTTGACCCTGCCCGACTTAGAGCTGTAGCAGCTCCCCATGCAGGTGACTTCCTATTAGCAGCCCAAATGTTAGCAACTGGCACTCGTCTCACTCTGCAGGCCCTCAGAATTGCGGTGACTCTCCGCCTCGCTGCCCCAATCCACACCGAATATAGGTGTATTTGCGGCGAGGCAGTGGCCGACAGGTACGGACTGCATGGCCATCTCTGCCTAAGGACAGGAGGATGGCATGCAAGACACAGCGAGGTTAATGACATTAAGATAAACCTAACTACAGCCGGTTGTCCAGCAGAGAGAGAGCCCCATTACCTAATGCCCCTGCAACTCTGATGAGCTTGTCGGTCGCCCAGACGGGATCAAGGTGAAACCCTTGAGGAATGGTAGACAGTTGGTATGGGACTACACTTGCGTTTCAACTTTAGCCAACGCCTATGTTTAATTCAGTGCTGCACAGGCAGGAGATGTTGCCAATCACCGGGAAGCAGCAAAGTCGCATAAATTCAGAGATCCTGATCACCACTACAATTTTGTCCCCATTGCCTCAGACACACTTGGTGCTTGGGGTAAAGTGTACTAGTTTTTTTGAAGGAGCTGGTTTCCAAGCTAATTGAAACAACTAGAGACCCTAGAGCCGCCAGTTTCCTCTTTCAGCACCTTAGTGTGGTGTTCTAGAGAGGAAATGCTCACTGCATCCATGGTTCCTGCCCGCCATCTGAGGAGCTGGAGGAACTGTATAACATGTGTCAAGTAGCCTTGAACTTTGCATGTAACCAATGTTGTAACCCTCTTTGTGTAATGCACTTTTAAAATAAAGTGAGATATTGATATTATATATATATATATATATATATATATATATATATATATATATAATATATATATATATATATAAAAGAATAGGAGTTTAGAAAAAAAACACAAAACGAATAAGAGTTTAGAAGAAATACAACAGTATTCAGTGAGGATCCACAAGGCCTTCTCTGTACTCTTTATTTTCCTCTCCGAGGCTATGGGTCCCTACACTTGCACCAGAGGTGGTACCCCTTTTAGGTTTATATAATATTTATAATATTAATATTATTCCGTACGCCTGTAGTACCAGCCGGTACTCCCGTATCTCCCAGCTACAGACTCTAAGGAAGAGGCCAAAGCAAAAAGCCTCAACTTAGACAAATGAAGTCCATCCCAGAGCATACATTTCATTTAGTTCAGCGAAGTGATTCCAGCTATTAAGGAATGTCATGTCATTATTTCTTAAATATATGTTTTAGTTGACATCAGTATTCTTAAAACTCCATATTTTACACAAGTGGTTACAGAACAGACGATTTCTGAACCATGCTAGCAAGCTTAGAGCTTGGCCTTACGATTTCTCATGATAAACTTTATATTATTAGTTTTCCTCTAGAACACAACCCGCCAATCAGTTAACAGCCACGTACTCAATAACTGAGGCTTGGTACAGGAGCGAACAGTTTAAGGGTTCGTACCCAGTCAATTCTCTTAAGCCAGGACTCTAACCCAGACATAATCGCTTGAGGTGTAGTTGTGTCACCACTACACCACCTACGACTATTCTCTTCCATTATTCCTAGTGGAAGGAATAAGTGGAGCTGCGTACTCCATTTGTCAGACCAGTCCTGAGGTATGCAGCTCCAGCTTGGAGTCCATACCCAGTTAAACACAAGACAAAGTTAAAGAAGTTTCAGAGTAATGCCGCCAGACAAGTCCCAGAACTGAGAGGTATGAGTTAAGAGGAAAGGCTATGGGAGCTAAGCCTCACGTCACCTAGAAGATTAAAGAATTAGAGGAGACATGATCACCCACAAAATTCGCAGAGAAATTGAAAGTGTGGACAAACTATTTAGCATGGGTGAAACACGAACAAGGGGACACTCAGTGGCCCCTTGTGCTGGAAACTCAATACCCATATGAGCCATAGAGGCCTAAAATTATATTTTCAGTGTCTGAGTAGTTGACAATTGGGATGCATTAGGCTGTGATGTGGTGGAGACAGACCACATACACAGTTTCAAATGTAGATTTGATAGAGCCCAATATCCTCAGTACACCAGTTGATTGACAGTTGAATGGCGGGTTCATAAAGACCCAAAGCTCAACCCCCGCAAGCACAAGTAGGCGAGTACACAGCTCACCTGGCCTCGTCACACACCTTCCTCGACACTGAGAAATGTTCCTGCCATGATTGATGACGAGAATCTTTTTAATGGTGCTTTTCACGCCAAGCTGCACTCCGCAAGATCCTTCAAAAACATCAATCAATCTCTGAAATCCTGGCGAAAGTGTTGTGAAAGAGTTTTACGGAAGACGGGCGCGCCTCGATACGTAATTTCCTTCAGCTGGTTGTCCGTGAAGGTGACGCCTCGGTGACCCCAGACCCCCAGACCCCACCAGGGCAGACGCATGTCCCATGACCACTGGGGATGAGTGTCCCACGACCCCCCTCCCTCCCCCCGTCTTAGCGGGTGCTGTCTCTCTCACGGCGCCCACCTACCCGGTGGTGTGAGTGGTGATGACTGCTCGAGTGTCGGTGGTGATGACTGCTCGAGTGTCGGTGGTGATGACTGCTGGAGTGTCAGTGGTGATGACTGCTCGAGTGACGGTGGTGATGACTGCTCGAGTGTCGGTGGTGATGACTGCTGGAGTGTCAGTGGTGATGACTGCTCGAGTGACGGTGGTGATGACTGCTGGAGTGTCGGTGGTGATGACTGCTCGAGTGTCGGTGGTGATGACTGCTCGAGTGTCGGTGGTGATGACTGCTGGAGTGTCTGTTGTGATGACTGCTGGAGTGTCGGTGGTGATGACTGCTGGAGTGTCTGTGGTGATGACTGCTGGAGTGTCGGTGGTGATGACTGCTCGAGTGTCGGTGGTGATGACTGCTCGAGTGTCGGTGATGACTGCTCGAGTGTCGGTGGTGATGACTGCTCGAGTGTCGGTGGTGATGACTGTTGGAGTGTCGGTGGTGATGACTGCTCGAGTGACGGTGGTGATGACTGTTGGAGTGACGGTGGTGATGACTGCTCGAGTGTCGGTGGTGATGACTGTTGGAGTGTCGGTGGTGATGACTGCTCGAGTGACGGTGGTGATGACTGTTGGAGTGACGGTGGTGATGACTGCTCGAGTGTCGGTGGTGATGACTGTTGGAGTGTCGGTGGTGATGACTGCTCGAGTGTCGGTGGTGATGACTGTTGGAGTGTCGGTGGTGATGACTGCTCGAGTGACGGTGGTGATGACTGTTGGAGTGACGGTGGTGATGACTGCTCGAGTGTCGGTGGTGATGACTGTTGGAGTGTCGGTGGTGATGACTGCTCGAGTGTCGGTGGTGATGACTGCTCGAGTGTCGGTGGTGATGACTGCTGGAGTGTCGGTGGTGATGACTGCTGGAGTGTCTGTGGTGATGACTGCTGGAGTGTCGGGGGTGATGACTGCTGGAGTGTCGGGGGTGATGACTGCTGGAGTGTCGGGGGTGATGACTGCTGGAGTGTCGGGGGTGATGACTGCTGGAGTGTCGGGGGTGATGACTGCTGGAGTGTCGGTGGTGATGAGTGCTGGAGTGTCGGGGGTGATGACTGCTGGAGTGTCGGTGATGACTGCTGGAGTGTCGGTGGTGATGACTGTTGGAGTGTCGGTGATGACTGCTGGAGTGTCTGTGGTGATGACTGCTGGAGTGTCGGTGATGATGACTGCTGGAGTGTCGGTGGTGATGACTGCTGGAGTGTCGGTGGTGATGACTGCTGGAGTGTCTGTGGTGATGACTGCTGGAGTGTCGGTGGTGATGAGTGACGCGATGATTCAGGTCATATTGTAGACAAAGTGTTTGCCAGCTCCTGAATATCAAACCCTGAGCCTTATAGTTCACAAGATCCTGATCATGACCTTAATCTGTGAGTCACCAATAACCAAACTTCTCTAACTCCACGTCCTTCACCGTCTTATCATCCGGGTGAATAAACCATTGCACAGTACACTGGTCAAAGGAGAAGGAATCATTGTATTTATCCCTATATACTCCTACCAGCTCCCTTGAGCCTCCTGAGGCTGGGTTTTCACCCCTGTGCCATCACATCCCTTTATTCTCTTTGAGTAGTGTGTATAATATATATATATATATATATATATATATATATATATATATATATATATATATATATATATATATATATATATATATATATATATATATATATATATATATATATATATATATATATATATTTATTATATATATATATTATATATATATATATATATATATATATATATTCTCCCAGTGATTCGTGTTATGGCTTTTGTCACCTCACCCAAAAACATTTGTGTCATGTCACCTCACCCAAAAACATTTGTGTCTTGTCACTTCACCCAAAAACGAATATAAGCATGAAATGATATGTGTAAACCTGTCATTAAAAATGTGAGAAGTCCTTGCGAAACGCTTTTAGGCGTCAGACCATAAATATATAAATGGGAAAATGAACTTTGGAGAGTTCATTTTTCAATTACCCCCGGCAGTGAAGAAAATATGTAAGAAATATTGAAAAGATTCGTGTTAGAATCATTATTCTTACCCATTATATATATATATATATATATATATATATATATATATATATATATATATATATATATATATGTAGCACCCACCCATTGTGTAGTGGGTGTATACCCACCCTTGTATACACAGGTAATACACAGAATGTATTACCACTCATCTGAGTAACAAGTGCCATGGCCAGCTGACCATCCCTCCAGCCTCCACCCTCTTGCCCAGCGCCCGCCCATGTCGCAGCTCTCAACAGCCAGGCTTCAACAGCCACTGATTAGAACAGCTCTCAACAGCCACTGATTAGAGCAGCTCTCAACAGCCACTGATTAGAGCAGACTCAGTGATCAGTCAGTGTCCAAATCTTCTTAATGTTAGTACTGGAATGTACAAACTTGATCCATTTTTAAGTTATAATATTGCACAACAGTTTAAGAAAAAAACTAACTGTTAAAGAGGCTTACAATGTCTCATTATAATTTTACATTTATATATTCATTTATTGCATGTTCATGAGGCTTTTCTTTAATCTTTCATCCTTTTTCTCTGACCGCTTAATCCTCTTTGTCCATTCCAAGCTAAGCTTTACCTGTCTCTGGTTAATTCTTTCCCTAGGGTTGGGTTGGTCAGGTGTCGGCCTATATATCCTCCCCCTTCCCTTCTCCTCTTGTCAGTCTGGTTTGACAAAGGCTTTAACAAGTCGAAACGTTACCTCCTTTCATTTTTCTCTGTGGATTTTCCGCATAAAATGATCAGTGTTTTGTGATCGTCAATTGCATATTATATATATATATATATATATATATATATATATATTAGGGGTACCACCTCTGGTGCAATTGCAGGGACCCACATCCTCGAAGAAGAAAACAAAGAGCATTCAGAGAAGATCTTGTGGATTCTCACTGAATACTGAATTCTTTTCTTCTCCTACCACCCCTATTACTTTTTTGTATGTTTTGTTTTATTTTATTGCAATGCTACAGTTTACAGAGAGCACACACACACACACAAATATATACCAATTAAACAATCAGCGTTCGAAGACCTCGTCCAGCTCCTCGGAGGTTGGGTGCGTACCCAGGATACAGCACGCATTTCCCCTCTGCACTGCGACACTGAGGCGCTGGAACAGGAAACTGGCTGCTCGTGGGTCTCTAGTTTTCCCAATGAGTTCCTCACCAACCTCCTTTAAAAACTTGAGTGCACATTTACCCCAGGCGGCCAGAGTCTCTGAGCCTATCGGCACGAACCTGTAACAACGTTCTAGGTTTCTGTACTTGTGGATTTTCTGGGTCTCCCTGAAGGTGGCTGCCCCACCTCCCTCCGCTGAGCTGTAACGTAAATAGGTATCAGCCAATGTAGATGCACAGGTGTAATCCCATACGACCTGTTTACCTTCCCTCCATGGCTGCAGGGTGACTCCATCTGGGCGTTTTTGGCTGTTGTCAGGTCTGCACAACTGGGGTTCCCTTTGTGCTGGACACCCAGCTGTAGCCAAACTTCTCTTGATGATGTCATTGACTGCCTCGTGTCTGGCAATCTTTCCCTGTGTCTTACGACAGATGAGACCATGGCTGCCGTATTGGTCTGCCCGTGCCTGGCCGCAAATACACCGGTGCTCGGTGGAGATAGGGGCGGCAAGGCGCAGAGCAACACCAATACTTAGGGCCCGATGATCCAGGCGGGTGCCCAAGGCGGAATTAGGGACTGCCAACAGGAAGTCCCAGCATGGGGGGCTTGCACAGCTAGGAGACGCGCTCTGTCCTTCTGAGAAGCTACTTCCAGCAATGCTTTGGCGATGTTCTCCACTATGGGGCTATCCCATTTGGCCTGTTTACCGTCGTTTGGACAAGTTGGTCGGGTGTGTGAATTGGCGAGTGTGTCCCACCGACCAGCTCCTTCCACAAATTTGGGATCACGAATCCCAATGGAGTTCTTTAGGTATTCTGGTAGTATTTCCTTCACTAATTCACTTGTAGCACTGGTCGAGGATAAGAATGCCGGCAATGCTAACTGTGTCGCCTTGCGAATACCTATACCCCCGAGTCTAACTGGGAGCATTGCTTGGTCCCACTGGTCATCTTGCAGGGAGAGGTTTAACACTTTCATAGTTATTGTCTTTAGGAGTGAATCGTATTCCGTTAATTTTGGGCTGTCAAAAGAAGGAGCATGAGGAAATAGGCAAGTCTGGGCAAGGCCAGGCACCTTGTAAGAAGGTACAACGCATCATGAGCATCCAAAGCCCCTATTCGCGCCTCCATCCTCCTCAGGTCTTTAAGCTTTTCTTCGAGGACTACCTCAATGGCGTTCGAGCCCAGAGGTGCCCCTAGCAGCACACTGTCGGTGGGAGCGATCACTTGGGCTCCTGGCAATAAGATTTGTACTGCATTTATGATTGGTTGGTTGGACGAGATGATTTCACACTTTGATGGATTTAGTGTAAGGCCTAACTCCTCTCCCCTAAATTTCACTAGCTGAAGATCTCCTAGCAGGGATTCCTGTGTCCCTGCCAGGGTGCCATCGTCCGGGAACCAGATGTTGAATTCGCTGGACAACCTACTTGTGACCTCCTTAGCTGCCATGCAGAAAAGAAAAGGGGCAAGTGGGTCTCCCTGCTGGACACCTTCTGCGGAAACAACTTCATGTTCCCCAAACAACAGTGTCGATTCCCTACTGTACCCTGCTGAAACGAAAGGAAGTAGACAAGGAAAGCTGATTCGAACTGCTTCCAGTACCACATCCCTTTTTACCTGGTTGAAGGCATTTTTAAAGTCTAATTTAATTAATGCCTTATTTTCTGGGAGGTCCTTGATATAGGCTCGTGCTGCATGAGCTGCTGCTTCACAGCCATGGGGGACACCAAAACCTAGTTGATGGGGTCGAAGCATCGTTGCAGCGTCTATGCTGATTTTTCTGACAGCTGCCCTAGCAACAAGGCGCCGAAGTGTGTTGCCCACGGCAATGGGTCTGACTCCACCATCCTTCTTAAGGGCACAAAGGGATGCTCCGAAGAAGAACGGTTTAATTGTATCTGGGATCAACCCGGAGAGACAGTCGTTGACAAACTTCGTGATCTCTGACAGCAGTGTCTCGGCAACTTCGCCGAGAACTGGGTTTGTCATCTCCTTGAGGTGCTGAGGTCTTACTCCAGTGTATCCCCCTGCTGAGCCTGGTGGAAATGACATGATGGCTTTGTATACCTCTGATGCTTGGAGGAATTGAGGTCCCATGTCTGGGGCATTTGTGTCCCGAGCAGTGTGTTCCCATGGTACTCTGGGAGGGTGCTTCT
The DNA here is from genome assembly GCA_020271785.1 of Procambarus virginalis. Lineage (NCBI taxonomy): Eukaryota > Metazoa > Arthropoda > Malacostraca > Decapoda > Cambaridae > Procambarus > Procambarus virginalis. The sequence continues at coordinate 5,488,928 of WNGS01135237.1, forward strand.
CTCTCAGTGAGTCGGCAGTTGCTGTATCTCTAGGGGCGATAGTTTCTTCACTGGTAAGTAACCTAATTGCCCCTACTGTGTTGCCCTCTTCAATTTTCTTGGTCACTTGTGTTCCAAGCTTAAAATTATCATTGGAACTCTTGGGTCTTCCACGACGGTTTTTGCGTTGAGGAGGGATGGGGATCAAGTTGTCAGCTCTGGGGAAATTATTTATTGCCCTAGTGACTGATGAGGCTAGTGACTTGCCTCCTCTTGCGGGTACGCCTAAGCAAATATTGCCAAACAGGAGCAAATTATGCCATGCTTTGATGGTGGCTGCAGCATTAAGATTTTCAGACCGTTCATTCACTTTCCTTAGAAGGAATGATCGGATGGATTACGAGAACTTTCAAATCCAGGGATCCATCACATGGTTGTACTCTTCAAGTCACTTGTGTTGTCCCGTCTCGAGTACTGATCAGTACTCACTTTTCCCCTTCAGAGCAGGAGAGATTGCTGAAATATAGGGAATACAGAGAACATATACGGCACGCATAGATGAGATAAAGCACCTAAATTATTGGAATCGTCTCAAAGCTCTCCAAATAAACTCTCTAGAAAGGAGACGAGAGAGATACCAAATAATATACACATGGAAAATACTGGAGGGCCAGGTCCCAAATCTGCACAGTAAAATAACATACTGGTGTGAACAATATGGAAGAAAATGCAAGATTGATCCAGTGAAGGGCAGAGGTGCCATAGGCACAATCAGAGAGCACTGTATAAACATCAGAGGTCCGCGGTTGTTCAACGTCCTCCCAGCGACTATGAGAAATATTGCTGGAACAACCATGGACATTTTCAAGAGAAAACTGGACTGTTTTCTAAGAGAAGTTCCGGACCAGCCGGGCTGTGGTGGGTATGTGGCCTGCGGGCCACTCCGAGCAACAGCCTGGTGGACCAAGCTCTCACAAATCGAGCCTGGCTTGGGGAGTAGAAGAACTCCCAGAACCCAATCAACCAGGTATCAACCAGGTGGGAGGTGGTGTTAGGGGCAGTGGTAGGTGGCAGGTGGTGGTAGGTGCAGTAGTAGGTTTCAGGTGGTGTTAGGGGCAGTAGTAGGTGGCAGGTGGTGTTAGGTGCAGTGGTAGGTGGCAGGTGGTGTTAGGTGCAGTGGCAGTGGTGCTAGGTGCAGTAGTAGGTGGCAGGTGGTGTTAGGTGCAGTGGAAGGTGGTGTAAGGTCCAGTGGTAGGTGGCAGGTGGTGTTAGGTTCAGTAGTAGGTGGCAGGTGGTGTTAGGTGCAGTGGTAGGTGGCAGGTGGTGTTAGATGCAGTAGTAGGTGACAGGTGTGGGAACCGACCTGTGAGATTTATATTTATTTAATTCATATGAATTTTATAGAATTTATATTTACGTTAATTTATATATTTCGACAGCAATTGGTATGATGTTAAGTGGACTGTATTTCTGCAATATTTCTCTCAAATCGATCCTTACACATTAGGGGGGGTTTATATTAAATTTATATTATATGCAGCCAATCAAACTACAGTATTAAACTACTGTCTCCACTCGATCAACCGGACTATATGGGAAGGACCCCCAGCCGGATTATCACATTTTTCGGATAATGGTACTTTTTCACCTATGAGTCCAAAAGTGACCATTTCCAACTATTTTTATACTACAAACAGCATAATTTGAATTGCCTTGCCACATATAATTATTAAATATTCAACTAGAAACCTCAACTTACCTTGTTGGTGTTCGTCTTCTTGATTGATGCCACACATCTTGAAGTTAAGAATTCTTAACAATTTACGTAACCTATACTAACACAACACTAAAATTAACACTTAAAATTACTGTACTGTTCATTAAGGAAAGATATTTTTGACTGCCAGCGGCTGAAGCCTCACTGATTGAAGGCATTTGGGTTGCCTGTGAGGCCTCACTTGTTGAAGGCGCTTGCTTGCACCTCACTTGAAGGCGCTTGCTTGCACCTCACTTGAAGGCGCTTGCTTGCACCTCACTTGAAGGCGCTTGGCTTGCCTGTGATGCCTCGCTTGTAAAGGCATTTACTTGCGCCTCACTTGTTGAAGGCCCTTGGCTTGCCTGTGAAGCCTCACTTGTTGAAGGCATTTGGCTTGCCTGTGATGCCTCACTTGTTGAAGGCGCTTGCTTGCGCATCACTTGTTGAAGGCGGTTGCTTGCGCCTCACTTGTTGAAGGCGCTTGGCTTGCCTGTGAAGCCTCACTTGTTGAAGGCATTTGGCTTGCCTGTGATGCCTCACTTGTTGAAGGCGCTTGGCTTGCCTGTGATGCCTCACTTGTTAAAGGCACTTGTTTGCGCTTCACTTGTTGAAGGTGCTTGGCTTGCCTGTGAAGCCTCACTTGTTGAAGGCATTTGGCTTGCCTGTGACGCCTCACTTGTTGAAGGCGCTTGGCTTGCCTGTGACGCCTCACTTGTTGAAGGTGCTTGGCTTGCCTGTGAAGCCTCACTTGTTGAAGGCATTTGGCTTGCCTGTGAAGCCTCACTTGTTGAAGGCATTTGGCTTGCCTGTGAAGCCTCACTTGTTGAAGGCATTTGGCTTGCCTGTGACGCCTCACTTGTTGAAGGCGCTTGGCTTGCCTGTGACGCCTCACTTGTTGAAGGCGCTTGGCTTGCCTGTGACGCCTCACTTGTTGAAGGTGCTTGGCTTGCCTGTGAAGCCTCACTTGTTGAAGGCATTTGGCTTGCCTGTGAAGCCTCACTTGTTGAAGGTGCTTGGCTTGCCTGTGAAGCCTCACTTGTTGAAGGCATTTGGCTTGCCTGTGACGCCTCACTTGTTGAAGGCGCTTGGCTTGCCTGTGACGCCTCACTTGTTGAAGGTGCTTGGCTTGCCTGTGAAGCCTCACTTGTTGAAGGCATTTGGCTTGCCTGTGACGCCTCACTGGTTGAGGTGTATAACACGTAACTTGTCTTAATTGCTAGGACAACCTTCTTCCTCTTAATACCTCCAGAACGATTGATGCTGCTACCAGACATAGTTTTGGCCAAAAATGTTCAAAGTTACTATGAAAATTAAAAAGTTATTTCAAAAAATATTTCACTAATGGCACAGCACTGTTATAACATGAGGGACGGGAGCACATGGGTTGACAAGTGTAGGACGGGTCCACCTGGGGCAGCTATAGCACATTACGTAGGCCACCAGGAGGAAAAAACTCACAATATTTTTTAAGGAAACTTCAGCCTATGCACATTGTTTTTAGGAAACGTATATTTGTTATTACATAATTACTAGTACTTATTTCATTTGATTTTTGATATGACGAATTGTTCTAAAATTAATGGTAATTCCTGTACCCAGGTGGTCCCTCCCGACGCTCCCCTCCCACCCTCCCGACACAACCCACCCACCCACCCCACCCCCTCCTCCACCATGCGTCTCGAGCCACAGGCAGACGGGATTAATACGGTTCGATCCGCCCCATGGCTTTCACATCCAGACAATTCAATGATTATCCGGCTGACTGTCTATATAGTGTAACATTGGCAGCAAGTTAACCGGCTCCGATTTTTATTCGGCTAAACCAGCTTTTATCCGGCTCCCATGGCCATTTTAGCCGGATATTGAGATAACTTTATCCGGTCACGATTTTGGCCGTATAAGGGCGTTTTCTGGATGTTCAAATCCCGGATAATCGTGTGGTTACAGTACATATATTAGTTAATAAACTGGGAGGTGCCTTATCTTATTGTATGATAGGCTTAGTCCACCAGGTATAACTGGGATGTAGAAACTAAATTATCCTCGTGAGAGGCTAGCTTCCATCACCCAAGTAACTGATATACCAACATTAATTCTTGCTTCCTCTTCTTGTTCCTGTCAAAGGGCACTAGCTGTAAAGCCGGAATCCTAATATATGACAGCTATATCAGAGAAAACACTGTATATTATATAAGATAAGGACCAAGGCTTAATTACAGTGGTACCTCGGTTTAAGAGTTTAATTGGTTCCTGGAGATGCCTCGTATTCCGAAAACTCGTATTCTGAAGCGAATTTCCCCATAAGAAATAATGGGAAATGATTAATCCGTTCCTGACTACCCAGAAACCCCATATCAAACTAAATTTTTATACCTAATTCATCTAAATAACCTACAAAACTATGTTCAAGTTATTACTTACCTTGCTGATGAATGTTGTAGGCGTATGGAAGATGGTGAGGAGGGGGGAGGAGGAGAGGAGTTACTGTTTGGAAGGGGAGTCCCCTTCCATTATCACATCAGGCAATGAGGACCTTTCAGGTGTGCACTCCCTGGGACGTTTTATCTGAGTGCCACTAGGTCCTGGCTGAGGCTCTCCTCTATTGTCATCCTCACATGGGCTTTCTGGCCTTTATCCTTACCACTGGCTTTCTTGGGACTCATGGTGAGATATATAATAACAAATTGTATAGTCAAATCACCAAAATCCAACAATACACTGAAAATCCACGAGAAGAATTGATGAGAGGTAGTCACTGAGCGCGAGACAATGGTAAACGAGGGGCGGACGGGCGGAGGGGCGACGATCGCCCAGCCACCACGCGCTAGTCAGCCTGTAAGCGTGTCAACAAACTCGTGTCCCNACGATTATTAGGTCAAAGAGACTTGTTGATGGAGTTAGTGGAGGCTGTCACTATACATGGAGGAGGTAGTGGAGGCTCACACCATACATGGAGGAGGTAGTGGAGGCTGACATTATACATGGAGGAGGTAGTGGAGGCTGACACAATACATGGAGGAGGTAGTGGAGGCTGACACTATACATGGAGGAGGTAGTGGAGGCTGACACTATACAGGGACGAGGTAGTGGAGTCTGACACCATACATGGAGGAGGTAGTGGAGGCTGACACTATACATGGAGGAGGTAGTGGAGGCTGACACTATACATGGAGGAGGTAGTGGAGGCTGACATTATACATGGAGGTAGTGGAGGCTGACACTATACATGGAGGAGGTAGTGGAGGCTGACACCATACATAGAGGAGGTAGTGGAGGCTGACACCATACATGGAGGAGGTAGTGGAGGCTGACACTATACATGGAAGAGGTAGTGGAGGCTGAAACTATACATGGAGGAGGTTGTGGAGGCTGACACTATACATGGAGGTAGTGGAGGCTGACACTATACATGGAAGAGGTAGTGGAGGCTGACACCATGCATAAAGGAGGTAGTGGAGGCTGATACCATACATGGAGGAGGTAGTGGAGGCTGACACTATACATGGAGGAGGTAGTGGAGGCTGAAACTATAAATGGAGGAGGTAGTGGAGGCTGAAACTATATATGGAGGAGGTAGTGGAGGCTGACACTATACATGGAGGAGGTAGTGGAGGCTCACACTATACATGGAGGAGGTAGTGGAAGCTCACACCATACATGGAGGAGGTAGTGGAGGCTGAAACTATATATGGAGGAGGTTGTGGAGGCTGACACTATACATGGAAGAGGTAGTGGAGGCTCACACTATACATGGAGGAGGTAGTGGAAGCTCACACCATACATGGAGGAGGTAGTGGAGGCTGACACTATACATGGAGGTAGTGGAGGCTGACACCATGCATAGAGGAGGTAGTGGAGGCTGACACCATGCATAGAGGAGGTAGTGGAGGCTGACACCATACATGGAGGAGGTAGTGGAGGCTGACACTATACATGGAGGAGGTAGTGGAGGTTGACACCATACATGGAGGAGGTAGTGGAGGTTGACACTATACATGGAGGAGGTAGTGGAGGTTGACACTATGCATGGAGGAGGTAGTGGAGGCTGACACCATACATGGAGGAGGTAGTGGAGGCTGACACCATACATGGAGGAGGTAGTGGAGGCTGACACCATACATGGAGGAGGTAGTGGAGGCTCACACCATACATGGAGGAGGTAGTGGAGGCTCACACCATACATGGAGGAGGTAGTGGAGGCTGACACAATACATGGAGGAGGTAGTGGAGGCTGACACTATGCATGGAGGAGGTAGTGGAGGCTGACACCATACATGGAGGAGGTAGTGGAGGCTGACACCATACATAGAGGAGGTAGTGGAGGCTGACACTATACATGGAGGAGGTAGTGGAGGCTGACACCATACATGGAGGAGGTAGTGGAGGCTGACACTATACATGGAGGAGGTAGTGGAGGTTGACACCATACATGGAGGAGGTAGTGGAGGCTGACACCATACATGGAACAGATAGTGGAGGCTCACACCATACATGAAGGAGGTAGTGGAGGCTCACACCATACATGAAGGAAGTAGTGGAGGCTCACACCATACATGGAGGAGGTAGTGGAGGCTGACACCATACATGGAAGAGGTAGTGGAGGCTCACACTATACATGAAGGAGGTAGTGGAGGCTCACACCATTCATGGAGGTGGTAGTGGAGGCTCACACCTTACATGGAGGTGGTAGTGGAGGCTCACATCATACATGGAGGAGGTAGTGGAGGCTCACACCATACATGGAGGTGGTAGTGGAGGCTCACACCTTACATGGAGGACGTAGTGGAGGCTCACATCATACATGGAGGAGGTACTGGAGGCTCACACCATACATGGAGGAGGTAGTGGAGGCTCACACATACACTCTAGCTCATACACTCGGCCACACATACAAGTTTATATACACGCGCACATATGCCTTCGACACACAATTCCACCTGTATTCATAAGTATATCCCTCCCTTACATATACTCATTCACATGTGAAAATGGATATATTCTTACACATTCCCACGTCCACACATGGTCACACATACATACATACACCTCATATATATACACGTACACACGCTGATCTATATCTGCAAACTTACGTCCTCATACAACCACACACAAACACGCCCACATACGCCCATACGAGAAGCAGGTGAGTATGATCAATGTGTCATATGTGCTCGAAGCCTTCACAAAATGTGAAGCATTTTCTTCCATCTGAGCGAGGATGCCTTTAAT
>WNGS01135237.1:5495919-5533005 GCA_020271785.1 Procambarus virginalis
GGACCGTGGCACTCGAACAGTTGAAGAGGTAGGAACATTTAGATCAATTGAAAGGCAAGGCAGGTTTATCTTCAGACTATAAATGTTTGGTAACCATTGTAACCATAGTAGGGCAAAAGTATTGTAGGTGGATGTCAACTGCTGAAATAATGCATGGATTTTGACGGACAATCTTGTATTAAAAGTGATGCTTTTGGTAGTTCAGTATAAAATCTGCACGGACAATTCTGACCCAAGAGTTTTATTTGGCAAGCACTTGCATGTATAGATTGTCAAAATCTTTATTTTTTTTTTTAATGGAAATGTGGCTTGAAAGCATATATGTTAAAGTAAGCTGTTATTTTTCAGGATATGATTATTTTCCACGATGACTGAATATAAGCGTGTGTCACAGTGCACCACTGGTTGAGTTTATGTACTCAAGTTTAAATCGTCAAGCAGACGACTCTTCTTCTGGATGCAGGTAAAAAAAATAGTGTACTTGTATATGACATTGAAATTGTTGTTGTTGATAAATTGTTATAGAAGGGCAAAATATATTGGTAAATAAAGACTAGTAGTTTTAAAGTAGAAAACTTTTAAGTAGAAATTGTTAAGTACTGTAGTAGGTGTTTAAATTGACAGCAAATGACTCGATATAAATGAAATGTAGCATATCATGAACTTGCACATTATTTGCATACTTTAAGGTTTTGCCTCCATAGGTGATAAGATTGCTGAACTAACCAATGGTAATTATCTAATGTGCTGAGGGCTAGATGGTGCATTGTGAATTGGATTTTACAATAATGTGCTGGAAGGTAATGCACCATCTATAGCAGATAATAAACATATAGAGAGACCATTTTGGTAAATCATACCCAAACAGTTTATATTACAAATGCGACACTTTTTTGACTTTAGGAGCCCAAGACGGACAAGGATGATCAGTCTCGCAAAGTGAATGAACTACTCAATAATCCACCGGCTGCAGGGTCACAGCCTATTCTGGGTCAACTGCAAATCCTGTCCTGGGATCGGAAATTACCAATTTAAGGGATTCTGATATCCAAAATGTGTTTGGGAATATTTCACAACAACAACAGCTGATGCAGATTTTGGGAAGTGGAATGTCCAGTTTGGCAACACTGCTTGGTCCAGGGTTAGTTTATTATATAAATATGTATTGAGACAACCTTGTATAAATATTTCTTTAATTAGTTTAGTAGCAAGTTTGACAAGATTTTTAACCAGGAGTAGTAGTGAACTTAACAGAGTATTGAAAAAAATTTGGCATGTCATTTTAGTGTAGAAAGGTATAAATACTGTAAAACTAAACTCAAATATGGCAGAAATGCTTTCAGAAAGCAAGTAATTGGAGATTTGGGGAGCATTTTCTATTAAGCGTACGGTATTTATTGTAATTTCAAATGATTCGTTTGATTGGTTGAGAAGAGGTTTGGTCTTTCTAGTTTTGGTACAGAATTTGCCGAGTACTATAGAGCTGTATTCATGATGGCAGATATGTTAAAGTAAATAGTGTTGTTTATATAACGTGGTGGGATATATGTTTTCAAATACTTATGTATTTGTCTGTTGGGCTTGTACTGTTACTTAAACTTTTGATCCTCCTTTGTGTTTTTTCATGGAAAAACATCATAAATGTTGAACCCATCTTGAGGAGTATTTTAGTTGTTAAATGATAATAATTGGTTGACATTTTATTTTCAAATATTTGCAGTAGGTTTGTTGGCAGTGGTGGGGGGTTGAAGCTGTAGTGGAATTAGCAGCTCAACTTCTGCCACAACAACAGCTTCCACCACTCCAGCTGCTACCACCACCCCGACACCTGCACCTACCCCTGCTGAAGGTATAGTAGAACATAAAGATGTAAATGTGTTTGTAAGACACTATAGAAATTAGTCTTAAACTTGGAACTCACATCAGGTTGAATCCTGTTCTAAATGTTGGTACAGCACCGAGAACAGCGATGGCCTGGCATCTTTCAGGGGTCAGCATTATATTAATGATATAACTGGTTGGGCCCCCATTCCCTCGCATGTCTTTCTATCCCAGTTCTTGTGCAATAGTTGTCCCCTCTGTGTGCTTTACAATATATTGTTATAGTGACTTGGTGTGTATTCCTATTAATGAGCATATCTTACTGTTGTAAGCAAGTAGAAACATACATGACGTATACAGTGGAAAACAACTTGCAAGATTTTTGTAATGTTTAGGTTTTCATGTCTCTTTGGTTTTATATTGAGCGTTTTGAAGTGGGTAGAATATAATTGTGCATTAATTGGCTGTTGATTGCTGGTGTTATTTCTTAATGTGTAGTGCCTCGCAGATATCAAACCGCCTGCTATCGCTGTATCTATCGATGATTCCGTGTTTTTGTTAAGACTTCTCTGGGGATGGTCTGGTGTGGGAAGAGATTATATGTTCCTTGATAGAGCCTTGTTGCTTATGCATCGTTAATCGCCTGGAAAGAGATGTTGTTTTCTTGCCTATATACCGAGTTCTATATACTTTACTATATACTTTAAGACACAAGCCTGGAAACCCACTTCGGCCAATCATCAGCCAGATACCGACACCTACGTTCAAGACTGGCGAAACGACTCAACGGCTTGCTGACTCCTCATGTCCCTTGCGCCTTCAGTATGAAGTCTCCAAAGGAATTTGTTGACTTACTGTGGGGAACACGGCACAGGGATAAGAGCCTCGTTGGACGTAGAAGAACTGTTTACCAACGTACCTGTGGATGAAACAATCGGATGATAGGGACAGATGTATCGTGATCCAGCCTGTACTCTCTTGACATACCAGAAAGCATTCTAAGGAAACTACTCCAAGCTTGTACTAAAGAGGCACCTTTCTTGAGCCCGGATGGGATATGTATAAGCAAGTAGATGGGGTCGCCATGGGTGTTCTCCACTAGGTGTCCTGTTTGCGAACTTCTATGGGTACCATCGAACAAAAGGTCTTAGTCGATATGAACTTGAAACCTGCCATATACTGCAGGTATGTTGACGAACATTTTTACACAGGTACCTGATGTCAGACATCTGCAGGGCTGATGAAGGAGGCGTTTGAGAGAATTCGTGTTGCGTTTCACTTACGAGATGGAGAAGGATGGGAAACTACCCTTTCTAGATGTAACAGTCATAGAAAGTCATAGAAGTCATAGAAGTCACAGTCATAGAAGCGGAGGTTTCCAAACTGCAGTCTACACTAAGGAAACAAACATAGGAATGTGCCTCAATGCCAACAGTGACTGCCCAGACAGGTACAAGAGGAGTGTTTTTAACGCTTATGCCGACCGCGCTCTCAGCCACAGCTCAGAATGGAAGCAAGTCGATGAAGAACTCTGTAGGATAAGGCAGGTCCTAGTCAACAACGACTTCTCCAATGGTTTCGTTGAAGACATCATAAGAAGGAAGGTGAAACACCATGCAACCTCTGAAGAGACAACTAACACAACACCTGTACCCCCTATTAGACTATTTTACAGGAACTTCTTTTCCACAGCTCATAAAACGGAGGAAAGGGTCCTGAAAGATATTGTTAATAGAAACGTTATCCCTACAGACAAAAATCAGAAGATACAATTGACGATTTACTATAAAACCAAGAAAACTGCCAATCTACTCATGAGAAACTCTCCAGACACAAAGCAGAACGCTTTGAAAGAGACCAATGTCGTAATGCCTTCAAATACCCACTTGGGGACTGTAAGCCTCAAAGAACTCAGTATATAGGCAAGACAACAACATCTCTTTCCAGGCGATTAACGATGCATAAGCAACAGGGCTCTATCAAGGAACATATAATCTCTTCCCACAACCAGACCATCACCAGAGAAGTCTTAACAAAAAACACGGAAATCATCGATAGATACAGCGATAGCAGGCGGCTTGATAACTGCGAGTCACTACACATTAAGAAGTCAACACCAGCAATCAACAGCCAATTAACGCACAATTATATTCTACCCACTTCAAGACTCCGCTCCAATATAGAAGCATCAAGAAATATGGGCCAATAGGCCCTCTTCAGTTACTTCTATTCTTCCCTTTAGCTTATACCCATTGTTTCGTGTTGAAAGTTTCGTGTTGTTGTTTCATTGTTGAAAGTTTGTTTTCATCTCATCCAAAACTATTGTAACATATCATCTCACCCAAATGCAGGTATAAAATCGAAGCTGTTTAACTCTGTTCAGTTATACTTGTGTGTGTGTAAACTAAAGTCTTTGAAAATGTAATAATTATTACGAAACGCGCTCAAGTGTCGCGTCAGACTAGAAATAAAATTTTGGAGAACTTATTTTTCAGTTACCATTGACAGTAAAAAGAAACATAAGATATATAGAGAAAATTCGTGTTAGAATCATTAATCTTACTTTTCGGTCATATTTAATATATGTCTACAGGAAAGACTGCTACCAAAATATACTAATATTATATATATATTTTTATATATATATATATATATATATATATATATATATATATAAAATATATATATATATATATATATATATATATATATATATATATATATATATATATATGAGGCTGGGGTCGTTCGTGCCCTTGTTGGGGTGGTTCTTCTCCGGCCCTGACCACGGCGGTCTCCGGGATGGAGGTCCCTGTGCCCTTCTTCATCACCTTCGAGGTCAACCCCGGAACTCACAGTTCCTGCGACGGCGCTGGAACCAATCGTATTGGCGTATGCCTTTCCATTGGAGACTTTCAGCGCCGTGGAGAGGGGGGACCTGCTGCCTGGGTAACAGCTTCTCCCCCGATTCAACCTACCCTGGCTTTGCGCCCTGGTGAGGCCACTCCAGACCGACAACCAGAGCGCAACTCTATAGTCTCCTGAGACTGATGGATGCCTACTACTATATATATATATATATATATATATATATATATATATATATATATATATATATATATATATATAGAAAGAGAGAGAGAGAGAGAGAGAGAGAGAGAGAGAGAGAGAGAGAGAGAGAGAGAGAGAGAGAGAGAGAGAGAGAGAGGATACCACCTCTGGTGCAATTATAGGGACCCACAGCCTCAGAGACGGGAACACAGAGCATTCAGGGAAAAACTTGCCATTTAACTCTGAATACATAAGGGTGTTCGCTTCTCCTACCACCCCCCTTTTTATGGTGTACACTTTATTATGCAAGGTTATACAGTTACATATCTGATTGTATACAAAAAAATGAACATAAATGAAAAGTTATATATATTATAACAAGTTATATATATCAAAACATACATACATTATATATATATATATATATATATATATATATATATATATATATATATATATATATATATATACTAGAAGCCTAGTGACAGCGAAGCAGTTATTTCCCAGAAGAGAATTCCTCAGTATGTTAGAGACTTGTATTTAACATTCGTATTTACTGATGATTGTTTATTAAATGTTATATATTTTACCGTGTCTGTTCTTCTTTGCCTGAGTGCGCCTGGCGGTCGGTGAGACATCTGCGGGTCATTCTTACTAATAATTGGTCAATGAATTTCGGAGGGAGTCAACATAATATACACGGAATAAGTGTTCAGAGCAGATCAGAAATTTCTAAATATGGCGAGTGGACAGCTGGTTGATCGAGGAACAAGATACCTTTGACGTATCTTCAATGGCAGATCCTTCCCTCTTCCTGGTGAGGATTATCTCCAAGGATACTGGGAGGCACGGCGTACAAGGTCACCCCCAACATATAATGATTGCTCCCGATGCTCAGCTAAGCGCTGGTGTTTTTACTGTAATGGAGTGGGTTGAGAGAAGGTAATGAGAGCCTCGCAGTATGAAGCTGGAGAGACGCAGTCGCCAAGTTAACCTTAAGTTGTTTACTTATACTCGCCCACCTTCTAAAGTTATTTGATGCTCTATCGTTCATGTTTCACCTCAGTAAGTGGAACATTATCTAGGAGTTTCCCTAAACTTGGTAACATGCATTATGGTTATTGAGACAAAAAGAGGTAAATCAAATCTGCTACAACAGTTAACAGCAAGACAGAACGTCTAGCCTGTGGAGAGAATGGATATATGACTTAGCCTTGGATACTGCGTCAACATTTGATAGTCTGGCATAAAGGACTAGTGTATGGGGCTGAGGGACTCTGAGTTGATAGGAATCTTCTGTGCCTCAGTCAAAGCTACTTGAGTAACCGAAACTTCCAAGTTGTCGTAAACAATCATTCCTTCTGTGAATACTCCATAGTGGCGAGTGCACCCAAGGGTAGTGTGACCGGACCAGTCCGGTACAACAACTATTTAGAAGTTATCCAAGAGTCAATACCAGAGGCTATTTATTGCCTGTGCAGATAACTGTACACTGACTTTTCCAGCAGACGAGAAAGATCATGTAAATCGTAAGTGAATCCTATAAACAAAACTATTGTAACTTGGAGACGATGGTTGCAAGATTTTGCTGATATAAAGATATTGCAAGATGTTGCAAAATATCTCATGAAGGCATCAAATATATCGTCCTGTCGTGTGTCTAGACAGGAAAACACTGTTATACAACCCATAAATTACCAGATATGGAGTGAATATTGTTGACAAGTATTTTTTGACAATAGATGTAAAAAAATAGCCAAATTCTCGAGGAAGTTGGTTTGTTTACTCAGCAAACTAGACATAATCTAGACGCTAAGGAATGTATATCACACACCCATGCCCAAACGAGATCTATAATGCGGGACATACAGCTAATCTAGGTTTCACGTCCGTTCAGTTATCAGGAGTTGGTAGTCAAAATTCAGAATAGTGAATCCAGTGATAATTAATTTCAATGGGACAGGACAGGTAGTGAGTCAGTCTCGCTTCATGCAGGCCTGCGTTCATTCCCCAATCGTCCAAGTGGTTGGGCACAATTCGTCCCCCCCCCCGTCCCCATCTCAAATCCTTATCCTAACCACTTCATAGTGATATATAGTCGTAATGGCTTGGTGCCTTCTCCTGATAGTTCCCTTCCCCTTGACCCAATATCGTACCTGCAGACTCTCCGGCATTAGTATTAAACAAAAGATATTATTATCTTTTTCAGTTTTGTAATTGGTTGCTATAGAATTAAAACTATCTGCTGCGATATCTTTTAAGAACTAGACGATATAGAATTAAATTTAGTCATTTTTCTTTCGGCAGATAATTTAGATTATCTGCAATATATGCAAATATATGCAAATTTAGGCAGCAATAGTTAGAAAAAGCGAGAGAGAGAGAGAGAGAAACAATCCTAATTGGTAGATGAGAAGGAGGTTGACCCAAATCATGAGAATAAGTGGCTTAATTTTAAAATTACGCTGCGCTGATGATGTATAAGAATTATTTTAAGGAAACCAGAAGAAATTGTAAGTTTACTTATCCACCTGGTTGACAGGTTGACTTAAAGGTTACTTGAGACAGGAGGAAAACAATATGGTAATGAGATTGTTACCTGTAATCTGTGGAACTCTCAAATACCTGGAAATTAAGAAGATTCAACGATTGCTAGTGACAAGAGGCATAGTAATTGTGGGAGACGATTGTGTAATGATTATCAGTTACAGAAGCGCTGTATAGTGAGTGACGGAGACACCGTGACTGTGGGGGCCCCAGGCATAATATTTGCTGTTAGTAAGTACAGTGATTGTGAATGACGGAGGTATGATGATTGTGATTTACACAGTATAATGATTGTGTGTGATGGAGGCATAATGAATGTGTGTGATGGAGGCATAATGATTGTGTGTGATGGAGGTATTATGATAGTGAGTCATAATCGTACAATGATCATGAGTAAAGGAGATATATGGATTGTGCGTTGCGAAGGTACAATGATTGTTAGATACGTAGGTTCGACGAGTGTAAGTGATGGACGTACAATGATTGAGAGTTACCGATGTATAATAATTGTGAGTGACGACTGCGTAATGATTGTGAGTGGCGGAGGTGCAATGATTGTGCGTGGCGGAGGTGCAATGATTGTGAGTGGCGCAGGTGCAATGATTGTGAGTGGCGCAGGTGCAATGATTGTGAGTCTCCCAGGTGCAATGATTGTGAGTGGCGGAGGCAAAATGATTGTGAGTTATAGGAATACAATGATTGTGAGAGATAAAGGTATGATAACTGCGACTTATATTTAAGTTTATATGCTCATTTCACCCTCACAAAATATACATAGGCCTGAAACATGATTGCATGTGCTATTGCAAGTTAATCAACCTGCAGTATGCAAATCAGCACGAATAAGAATTCAACTGAAGACATTGCCTTTACCATCACAATTTAACAAGAATAAAAGCCTATTCGTCAATTTGCAAAAAGCCTATTTTTACTTGAGCTGCTTCTCCAGTTGCATAGTCACGATGCAAATAAGCTGTTGCAATTAATTTGTACTTGTATTCAAAGTCACGTATGTAAATGAACTTAGGATATTTCATATCAACATTAACAGCCTAGTTCGTAACAGTGAAAGAGGCATAATGATTGTGGTTGTTGGAGATACAATGAGTGAAAGTTACAGAGGCATAATGAAACGTGATTGTTAGTTGATGAGACACAATGAGTTACTGAGATATGAAGATTGAGAGTTACGTAGGAAGACTGGTTATGAGTGACGTTGGCATAATGATTGTGAGTGACGACGGCATAATGATTGTGAGTGACGACGGCATAATGATTGTGAGTGACGTCAGCATAATGATTGTGAGTGACGACGGCATAATGATTGTGAGTGACGAACGTACAATGAAATTTTATTTAGGATGTATAATGATTGTGTGTGATGCAAGCATAATATGAGAGAGTGATGAAGGTACAATCATTGAGTGTGACAGATGAACAATGATCGTGAATAACAGAGGCAAATTGATTTTGCTTTACGATCGTATGATGGTGAATAACAGAAACACTGAATATGAGTACAGAGTGTATTACCGTGGTGAATTACAGTGACATTAAGATTATAAGTTACTGACCATTAACGACTCAGTTATGCAATATGAAGGTGAATTATGGAAATAAATGAATACTGAACAATGTTCTCAAAACATTGTTCACAGCACTTTGAGCAAGGATGTAGGTTACACTCGAAAATTTGATTTTTAATACACTTACACATTTATTGGGTCTTTCGTTCTCCTTTATTTAAGCACTACGACCTTGTAGTAAGTTCCTCAATAACAAAATTGACACTGGAGTTCAGATATTGTTCTAACAAGAAATAAGTGTCAAATAATTTATTCTCGGTTCGTAGATACGCACGAAATTCATTTAGTAAAGTGCACGAAACCCAAGGTTGAGTCAATATAAGGAAGTGTTTGAAGAGTTTTATTTTGTTTAGGCTGTGATTGGTTTGGAATATATATGAAATTTATTTCATATAAGCATTAACCTTATTTCGAAAACAAGAAATAAAGCTCTTAAAAGGAACTGATGACACATTAGGTCATTGCTTCTCTTTATGTGTTTAACCCATTGAGTGCAGAGGACATTAGGGATAACAATGATTCATTGAAAGGTAAAACACAAATATAGCAGCTGCTGTATGCAGCAGCATAACAAGATTCTAAATAACATCAGAATCATGTTATGAGAGATCCTGTGCACTGGATTGGGTTTCGAGGCAGTTTACTAGACATTCAACCTCAGAATGGAACAACGACACTATGTAGGTGTTCTAATAAGACATAAAATTGCTATGTAGTTGATGATACATCGGTCCGAGATTAAAAAAAAAAAGAGAGACGCACATAGAAATGGTTTTGGAACTGCTCGTCAGAAACAAAGGTGTTCCTAAAGCCAGTTCTTCCAACGAAAGTGGAATTGTGATTTGTATAATCGCTCTGAGGAGACTTAGGACGTTCCACTTGTTGGAGTCATGTCGTTGGAGGTCTTGTGAGGGGATGTAACTTAATTGGTACCCATCAACTGTTCATCCCAGGGTAAACAGGTGATCTCATATCCAAGAAATGTGAAATTTTAAGCCGAAAAATAAATGTGTAATTTAAGGTAAAAAAAATCATTGTAGCAATCCTGATATTGTGAAATTAAAGTAAGAATACACTCTCTGGGTGCTTTAACGCACCGTGATTGTGGGGAGGTAGAACTGCCATTCTTGATTCATTCCCAAGAATGTTGTGTATGAATATACCTGGGGAGTCTGTGGAGGCGACTTTGACTATTTGCACAGCTCTTAATAATTTCTAATAGAAGTTCAATGAATCGTGGAATCCTCAAGACTGACAGATGCACACGCTAACACCTGTACACGGCCTAACGTCATCATTTATTCACAATGACATCTATACTGTGGAATTCCACAAGGATCTTATTAACTGACTTTATACTGTATACTAGATGAGGGTATCCGGTGGCGCCCGGGTCGACCTTGTGCTCAGGCCCCCTTTTCATACATCCTTTGTAGGTCTCCCCTTACATGCTACCTCCCCATCTCCCCCAACACACACTTCCTAGCGCATCCCACACACTCCCTCCCCATCTACCCCCCCCCCCCCCCCGACACACACTCTCTCCCTCTCCCAGTGGGGCCGGCGGCTGAGCGGACAGCACGCTGGATGCGTGATCCTTGATCCCGGGTTCGATCCCGGGCGCCGACCAGAGACTATGGGCAGAATTTCTTTCACCCTATGGCCCTGTTCCCGAGCAGTAAACAGGTACCTGGAAGTTAGTCAGCTGGGACAGGCTGCTTCCTGGGGTGTATGTGGTGTGGAAAAAATATAGTAGTAGTTAGTAACAGTTGATTGACAGTTGAGAGGCGGGCGATAAGGAGCAGAGCTCATCCCCCGTAAGAACAACTAGGTGATTACAGATACCTCCCATGTGTCATATCACAGACGTACATCTGTGATTGACTACAATGCTCTACATCTCATATTGTACACAAAGAGACTAAAATCTCTTTTTAGCTCTGTAAATCTCTTTTAAAATCTCTTTTTAGCAAAAAAGAGATGTGTATCAATGCTATACCGACGGTTCTGTAGAAGATGGAAGATGTAGCGGATGTGCATGTAATATATTTGAACAATCTTCTCTCGTACATACAGCAATGAAGCGCGTCAATGACTGGGCAAGTACAACTCAAACCGAACTTGCAGGCATATACGTTGCCACTGAATTTTTAAAAGACAAAGGCAGTGGACTTGTATACTGTGACCTGCAGAGTGCACTCCTGGCATTGAACGCACATAGTAGTGACACCCAGAAAATAGTCAGTGATATTCGAATGATTGTTTTAGCTGATAAAGAAAACAGATTTGAAATTAAAATTCCTATGGATACCATCACATGTTGGCATCTCAAGGCATGACACTGTTGATATGCTTGCAAAGACAGCCTGGAGAAAAGGCGTGGAATAAACTGATAGGGGGGTTTCATTAGCAGTGACAAAAAGAATACTTAAATATCTAATGAAAATCTCACCGTCCTAACAAATTTACAAAGACCTGAAAGTTACAGCATTAAATATTATGATAAATATCGAAAGGAGACATTCATATTTGCAACTAATAGATAAAAAACTCGGCAATGTGATGTTATAGTGGCCAGACTACGCCTGGGGGTATAGACGTATCTGGCTGCTTTCTCAAAACCCAAATGTCGAGTACACAATGTGTCAGCTTTGTGAAGGAGAAAACATGCACTCCATGGAACATTATATTGTACAATGTCCCATACTGACTAACTTTCGCCCTCCTGGCCTGAGGTATGCTGAACTCTGTAAACACTATATGAATACTAGAACCATGAGGTTATATTGGACTTGTGCCCAAGATTGACTGTGTAATACATCTATTATACAATGCATTGAACCTATACAATATGTAATACATCTGTCATATGTACCTACCACCTGAACGTGTAAAAGAATCTTAATCACCTTCAGTGGTTAAGTGTTAATATCACACTAGTTTCTATAGAAGCTATCTTACCTTGACAAAGTAGGTGAGACATAGGGTTGTGTATATATATGTGGATATATGTAAGTGTATGTGTAATATGCAGTGTGTGTTGTGTGTGTGTGTGTATGTGTGTGTGTGTGTGTGTGTGTGTGTGTGTTGTGTGTGGTGTGTGTGTGTGGATTTGTATGCAGGGTATGTGGAAAGCTGGCAGAATTGCATTTCTCCTTTATAAATGCACATTATGACACTATGTAAAATGATACCTCGAACACTGTTATGTTAGGACAGACGTAAATCAGGTATTTATGTTTGTAGATTAGCTTAGCATTTAAAAGCAGTACAATCACATTCTGTGCGTGATTGTTCGATAAATTACTGAATTATATGTTTAACGGATCTCTTAACCTTGCCTGTTCATGGAGTACAGAAGAAAATGTTTAAATGCTGATTAAACATTTAAATATGTGGCCATGTCTGACGTAGAAAATAAAAATAATAATAATAATAAAAATAAAACTTATGTCCCACTACACACGATACCACTTCCTCCACCTTCCTCTTCCCCCTACCACTATAGTCATGCCTGTAATCATCAGTGTGTGGGAAATTGTCACCGGAGCATCTTTATTTTACATGTCCATATCTGACTACTATAATATTTAAACGAATGCTAAATGCTTCTGAATTTTGGTGACACTTTCTTATCCACCGACTCCGTGAAAAGGGTGAAGGGACAGAGGCCCTTTTAAGGGTGGCATAGAGGCAGAGTCCCTCGTAGGGTGGCATAGAGGCAGAGTCCCTCGTAAGGGGGCACAGGGGCCGACACCACCGGCCTCTGTGGCTTACCATAACATCACGAGTCACATATAAAGCGTTGGTTTAAAACTTTGAAAAAAATTCCCTTTATAGATAGAGATGACAGGTCTGTATTTGTTTGTCTCTATTTTCCTCCTATTCCCCCTACTGCCCTCCTTTCATTTTCAATCCATCCCTCCCTTGTCCCTTCTCTTTTTCAATTTACATCGAGAGGAGAGAGAGGAGAGAGGAGAGAGGATATGGGAGAGAGAGGAGAGAGAGGAGAGAGAGAGAGGATGAGAAGAGAGAGAGAGAGAGAGAGAGGAGGAGATCGGAGAGAGAGAGAGAGAGAGAGAGAGGAGGAGAGAGAGAGGAGAGAGGAGAGGAGAGAGAGAGGAGAGAGAGAGAGAGAGAGAGAGAGAGACGTCAAATAGAGACCTGAGCGCCCATCTAATTATATATAATATATATATATATAAAGTTTATGTACTTCTGATTTTTCTCATCCAAAGCTTGTGTAGCTAACAGTCCACTCTTTCTCCAAGAACACAGTGAGGCCAGACATTACAATCACGTGTCTGGCGCTGTTGATTGTAGCCAGACAACTGATGCAATTCCGGCACATTGATCCCGCCAAACTCTAGTGCTACCAGCCAGATACCACTGATACCATGTAGACAACACTGACATCAGCCAGACAACACTGACATCAGACTAACACTACGAACATCACCCAGACCACAGAGGCACCGCTCTGGCACTGTAAAATAAAGGTCTTCTACGGGGGCTTTGAAAATCTAAGCAATATCTCTTTTTCGTCCTCGCGCATATTCTTGGGCACCGTTCGGCGCACATTGCATTCTGTCCCAGTGTCAGGCCGCTAAATTGCTGGGTGGAAGAGTATTAAAAGTCAGGGCGCGGCTGGAACCATTATAATGCATGGCGGGGTGGCGACCGCCTGCATTGTCCAGCGGGCGCGCCTCCCTCTTTGTGAAGCAGTTTGTTTATGTTCGCGCAGCGGCCTCCTCCTCCTCCTCCTCCCCTTGACGCTACACCCGTCGCTCGTTCGTTTCTCCATTCTCCACACGGTTTGTGGCGTGTGTGGCTCCTCTTGTTTGGTGTGGGTGATGGGGGTAGATTTTTTTCTCTCTTTTGTGTGTGTGTGTCTGTTGTAGGACTTTTTTGTGCAAGAGTGATTTTTATTATTGTTACCTTTGTGTGTCTTAGAATCCTTAGTGGCGACGCACAGAAGGCTTAGGGTATGCCAGTCCATTCTTTGTTTAAGCATTAACATTAAAGGCTGTGAATATGTTCATATTCGGTAAACTTGATACTGGTCTTCTCAAAGTGAGATTTGCCACTCTGAGAGGAAAAGCTGGAAAAGACTTTCCTCTTCTCTCTTAATAATCTGGCTCCGTTTATCAATTTCAAAGTTGAATGGGAATGTAATTCCCTCCTTCCTCTTGTTTATATTCACATCTCTGTGTCGGGTTTCTCTTTCTCTATCCACCTCAAACCCATGTATAGTGTTATGTACATGCACTTATTTTCCAACCATCTTCTTTATGTTAAGAAAAGTCTTCTCGTCACTCTCCTCCTCCGCGCTCAACGCATCGGTCACTCAGTTTCTTGATTCTGAAATATATTTTATTCATAAATCTTTTCCTCGCCTTGGATACCTTTACATTTTATCAACTATGTCCATTCTCATGCTAAACATAATTTCTTTCATCCCAATCCTCTTTTCATTACTAGTACCACTGTACTGTCTTCCCTTGTATTCTGTGTTGGCATCGTCTTATTCCGGTCTTGTCCTTACTCTCATGGTGGGTAGAGTAAATAGTTCCGTGGATTGGGTGTTCATGGTAGGTTGTTCTATTCTTATGTGAATTGCTTCAAGGATAGAACTGGAAATAGTTCAATTAATAGAACAAGAATAGAGCAGTATAGTTGCTCTCTTGAAGCAATTCACGTAATAGAACAACCTACCATGAACACCCAAATCACGGAACTATTTACTCTACCCACCATGAGAGTAAGTAATTATCAAAAAGAAGGCACCAAACCGGGAAGGCTATGTAGCACCATCAAATGTGCGGGATAATCAGAGGGCGCTAAATATCACCAAAGATGCCAATACGAGAACAGAAACGCATAAGGCGAACGATATTAAAAGTATCTGAGTCACCAAGAATGCCGTCGAGAGACAAGCGACCGCGGGGACGGTCGGAAAACAAGACACACGCTCGTCCCGGAAGTCAGGACATTCAACAAGAATATGCACGACTGTAAGAGAGACAGTGCAATTAGGACAATAAGGAGTAGTGTGGCGCTCCATCAAGTGACCATGAGTTAAGCGAGAATGGCCAATACGCAACCTGGCCAGAGCCGTTTCCCATCGCCGGTTACGGTGGTAGGAGGACGGCCACGAGGACTCACAACTTTTAAGAGTACGCAGTTTGTTACCAGTAACAGACGACCAAGATGCCTGCCAACGAGTAAGGATGGAGGAATGGATAACCGGGTAAAAATCGGAATAAGGAATACCTTTACGAGAGATAGGACAAGAGTGGACAGCTTCCCTAGTGGCAGCATCCGCACGCTCATTTAAAGATACACCAATATGGCTGGGAACCCAACAAAACTCAACCGACTTAAATTTACTGTGAACGGGAAACAGCCAATGCTGGATCTCGACAACTACTGGATGAACCGGATTAAAGGACCCGAGAGCCATGAGGGCACTACGAGAGTCAACAACAACTACAAAGGAAGATTGACAACGAGATAGCAGGAGACAAAGAGCATAGAGAATAACATAAAACTCTGCTGTGAAGATGCTAGTCTCAGGAGGTAAGCGACACATGTAAGTGCGATCAGGAAAAACAACAGAGTAGCCAACACCGTCCGCAGACTTAGACCCATCAGTGAAGATGGGTCTAAGTGGGAGTGGGAGTGAGAAGAAAAGTGCTCAAGGAAAAGGCGTTTTAGAACCATAGGAGGGGTAAAAGATTTAGGGATGCGGTTCAAGGACGTACAAAACTGCGGAAGGAGGACTCTCCACGGGGGCAAAGAAGGAACTACACGAGGAGAAATATTAGAAACACGAACGGAAAGAGAATCCTGTAAGCGAGATAACCGGACGGAAAGAGGGAGGCGGTGAAGAGGAACAGGAACCGTAGGATGGGTAAAAGTTAAAGCACGACAGAGGCGACACCATGAGAATAAGGATATGACCAGAATATAACGATGCCAACACAGAAGACACTGTTCAACATAACAGGCCAATTACACCTGATTAATCTTTGTATGTGCTTCGTCCCCCATTTATCGCCTATTTATCACCTATGTATCCCCTTGTCTTTACCTTTACTGTACTTGTCTTTTCACCTGACCCCGTACTGGTATAAATTAACGAGTTCTGTAATTTCTTTCACTTGAGAATGAATCATGGAGGTTCGAAACGTTGTGCGATTTTGTAATTAGTGTAATATATTCTTCAGTTATTCAATTCTTTTCTTCACCTGAAAACAACATGACTTTTGGTGAACTCCTCTTCCAGCTGAACCCTGATGCAAGAGCATTAGTAAGAGGGATAGAAGCCCAAAATCAGAAAATAGTAAATACGAATATGCTGTCATATTCAATGAGACATGCATAATAGAAAACCTGCTGCCAGTATACACCAATATTATCTATCTATAATATATATATATATATATATATATATATAATATATATATATATATATATAATATATATATATATATATATATATATATATATATATATGTGTATATATATATATATATATATATATATATATATATATATATATATATATATATATATATGTATAATATATATATATATATATATATGTATAATATATGTATAATATATATATATATATATATATATGTATAATATATGTATAATATATATATATATATATATATATATATATATATATATATATATATATATATATATTTATATACACACACACACACTCCTCTACCAGTTGATTGACAGTAGAGAGGCGGGACCAAAGAGCCAAAGCTCAACCCCCGCAAGCACAATTAGGTGAGTACTAGCTGTGGCTCAGCAACGCATATGCATTGCTGAGCCACAGCAACCTTCCCTGACCCCCAGTCCTCCCCACCATTCCCCCCGTTCCCTCGTCTTCCCACTCATTCCTCACTCCCCCATACCCTCATCCTCCCAACCATTCCCTCGCACCCTTTGTCTTCTCCACCATCCCCCACTCCACCGCCTCCTCGTCCTCCCCACCATCTCCCACTCGCCCATATCCTCGTTCTTCCTATCATTCTTCCCCCAATGCCCCATCTTCCTCCCCACCATCCTCCACTACCCTGTCCCCTTGTCCTCCCAACCATCCTCCACTACCCCGTCCCCTCGTCCTCCCCACCATCCTCCACTCCCTCGCCTGATGCATTCCCAAATGAACTGAAGTTCCCATTAGAAAATTGGGAACCTCAAATGATCTGATGTTCCCATCACTGAAAAATAAAATGAACAGTTAAAAAAATAAATTAAAAAGAAAGAAAAAAACTATACTCACAAAATTAACGGTATGGAAAACAGCTCAGCTCAATCCCAATGCATTTCGCTCAAAACAATTAAATCAAAATGAAAATAAAACGCAATCTATAAAAATTTAATTTATTAATGCAATCTGAAATAATTAAATGGAATCATAACATATTTAGTATAGCGTGTGTTGCTCTTAAGTGCAACAGATGGCGCTGTTTTTCAAAAAAGCATGGTTTTATCTGTCATAGATGTGGCTTCTATATAGTAGGTATTTAAAAACGCACACATATTCGAATGGAATGTTCTGTCAAAATTTCAAAGTAATCGGTGAAGAACTTTCGAAAATTACAGCGTGTGTTTCTCTTACATCCAATAGATGGCACCGTTTAAAAAAAAAAATTTCCCTGTCAAAGGTGTGGCATCTATATAGTAGGTACATAAAAACACGCTCCATTTCGAAAGCAACGTTGTGTCAAAATCTCAAAGCAATCGGTAAAGAGGTTTCGAAGATTTCCCTCACATAAAACAATACAGTTTTTAAAAAAAAAATGTTTTTTCCCGTCACATACGTGAGATCTATATAGTATGAATATAAAATCCCGCTCGGATGCGAATGGAACGTTGTGTCAAAATTTCAAGGCAATCGGTAAAGAACTTTCGGAGATTAGTGATTTTGAACAAATGAACATTTACATTTATATGTATGTATGTATATATTATATATATATATATATATATATATATATATATATATATATATATATATATATATATATATATATAATTAGTATATTTTGGTAGCAGTGTTTCTTGTAAACATACGTTGATGGTGCATGCCTCACAGCTGTGCGGCTCCCCATGCAGGGGACTTTCTTTTGGCAGTCACACATATATCCCAACAACATATACGTATGTACATGTTCTTGGCATATATGTTGTTGAATATGACCAAAAGGGTAAGTTTAATGATTCTAAAACGAATCTTCTCAATATTTACGTTTTTCTTCACTGTCGAGGGAAGTAGAAAAAATTCCTCTCCAAAGTCCATTTTCACACTTTATTATGACCTGACGCCTGCGTTTTGTAAGGTCCTCCTTACATTCTCAAAGACAAGTTTACCGTGTTTAGCACCGGATTATACTCTTTTTTGGTAAGTTGGTAAAGAACAAGTGAATGAATGGCATAACATCGGGGATATTAATTGGGTATTATATGTATCAACATTTATTAATGTGTCACTTGTTATTTACCACCTCATCCAAAGAGAATATTATCCGGTGCTAAACACAATAAACTTGTCTTTGAGAATGTAAGGAGTACCTTGCGAACCGCATCCCTAGTCGTCAGACCATAATATAGTGTGAAAATTAACTTTGGAGAGTTAATATTTAAACTTCCCTCTCTTTGTCTTGGGGTCCCTTATAGTTTCAATGAGCCTGGAACCAAGATCCTTAAGAAACCTCTTTGCAGTCTCTCCCCATGAACCAAGGGTCTCGGATCCTATTGGAATGAAGTTGTACTGGTGATCTATTTCCCTGTACTTCGTTGACTTGTCTTTCTGTGTGTGTGTCTCCGTTGCTCTTGTTTGGCTAACAGAGAGGTTTATGTATGTGGCTGCCATGGTGGATACAAACGTATAGTCCCACGCCAAATGGCTGTCATTTTTCCAAGGGCGCTTTGTGATTCCATCTGGTCGGTAATCAATGCTAACATTGTTACGATTCAATAGATTGCGAGGCTCTCTCTCTACTGGACACTGGGCAGCTGTTCTGGCCTGGTTTTCCACAGCACAGGCCATGCAATCCATATTCGTCTGAATCTGCCTCCCCTCAAATACACCTATGAACTGTGTAGATAGGGGCAGCAAGGCGGAGAGCACTGCAATATGGAGCTGCAATGGATCAAGACGTGTGCTTGTCGCAGACATAGAGACTGTCCCCTGCATTGGGAGCCTTCACATCTGTGAGCCGTGCACGATCACTGGGGGTTGCTGCTGACTCCAGCAAAGCTGTGACATCTTTGTATAAAATGAGGCTGTTCCAGCTGGATTGATTCTTAGCTCTTAACAGTTAACACTGCTGGGCTTTGACTCGGCTACAAATATCTCTAGGAGTGTGTAACAACAGCTGATGTAGATTTGACTAAATGTAAACTCTGTCAGCAGAACTATTCGCATACTTTTCGTCATTATATAATGAAATGTGAAAAAATCTCAGAAATGAGAGATAACACCATCAATGGAGTCCAAAAAATGTTTAAGTACTTCATTCATAATGATGTGCTGGCCGGAATTTTAGCGAAGTATTAAAAAATTTGCTAACTGTAGATAATGCATGCACATGACTGTAAAGCTGCCGTCCAGTTGGGCGAGTGTTGAGCAAGACTAGTAATTGTGGTACTCACAGTACATATAAAGTATCTTGTATAGTGACTATTGTGAGCCACTTGTTGAATCACTTGTGATATAACAAGATTATCGATATGTATTTGTGTAAATTTTGTGTAAATGATTGTATATGAACATGTATACATTCAAATAATAATTGTGTAACTACCTTCAAAAAATTGTCACTTGCTTAGCTAAATGAACTATGGGGTTCAGTTCCTAAACCGATGTGCTTGTAGACCTTTCCACCACCGCCCCACGGGATGGGTATGGGGTGCATAATGAAAGAACTTGAAATTTCAACATGATATATATAGATGTGTGTGTGTGTGTGTGTGTGTGTGTGTGTGTGTGTGTGTGTGTGTGTGTGTGTGTGTGTGTGTGTGTATGCTCGTATAATGTGACGTGTAGTGCATATATGGTGGTAGAATGTGGTATGTACATATATACTATATATACGACTACTCATATCATGTGGTTACAGGTCGTATATAGTATATATACAATCTGTAATCAATATAAACTATATATTCGGTCCTAGAATATGAGCTTAATTAAATAGTGAATATTTATTCGCATTTTCAATTAAAGGTTTTTGTCACACAACGTCACAACCTTTAATATTTATTTGAATGATTTGTGAAATTCGTTGTTAAACCAAAATAATGTAACTTTATAATTGAAATAATTTATAGAAAAAAAGACTATATTTGTGATTAAAATTCAATAAATTATTCAGTTATTTCTTATTTCCTGACCCCTGATGTGCCCCATGTGCTGAGCCGTCTTTAACATTTCTTTGTCTACTTACCTACAGCTTCCCATTATGGTCTGTGGAGTCCATCATTTTACCTCCTGTTCCCTCCGGCTCTTTTATGTTTCCTGTTATCTCCAGTTATTTTTTGTTTCCTGTTATTTCCAGCTATTTTATGTTTCATGTTCTTTCTGGCTATTGTGTGTTTCCTGTTCACTCTTGTTCCGGTTTTTCGTTGTCCTTTCCAGCGGTTTTCATGTCTTTTTCTTCTTGTTTTCTTCAGCGGGTATGTGTTTTCTCTTCTTGTCTCACGATGTTTCGGCATTCTACTACTAGGGTTCTCTTTGTCACAGTTGAGCACATCACATGTGCTCCTTTGTCCGACTGAAGAACATTTTTAGTTCGACAAATTTTCCTGACATCTAATTTGTCATGCAAACACCGACGTTGGTCTCTCTAACTCACTCTCTCTATCTCTCACTCTCTCTCAGTATTTTCCACCAGTGTATTTCGTTGACGTTATTGTCTTGGAGACTTTCTTATTTGACTAGAATACTGCACCTCAAAATCGTCTTCTGTCTTCGTAAATACGAAGGTCAAATAGTGATTCATTTATCTTTCCTCAGTTTTGTGGCTGATAGTGTGTTGAATTGATGTCTGATCTGTTACATCCAGAATTTACGTTTTTCTAACCAGCTTGGTCCATAAAGCAGTATATAGGGAGTTTAGGGATATTACAACTACATACCATAATCCTTTGGTTGTACTAATTGGAATTCCGTATTACAACTTTGTTTTACCATCATCTTTAGTCTATGCCCTATTAGTTGGTGGGTATTTATAAAGTTAATCTAGTTTTTTAATCACAATTTTTGTATTTTATTTTATCACAATTCATTTCATTTTTTAACACAATATTTTTATTTGTTTATCATTTTTCTTTTATCACAAATTTAATACTTTTTATGCCGTTCCCCCAATGAAATTGTTTAAGTTGTTTAAGCCCCATAAACACACTTTTAATATTTGTTCTTTATCATTGTGTTGAAAATCCAAGTTCTCCTAATCACACACACCATCCTAGAACATTATTGAATGTAACAGTCCTTGACGAGCTTGTAATTTGAAACACACTGCACCGCATTTCTCCTCGCTTAATGAAAATGATATTTATAACACATAGAAGCAACGAGGAGAAACCAAACGAACAGGGTTATTGGTGGGTATTAGCACGGTAGGATACTAAATATTGCAATGTGAAACCGTAACCACCCTTCACATTGACAGGTGGTTTCCGTAACTGTGAAAATAGTTTAACTTTAACATTCTCTATCACTTTAACTGACAGTTTAACCTTAACTTTACTCTGTTACTTTACAGTTACTCTGTTATGCTAAAATGACAAAGTAACTGTCAAAAATAATAACTGTCACTATTTTTTGACAGTAACTGAGGAAAAATAGTGACGAAGCTTCGAAACTTGTTTCTGTAGTCGAGATTAAGTAGGAGAGGTGGGAGATGCCTCCCTAAACACCCGAGGTGGTGGGAGTTAATGGCTATACAACCAGCGAGCGATGGCGACGTAACTAAAACAGTGATGCCGTTACTGTCAATGGGTATACAAGGTTGGTACGACTACACTTAACTGTAATTTCGGATGTAATCGAAGAAGTAATCATGACTGTGGTGCTGTGTCGCGTGAGGCGCATCTACGGCCCTCCAAGAGCAGTTTTGCCTAGTCAAAAGTAAAGCATAGGATTAAACTGAGAGCTATTGTGGGGGTGCGCGAAGACCGAATTAAGCTACTGAGGCGTAGTGAAATGATTTAATTGGTTTACCGATTAAATTGCGGTCTTGGAGAAATCTGAATAAGTTACTGTGAAATATAGTGTTATAGTGTGCAATGCTCAGTGGCATTTATGGTAAAATTGTCGTAATATTAAGGTTCCTTGGATAACTTGTTCTATGGTTATAGCACAGATTTGGGGCACTGTTGACACTCATTTCAATAAGTTACAAGGAATAGTGCATGTGCGCACCTGTGAGTTACAGTGCCGTAAAAAAAATATGACATATATTGATGGGAGAATTAAAGTGATATAATGCGATAATAATAATATGAATCAATAAATAGTGGTAAGGTACTCGTAGGAATAACATTGAATAATATAGCATATTGCGGTGATTAACGGTGCATTGAATAGCTCACAGAATTGTTTTACAGCCATTACCGGTAACTTCTTTAATCAGTGATTTTAACAGTCTTTAGTGAATTGGTGCGTGGAAACTCAGTAAAATAATTCAAGTGAATTGAACTGACGGTGACTATTAATAGTAGAAATATATTGGAACTTTTATAATGATGGATGCCTTTTTTTTATTAATACATGAGGTACATCTGCATTAGTGCAGCTACCCTCGACTATATGAAGTGGAGTACAGTGTGTCAAAAAAGCTAACTACGTGATGCTATAAAATCCCCATCACACAGGATGGTTAGTCACACAGAGGCATGTGATAGGCAGTCTGCAATGGCAGACTCCGGAAGCATTTTGAAGATGTCATCAACGCAAGATTGAATAAGATAGCAGTGGTAATAAAAGATCCCATCTCGCAGGATGGTTAGTCATACAGGGCCATGTGTTTAATAGCCTGCACTGGCAAATTTTGGGTACACTGTGAGGATATCTTCAAGAATACGAGAATGAATAAAGTAATTGCAAAGCTCCAGGTACCTCATGCCAACTGGTCTGAAAGGTCTAATAACTGGGCATTCAGTGATGTAGTGCGGTAGATCGTGCCGTAGTTCCTGCTCACAGAGTTTGCAACTGGAGTGCTCAGGATTGGGAGATCCGTCACCTGCAGCCACCTGCCACAGGTAACGGTAACCCAACCTGATCCTTGCAACCACTGTGTCGCACAGTCTGGTGTACGTTTTGTGCTGCCCATAGATATAGGTTTTAGATCTGAACAAATCATAGCTTTTTATACTAGTACTTTCAGGTCGTTGGGAGTCGGTAATTTTTTTCCTATCAGACCTGAGTGTTTGGACCAGCACAGTTTTGACAGCAGAGATGGGGATACCTAGATCTAATTCAACTTCATCCTTGTTACACGCTAATTTGGCTGCAATGTCTGTCTCATTATGATGCGTTATATTTATATGTGAAGGTATCCATACTTGATGGATGCCTAATAAAAAAAACAAGGAGAACTCTTCGGAATTTACACTCCATATTTAACTACCTTGTGCCCACGAATTCTCAGACTAGCAAAGACTGATGCGAATGATTATGTAGAACCGGTTTTCGACGACCAGAGAGAAGTATTATCGGTACAAGGCATAGTTGGCATAGATTATAAACGTGGTGGATCTATTGTTTAGCTTTTCTTAGCGACTATAGGTCTTCCCTTTGTGACTGTGAAAATAAAATTCTTATTATGTGGTGGATTGACTCCAGAGGGGTATTGTATTAATTAATAGGAAATTAACTTCCAGTTTTAAGAATTATCTATGTCCAGAAGGCGACAGGGAAGGTTGGGACTTCTGTTGGGAATTTTTTTTGTATATAGTGTTTTGCGATTACGAAAAACTATGTTGAGGTGCGATCATTTCTGAGGTGATTTGTGGAACGAACATCACTGGTGGAGTTTGAAGAGCAACAGTAAATAGGATATGCTGATCAGGGACACATCTTGCATCATTGTATTCCCTCTGAGGCGTAGCGCGAGTTAAGGTTGATTCACTCAAATACATAGATACAGCCTTAAAAAAATTTGTTAATGGTAATTTTGTTATTATTTAAAAAAAAACAGAAATCCTAAGTGAGTTTGGATTTATAATTTGTCGTCAGCCATTGACGTCAGAGAATGAAAAAGTGATCACAATATTTATAAAAAATATTAAATAAATTATTTCAAAGAACTGGGTCAGTTCTCAGCGATAACCCCAGTGTAAAACGTCATAAAGAAAATAAAGAAGGAATACAGTCCGACATAATGTTAATCTAAACAACTGCACAAACAAAAGCGGCATTCTATAAATGTATACAGGTACTGTGACCACGAAAGTGGACGACCTGGTAGGACTGATGGCAGTGTCCCCCCGACAATAGCAAACTGAGGGAGCGCAAGTATTGATATTCCGGAGCCGAGTTCACCTCCAGTGGGATCCGGGTTTACCTCCAGTGGGAGCTTGGGTACACTAAAGAGAGAGAGATTTGAGGGAACTTTTTGCACGTTGATGCCCTCGAATTTAGCCGGGGGAATAAGGTCCAGGAGTGACAGATCCTCGGAGATTAATTCCTTTGGTCACATTAAAAATGGAGGCGCACCTGTAGGCTGAAAAACGTTCGGAGGGAGGGAGGGAAAAAATTACATTGTGAACAGAGACTCTGCTTGTTGGTCAGTTACAACGTCCGAACCAACTGGGTGCAGTTCGGGGGGGGGGGTGTTACACATGGTGATGGGCCCACAGGGTGTGTTGCTCCCACATGGTGTGTGTGTGTGGTGTGTGTGTGGCCGGGGGGGGGGGGTTACACATGGTGATGGGCCCACAGGGTGTGTTGCTCCCACATGGTGTGTGTGTGGGCGGGGGGGGGTTACACATGGTGATGGGCCCACAGGGTGTGTTGCTCCCACATGGTGTGTGTGTGTGTGTGGGCGGGGGGGGGGGGTTACACATGGTGATGGGCCCACAGGGTGTGTTGCTCCCACATGGTGTGTGTGTGTGTGTGGGGGGGGGGGGGGGGTTACACATGGTGATGGGCCCACAGGGTGTGTTGCTCCCACATGGTGTGTGTGTGTGTGGGCGGGGGGGGGGTTAGTCGCCGTGTAGGTGCGATCCAAATACTCAAAAATAGAGAGCCTCACCTGCAGTGTGTCATGGTGAATAGTTCAAACTTAATTAAGTCCGTTACACAGAATATTGATCCCTGTGAATTTAAAATAAAAGGTAAGTAGAAGTGACTCTGAGAAAGCCTTAACTTAAACTCAACTAAAGTCTTGAAATTACCTTCAATTTCTGAAGATACTGCTTAAAATGTTACGATATTATTTTCCACGGCTGATGATGGGATTAAAAAAAATAAAAATTTTACAAATTTGAGGAAAATAATTTTGCTTAACTGACGTGATTGCTTTGAGGGAAAAATACTGTGAGGTTCGTTTACAAAATATGTCACGGTTTGTCGTGATAATCTCGTACGTTTTAAGCAGATGTTGAATAGAGTTATTGCAAGAAGCATGCAGTTGTCTGCATATCTTACACTGATAACGACAAATAAATGATAATAGAAACACACTTCCCAAGGAATCATACTTAATTTATTAAGAATGTTAGAACATATGTATATGATAGAATTTTCCCACATCACAGCCAATCTTTAATTAATCAGAAAATATCAAATAAGGTTTCTATACTACTTATTAGTTATATATATTAGATTTCTATTAGTGTTTATATATAAGATTTTCCTTGCGATGTATTAACTAGTTGATATAAGTTTTCTATGTTGCTTCCTTATCTCGCTAATTCTTCACACTAAACCATTCAATGAATGGCTTATCTCCTTGGTTCATCACACTAAACCATCCTCCACCATCACCCTGCAATAATATTCACCTTCTTCTCCTCCTTATGTTCATTTTCGTTCTTTTTTCCTCTACTTCCTCTTCCTTCTTCCTCTCGTTACTCCACTTTCATTCTCAGCCTCGCTCCCCAGTTCCATTTGCCCCCCCCCCCAGAATTCCTACAAAGTCTGCTCAGTCCCGAAAAAGTCTATTAATATGGGAATTGAACAGGAGTCCCAAAGAAGGTTCCCGGAATGGACCTCCACTCACAGTTTTATTCCCGCCGTTTGAGCAGAAAGTTGAATTTANTGAGGTGGTTGGGGATCTTAAACCCAAAACGGAGTTCTAGTTGTTGCACCAGACTGTTACTTGCGGACAGCAGTCCAAATCACTGCCTGACAGAACAACAGCCGACTTCGGCAGCCACACTCACTCATGAGTCAACAAAGATCCTCTGTTCAGGTCCTCGAGGCTCACCACCAATATATATATCTCTAGGTCCTCAAAAACATCAGTGAAGGCACTTCTGCAGTTTTCTCAATCTGCTGCGCAATACAACAGCTTCAAGGTCATGTACTCGAACATAGGATTACAAGCAAGGCTAGTGAGCTTAGGGAAAGAGCACAAGAAGTAAACCCAGATGTAATTGGACTCACAGAAACAAAACTGTCAGGAATCATACAAAATGCGGTGTTTCCCCAGAACTACACTGTAATAAGGAAAGAGAGGGAAGGAAGGGAAGGAGGTGGAGTGGCTCTACTGATGAGAAAGGAATGGAGTTTCGTGGAGATAGTTATTCCAGGCTGCGAAGGGTTCAGAGACTTCATAACAGGCACCATAACGATGGGAGGACCAAGAGTAGTAGTAGCAGTTATATATAACCCACAATCAAATGTCAAAAGACCCATGCAAGAGAATGACAGAAACAACATAGCTGTTAACACTATAATTGAGAGAGCAGCCGCTACTGCCTGTAGACAATCAATCCCATTTGCTCATAATGGGGGACTTTAATCACCGAAGGACAGACTGGGAAAACAAGGAACAGCATGGAGGTGAGGAAACATGGAGAACGAAACTGATGGAGGTGACGACTAGAAACGTTTTAAGTCAGCATGTCAAGGGGACCACGAGAATGAGAGGCAATGAGGAACCAGCAAGACTCGACCTAGTATTCATTCTGAATGATTCAGACATAAGGGAAATCGGCCTCGAAGCCCCCGTGGGTATGAGCAATCACAGTGTACTTTAGTTTGAGTATCTGGTCGAAGAAGGGTTAATTTACTCAAGGAAGGGACCAGAAAGCAAGAGGCCGGCATTCCGGAAGGGAAACTATGAAGAGATAAGGAAATTCCTAACTGATATAGCTGGGAAACAGAGCTCAGAGGAAAGTCAATTCAAGACATGGATTACATCACACAGAAGTGTAAGGAGGCAGCAGACAAGTTCGTCCCAGTTCAAAAGGAAAAAATTAAATGCAGATGAGAAACCCATGGTTTAATCAGAGTTGCAAGCTAGCAAAGGAACTAAGTAAAATGGCGTGGAGAAACTATAGAAACAACAGAACACTAGAGAGCAGAGAAAGATACCAGAGCGCCAGGAATGAATACGTCAGGGTGAGAAAAGAGGTAGAGAGGCAATATGAAAATGACATAGCGAGCAAGGCAAAGACTCAACCCAAACTCCTGCATAGCCATAACAGGAGAAAACGACAATGAAGGAAGAGGCAATGAAACTGAGGCTAGGGGCAGAAAGATTCACTACAAACGACAAGTGTGCGAGGAACTCGATAAGAAATTCCAAAAGGACTTCACCTCAGAACAAGGAGAATTTCCAGAGATAAGAGAGGAAATATGAAATCAGACACCACTAGAGGAGTTTGTGATTACCAATGAGGAGGTGAGGAAGCATATGCTAGATTTGGACGTGACAAAGGCTATAGGCCCGAATAGAATCTCACCATGGATTCTAAAGGAAAGAGCAGGACCTCTGTGACTGCCACTCTCCATGGTGTACAACAAATCACTGGTAACAGGTGAACTGCCAAAAATTTGGAAGATGGCCAATGTAGTCCCAATATACAAGAAGGGTGATAGGCTGGAGGCACTGAACTACAGGAGAGTGACCCTAACTTGCATTACATTCAAGATGATGATGAAGATTGTGCGAAAAAAGCTAGTAGAACATCTGGAGCAAAGGAACTTTGTAACACAATATCAGCATGGGATCAGAGATGGCAAATCATGCCTAACAAGTTTAATTGAGCTCTATGACCAGTCAACAAAAATTTAGCAAGAGAGAGAGGGCTGGGCACACAGCATATTTCTAGACGGCCAGAAAGCCTTTGACACAGTACCACATAAGTGACAAGTGCCCAAACTGGAGATGCAGGCAGGAGTGAAAGGGAAGGTACTCCACTGGATAAGGGAGCACCTAAGAAACAGAACACAGTGAGCCACTGTGTTCTAGGAGTGGCGAGGAGTCACCATTGGAGTCCCACAGGGATCAGTCCTTGGACCTATACTGTTTCTGATATTCGTAAATGATCTCCCAGAAGGAACTGACTCGTTCCTTTTCAATGTTTGCTGATGATGCAAAAATTATGAGGAGGATCAAGACAGGGAAAGATAGAATGAGACTACAAGATGACCTAGACAAACTGAAGGAATGGTCCAACAAATAGCTACTAAACTTCAACCCAAGATAATGATAGTGAAACTAGAAGAAGGAACTAGGAGGCCAGTCAGTGGATACCGAATGGGAGATGAAGTCCTTCACGAAACGGACAGAAAGATCTAGGAGTTCATATCCCGCCGAACCTGTCTCCTGAAGCCCACATCAAAAGAATAACATCAGCGGCGCATGCGAGGCTGGCTAACATCAGAACTGCTTTCAGAAACCTGTGTAAGGAATCCTTCAGAACCTTGTATAGCATATATGCAAGACCAATCCGGGAGAATGCGTCCCCAGCATGGAGCCCGTACCTTGTCAAGCACAAGACGAAGCTGGAAATAGTTCAGAGGTATGCCACTAGGCTAGTCCCAGAACTGAGAGGCATGAGTTATGAGGAAAGGCTGTGTGAACTGCACCTCACGTCGCTGGAAGACAGAAGAGCTCGAGGAGACATGATCACTACATACAAAATTCTTAGGGGAATTGACTAGATAGACAAGGATGTTTTATTTAACATGGGTGGTACACACACAAGGGGACACAGGTGGAAGATGAGTACCCAAATGAGCCACAGAGACAATAGAAAGAACTTTTTCAGTTTCAGAGTTGTTAGTAAACGGAATGCATTAGTCAGTGATGTGGTGGTGGCTGACTCCATTCGCAGTTTCAAATGTAGATATGATAGAGCCCAGCAGGCACAGGAATCTGTACATCAGTTGAGTGACGGTTGAGAGGCGGAACCAAAAAGCCAAAGCTCAACCCCCGCAAACATAACTAGGTGAGTACAACTAGGTTAGTACAGGGAACTATATTCTTCCTTCTTCCAGGAGATCAACGACGTACGACCATCTCTGACGACTGCTGTAACTCAAGTGAAGTCACGACGTTCTGCCAGCGTCACGTCACGTCACCAAAGTATCGACATCTCATTCCATGTCACTCTTAATCAGACGCTCATCCTCCGCTTGTATTCTTAAATTACTCACTGACGTTTATTATATATTTTATTCCTTTGATTTATTAATTTCTGGTCTGGAAATCAGAATAACTCTCACTGGGTAGACTCATTCCACCCAGGCTACATGGGGTCATAACACGGTCTATTTGTGCTTGCATAATCAAGCACCCACTCTTGGATCCCAACTTTCTTGGCACCGGTTGTTTAAAGCAATGACTGCTGGCCTATTTCTCTATGATATCTACTTTTAAAATGATGAATAATGTTTGCTTCCACAACTTGCTCCTTTTGTTCATTTCATTTTCCCACTACTCTTATACTAAAAAAAAAGTTCCAATATATCTATGACAGCTGAGTTTCCAGCTTACACTGATGCCTCCTTGTTTTGTTGGTATTTAATATGAACATTTCGTCAATTTTCACTATGTCGAGCCCCCCCCCTAAGTATTTTATACATTTATCATACCTCCCCGCTCCCTCACTTTTTTTTTAGCGTAGTCAGGTTTAGTTCCTTCAGTCGCTCTTCATACCCCATCGCAATTCTGGGAGGAGCCTTGTCACAAACTTGTGGACCTTTTCCCACTTTCCTTTTGTGTTTCTTCAGGAGGGGGACAACATACTCCAAGACAGGTCTCACGTAGGTAGTGTAAAGAGCTCTAAATGCCTCCTTACTGAGGTTTCTAAATGTTGTTGGACGTTTGCTAGCATAGAGTATGCTGCTGTTGTTATCCTATTTATATGGGTCTCAGGAGTTAGATTAAGTGTTACGTCCACTCTCAGGTCTCTTTCTCGAATCCTCACAGGAAGGAAATTTCCCTTCATTGTGTACTGTACCTTTTGTCTCCTATCACCTAGTCCCATTTTTATAACTTTACACTTGCTCGAGTTGAACTCCAGTAGACATTACTCCTGTAACACGTGGGGCGGGGGGTCTCTGATGTTCTGATTGATGACTCGACCCCTTTCTTTCTCTCTCTGCCTGTATTCTTACTTTAGTTCTTTACCAAGGGACCCCAAAACTTTCACCTTTAGCCGACCCCACGCCACGTGGTCTCAAGACGATTGACCGTCTTGAGATTCTACACCCGTATGACGTGACATAGACTTTTAGCAAAACCCTAGGGTCACCTTTCCGCCGCCACCACCAGGCCATTAACACTGAGCAATGATCGAGGTCTGGATCGATCACGCTAAATAATCAACCTTGGGGCTTGATCCCCACTAGTAACATATAACCTTAAATCTTAAGTGTGGAGTTAATTAAAATCGATGGGAATGATGGATTCGGTGTTAGAATCGGCGCCCAATTCAACTCGGCCACGTGGGGACCACGTGACAAGGATCAATTCACATAAATATACAGAAATGGAAATAATGAAAATGCACATTACTAACTAAATGGTTTTTTCAAAAACTAAACAAGATCTAAAGAAGCGGCACTCACTAACTGAACACGCCCTGACTTTAAATTTAAAGGCAATGATTGAACCTATTCCTATAAAACTCTGAGCAACTATACCTTTCTATAGACCAGCTGGTGGAGTGCTGGTCTTGGATCGAGAGGTGAGATGGTTACCTCTCCCAGTCGCTCCTGAAACCACACTGATCTCTCTCTCTGCTCCTCTACCCAGACGCTCAGAGCATTGCATTCATCCGCATCGTTAAGTTACTCACAAGGCTTAAGTTATAACAATTAACCTCTGTTGTACTGAATGACCCAGATTGGTTGAATATTGTAACTGAAGTTAAATTACAAAAGCATCTTAAGGAAGAGCTATTCCCAATTACAAAATGGCTATTTGACCTTTGAGAATATAGAGGACATGGAACCTGGTGACCTATGACCGCTAGGTCACTCCGCAATAAGGAGTAGTCCTGACCTGTGACGTCACTGATGGTGACAAACTCATTCTTCAAATAATTAGAATACTCTGGATATTATAACCAGTAATACTATACAATACAATTTGAATACAAAATGAATGAAGGCTAATTTCTCTAAATAAGTGAATACTATAGGATGATTCATTATACGAACTATGAGCAAAGGCGTCAATTATTTTCACCGCGAATTCCCTGGGGGATGCTCCCGGGGTCACCACGTGGTCCAGCTTCCCATTCTCCCTTTTAGCTAAAACATTCTGGATAATTCTTACAACAAACCTAGTTTGTTACACTCCGACCATCTCTGCAACTTGTTCAAGTCCTCTTGAAGGACCCTACAATCCTCATCTGTCATAATTCTTCTCATTAAGTTTGTGTTATCCACAAATATAAAATATAGGACTCGACTCCTGTAGACATGTCGTTTACGTATATCAGAAACAGAACTGGTCCCAGCACCGATCCTTTAGGTACTCCACTTGTTACTGTTCGTCAGTCCGACTTCTCGCTCCTTACTGTTACTCTGGCACCTGCCTGTTAAGTAATTCATTATCCAAGCTAGGGCTTTTCCGCTTACTCCCGCCTGCTTCTCAGATAGTAGTCTCCAGTATGGCACTGTATCAAAGACTTTTTGGCAGTCCAGAAATATGCACTCCCCATCCTTCTCTTTCCTGCCTTATTAATGATACTTTATTACAGAATTCATGAAGGTGTGTTAGGCATGATCTCCCTAAACCCATGTTGATGTTTATTGACCTAATTCACTTAAAGTATGTAACCAGTCATAAGCCGATTATTCCTTTGAGTACTTTGCAGGCGACGTGTTACTATATCAACGCCATCTGTTAAGAGAGGTATGGCAAAGACTACGCCATCTGCTGAGCACCCCCCTCCCGACCCTGATTTTCTGTTCCCCGCTGGAAGGTTATGAACGAATTTGATCCCGTGTGTAGTTTCCTTCTTCCTACTCACATTTTTGTCTGCAGAAGTGTGGTGGAGAGTATCTTTGTCAACAGGAATAACTTCACCCAGGGCAGTTGGGCAGTTGTCTTGGACTCAAGACGTGTTCAAGCGGGAACACGTGGCCAAGTCGGTATAAATAGTGAGTTGTCTGGAGATACTTAGTGAAGTATAATTGACTGTACCGACGTACCCCGGGGTGACCAGAATGAGTTACGAGATGGAAGTATTGGCTGTCAGGAAAGGCTTATTGTAAGCCTGTGTGGAGTTCTGCCTGTGTGGGATGGAGACTTCTGTCGGTGTGTGGCTGGAGACTTCTGCCAGTGTGTGGCTGGAGACTTCTGCCAGTGTGTGGCTGGAGACTTCTGCCAGTGTGTGGCTGGAGACTTCTGCCAGTGTGTGGCTGGAGACTTCTGCCAGTGTGTGGCTGGAGACTTCTGCCAGTGTGTGGCTGGAGACTTCTGCCAGTGTGTGGCTGGAGACTTCTGCCAGTGTGTGGCTGGAGACTTCTGCCAGTGTGTGGCTGGAGACTTCTGCCAGTGTGTGGCTGGAGACTTCTGCCAGTGTGTGGCTGGAGACTTCTGCCAGTGTGTGGCTGGAGACTTCTGCCAGTGTGTGGCTGGAGACTTCTGCCAGTGTGTGGCTGGAGACTTCTGCCAGTGTGTGGCTGGAGACTTCTGCCAGTGTGTGGCTGGAGACTTCTGCCAGTGTGTGGCTGGAGACTTCTGCCAGTGTGTGGCTGGAGACTTCTGCCAGTGTGTGGCTGGAGACTTCTGCCAGTGTGTGGCTGGAGACTTCTGCCAGTGTGTGGCTGGAGACTTCTGCCAGTGTGTGGCTGGAGACTTCTGCCAGTGTGTGGCTGGAGACTTCTGCCAGTGTGTGGCTGGAGACTTCTGCCAGTGTGTGGCTGGAGACTTCTGCCAGTGTGTGGCTGGAGACTTCTGCCAGTGTGTGGCTGGAGACTTCTGCCAGTGTGTGGCTGGAGACTTCTGCCAGTGTGTGGCTGGAGACTTCTGCCAGTGTGTGGCTGGAGACTTCTGCCAGTGTGTGGCTGGAGACTTCTGCCAGTGTGTGGCTGGAGACTTCTGCCAGTGTGTGGCTGGAGACTTCTGCCAGTGTGTGGCTGGAGACTTCTGCCAGTGTGTGGCTGGAGACTTCTGCCAGTGTGTGGCTGGAGACTTCTGCCAGTGTGTGGCTGGAGACTGTGGTGTCTGTATATAGCTGAGATAGTCTTGGTAGTAAGGTTGATGTAAAGTCATTCCTGGTTACTGACTTTAATACTTATAAACGATTACATGATTATGGCTCCCAAGCTTGGCAGGCGTCCTGTGCGCTCTTGTTTACCTCCTCTCTCTCTGTGGTGTCCAGCCGCCGCACATAGAAAACGGATGGTACCATTTTCTGTGAACATGACATCCCTCCTTTTCTTTAAAAAGAATGAATACAGGATGTCTACCATGCTTGTAGCACAAAGCAAAGTTATTGACACAAAGTAAGTTATTAACATATCAAGAGATATTGCATACATTTAACATTAATTAAACACACAAAGAATTTAAACAATCTTTACCACAAAGGATTTCAATGTTAAAAATACATATGCAATGTTAAACAAACATGAAAGAAACTGTAATACAAAGTTACAAAATATTGAATGAGAGATCTGCATTATTCAAACAATATTAAATTTAGTTCAGCATAACAAGTAAATACTTTGCATTACATAGGAACACAATTAATCATCATATCGTGTAAGGCGTTTAACATGACGTTTAGGACGAGAGTCCTTAAGTACAAGAATATCCCTTGATGAATTGTTTATCGAGTTATAACTCATTTTTTCTTTTTCTTTTGCACGACTTTGCACTTCATTTTCTACACTATTTGGAATCACTTTGAAATAAGCCATATTACGTGTTATACTATGATCTCTATTACTCGCTGTTACCATAGTTCCTTTTACACTAATCACTTTATATGGTTTTGTATCATACGGCATATCTAGCTTTCCCTCTTTTTTCTTTTTAACGAGAACAGTATCTCCAACCTTTATGAATTGTTCCTTTGCACGTTGATCATGAGCAATTTTCATTTTGCCCTTCGCTAGTGCATCCTTCTGAGCGAGACGTTTATCCGTTACCTTGGCTGGCATGACAGGTAGTGCGATTCTCATAGGACGTCCAAATAAAAGTTCGCCAGGCGACTTGCCCAGTGTTCCATGCGGTGTTGCACGGTAGTTCCTGAGAAAAGCATACATAGCTTGTTTCCAGGATCGTCCTTCGGCATGAGCACAGCGTACAGCTTTCATGAGAGGTTGCATGAATCTCTCGACTTCTCCATTTGCTTGTGGATGTAGTGGCATCACACGGCGGTGTTTGAATCCAATATGCTCAGCAAAGTTGACAAAGTCTTGTCCATTAAATGGCGGTCCATTGTCCGTCTTGACAACTTCAGGAATGCCAAAGTTTGAAAAGATCTTGTCGAGTTTCGGGATGACGGCCTTTGCAGATGTGGAAGTGATGATTTCTACTTCTGGATAACGTGAGTGATCATCAATGACTACCATCAAGTACTCTCCAGTTGGTAGCGGTCCACAGAAATCCATCGATACTTCCATCCATGGTGCAGCAGGTAGTGGTGAAGGTTGTAGAGGTGTTGGTCTTGAAGTATCCACTGCAGCTTGGCAAGGGACACAGGCATCATGCATGTCCTTAGCTTGACGATCAATGCCAGGAAACCATACCTTTTCTCGTAGCAGCTGTTTGGTCCTTACAAGACCTTGGTGTCCTTGATGTGCAAGCTTCAGAGCACGTTGCTGGAGAACAGCTGGAATAACGATACGAGTACCTCGCAGCACGGTGTCGCGTTGTTGCGTAACACTTAATTCTGTCTGGATGCGTTCAAGTGCTTTGAATGCATCTTGGTCAACTCCTGAGGGTGGGATGCGTGGAAACTTTTTCTTGGTCAATGCATCCACTGTTGCTTGCAGAGTTGGGTCCTCTAGGGTTGCAGTACGATTTCATCAAGAGTGAGAGCCTTAGGGACTGCATCACAGGTTACAGAGTGTACATATTCCTCGGCAACTTGCTGATGCTTGGTGATGGTGAAACTGTTGGCAGGATGTCGACTGATGTAATCAGCGGGATTGCCTGCACCTGGCTTGTATTTCACCGTAAAGTTGTATGGTTGCAGACGAAGAGCCCATCTCTCAATGCGAGCTGGTGGTTTGGACTTTGGATTATTGAAGATGGTCTCCAACGGTTTGTGGTCAGTGACTATCGTGGTAAAGGGTGCACCAAGCAGATACACATTGAAGTGTTCACAGCCCCATACAAGAGCAAGAGCTTCCTTCTCTGTCTGACTGTATCGTTGCTCAACATCTGTGAGAGAACGGCTGGCGTAGGCAATTACTACTCTTGAATCTGGTTGACCAGGTTTGTGTTGGGCTAACACAGCACCTAAACCAACAGGACTAGCATCCACCGTTAACTCAGTGTCCATTGATGGATCAAAGTATGCAGCAGTCGCATTTTCTACTAGTGCATCTTTCACAGCATCAAATGCATTTTGCTCGACATCGCTCC
The DNA here is from genome assembly GCA_020271785.1 of Procambarus virginalis. Taxonomy (NCBI): domain Eukaryota; kingdom Metazoa; phylum Arthropoda; class Malacostraca; order Decapoda; family Cambaridae; genus Procambarus; species Procambarus virginalis. The sequence continues at coordinate 5,531,978 of WNGS01135237.1, forward strand.
AGTACCATGATGCATTTTTCTTCAGGAGCTCACGTAGAGGCTTCGTAATGGTAGCAAAATCTGGAATGAAGCGAGAACAGTAGTTTGCCATTCCCAGAAAACTATGTACTTCAGTGGATGTTGAAGGAGGTGCAGCATTCTTGATATCTGCAACTTTCTTAGGATCTGGAGACAGACCTTTGTCACTAAGTACATGTCCAAAGAATTCAATTTTATGTTGATTGAACTCACACTTTGCTCGGCTTAGCGTCAAATTCTTTTCTCGTAAGCGTTGCAATGTTGCACGAAGAGCTTTGTCGTGTTCAGCTTGGGTACGGCCATAAACAATGATGTCATCAGACATGTTGTCAGCATTAGGTATATCTTGCAATACCTGGCTGATGATGTGCTGGAATACTTCAGCAGCACTGTTAATACCAAAACTCAGGCGCTTGTACCTATACAGACCTCGATGTGTCGTAAACGTTGTGATGAATCGACTCTCATCATCAAGTTCAAGCTGATGATAGCCCTTGTTTAAATCTAACTTGCTGAATACAGTTGCACCATTCAAGCGGTAGATCATATCATCTACAGTGGGTGTAGGATGGCGTTCACGCATTATTGCCTTGTTGGGAACACGCATGTCTACACAAATGCGTATCTCATCTGGATTCTTCGGCTTTGGTGGAGTGACAATTGGGCTTACCCATGGTGTTGGGCCTGTTACCGGTTCAATGATATCTAGTTCTATCAGCCTATCCAGTTCGGCATCGACTTTCTTGCGAGTATGGAATGGTTGTCGGCGATGTGGTTGGGCAACTGGAATTACATCTGGGTTGATATGCAGATGTACCTTGCTATCAGTATAACAACCTATGGATTTAAACCGATCAGAAAATTCAGCAACAATAGCATCAACATTGTTTGCAGATTCCACTGCTACAGCATTAGAAAGCTGAAGTAGCCCCAATTTGGTTGAAGTCTTGTAACTGAGTAAAGACTCCTTTGCATTCCTAACAACATGGAATGTAGTAATGAGCATTGCC
>WNGS01135237.1:5562968-5573522 GCA_020271785.1 Procambarus virginalis
ACCTTTTCTCAGCTGCTCTTCTCACACTAACATACTCGTTCCTGGGTCTCTGGTATCTCTCTCTACTTTCTGGTGTTCTGTTATTACGGAAGTTCCTCTATGCCCTTTTGTTCAAGTTTGTTTTTGCTTTCATACATTCCTTATTAAACCACGGATTCTTCTTTTGCTTCTCGGTTTTTTCCTGTCGGACCGGGATGAACCTGTTTACCGCCTCCTGACACTTTTGGGTGACATGGTCCATCGTGTCTTGTACGGACATGGTTCTGAGTTCTGTGTCCCATTGTATATCCCTTAGGAATTTATTCATCTCCTCATAGTTTCCATTTCGGTACACCTGAACTTTGTTTCCCAGTTCTTTTTTGAGGGAGATAATTCCTATCTCAACCAGGTACTCAAAGCTCAATACACTATGATCACTCATTCCCAAGGGGGCTTCCAACTTAACTTCCCTTATATCCGACTCATTTAGGGTAAATATCAGATCAAGCAAAGCTGGTTCATCCTCTCCTCTCATTCTTGTCGGTCCCTTGACGTGTTGACATAGAAAGTTTCTTGTTGCCACGTCCAGCAGCTTAGCTATCCATATGTCTGGTCCTCCATGTGGGTCTCTATTCCCCCAATCTATCTTCCCATGGTTGAAGTCTCCCATGATTAGTATTTTTTATGTATATATATATATATATAAATATATATATATATATATATATATATATATATATATATATATATATATATATATATATATATATATATATATATATATATATATATATGTTCATAGGTGTATTTGCGGCGAGGCAGATGCTGACGAATATGGATTGCATGGCCTGCACTGTGGAAAATCTGGTGGTTGGCACACTAGACACGACGAAGTCAACATCATTAAAAGAAGCCTTGCCTCTGCTCAGTGTCCAGCGGAGAGAGAGCCCCGCAACCTTCTGAACCGTGACTCTGTTAGCTTTGCCAGCCGACCAGACGGAATCACACTGCGTCCGTAGAAGGGTGGCAGACAGTTGGCATGGGACTATACTTGCGTTTCCACCCTGGCAGCCACATACATCAACCTCTCTGCCGGCACAGCAGGAGCCGCGGCGACACACAGAGAAAGAGACAAGTCATCCAAGTACAGGCAATTAGATCATCGGTACAACTTCGTTCCAATAGGGTCTGAGACCCTAGGCCCAAGGGGAGAGAGTGCAAGAAGGTTTCTTAAGGATCTTGGTTCCAAGCTCATTGACACCACAAGAGACCCTAGAGCGGCAAGTTTTCTCTTTCAGCGCCTCAGTGTCGCGATCCAGAGGGGGAATGCTCGCTGCATCCTCGGTTCCTGCCCGACGTCGGAGGAGTTCGAGGAAATCTGCAGCCTCTAGGAAACGAACTTTTTTTGTGTCCTCTTAATGTTTATTTTTTGTATACAATCAGATAAGTAACTGTATAACCTTGCATAATAAAGTGTACACCATAAAAAGGGGGGTGGTAGGAGAAGTGAACACTCTTATGTATTCAGAGTTAAATGGCAAGTTTTTCCCTGATTGCTCTGTGTTCCCTTCTCTGAGGCTGTGGGTCCCTATAATTACACCAGAGGTGGTACCCCCTATATATATATATATATATATATATATATATATATATATATATATATATATATATATATATATATATATATATATTAAATATGACCGAAAAAGTAAGATTAATAATTCTAACACGAATTTGCTCGATTTTCCTTATGTTTCTTTTTACTGGTGACGGTAAATGAAAAATCAATTCTCCAAAATTCATTTTTATTTCTAGTCTGACGCGACACTTGAGCGCGTTTCGTAAAACTTATTACATTTTCAAAGACTTTAGTTTATCCACACAACTTATGCCTGAAACAGCATTGGCTCTTATACCTGCATTTGGGTTTAGGTCATGTAATACAATAGTAGGGTGAAAATGGTTATAGATTTGCAGAAGTTGGGTACAAATAGAACTGCAGAAGGCCTATTGGCCCATATTTCTTGATGCTTCTATATTGGAGCGGAGTCTTGAAGTGGGTAGAATATAGTTGTGCGTTAATTGGCTGTTGATTGCTGGTGTTGACTTCTTGATGTGTAGTGCCTCGCAGATGTCAAGCCGCCTGCTGTCGCTGTATCTATCAATGATTTCTGTGTTGTTTGCTAAGATTTCTCTGGTGATGGTTTGGTTGTGGGAAGAGAATATATGTTCCTTAATGAAGCCCTGTTGCTTATGCATCGTTAAACGCCTGGAAAGAGATGTTGTTGTCTTGCCTATATACTGAGTTTTTTTAGGCTTACAGTCCCCAAGAGGGCATTTGAAGGCATAGACGACGTTTGTCTCTTTTAGAGCGTTCTGCTCCGTGTCTGGAGAGTTTCTCATGAGTAGGCTGGCCGTTTTTTTGGTTTTATAGTAAATCGTTAGTTGTATCTTCTGATTTTTGTCTGTAGGGATAACATTTCTATTAACAATATCTTTCAGGACCCTTTCCTCCGTTTTATGACCTGTGGAAAAGAAGTTCCTGTAAAATAGTCTAATAGGGGGTATAGGTGATGTATTAGTTGTCTCTTCAGAGGTTGCATGGCGTTTCACTTTCCTTCTTATGATGTCTTCAATGAAATTATTGGAGAAGCCGTTGTTGACTAGGACCTGCCTTACCCTACAGAGTTCTTCGTCGACTTGCTTCCATTCTGAGCTGTTGCTGAGAGCACGGTCGACATAAGCGTTAACAACACTCCTCTTGTACCTGTCTGGGCAGTCACTGTTGGCATTTAGGCACATTCCTATGTTTGTTTCCTTAGTGTAGACTGCAGTGTGGAAACCTCCGCTCCTTTCCATGACTGTTACATCTAGAAAGGGCAGCTTCCCATCCTTCTCCATCTCGTAAGTGAAACGCAACACAGAATTCTGCTCAAACGCCTCTTTCAGCTCCTGCAGATGTCTGACATCAGGTACCTGTGTAAAAATGTCGTTAACATACCTGCAGTATATGGCCGGTTTCAGGTTCAAGTCGACTAAGACTTTTTTCTCGATAGTACCCATGTAGAAGTTCGCAAAAAGGACACCTAGGGGAGACCCCATGACGACCCCATCTTCTTGCTTATACATGTGCCCATCCGGGATCAAGAAGGGTGCCTCCTTAGTACAAGCTTAGAGTAGTTTCCTCAGGATATTTTCTGGTATGTCAAGAGGAGTACAGGCCGGATCACGATACACTCGGTCCATTATCATCTCGATTGTTTCATCCACAGGTACGTTGGTAAATTGTGATTCTACGTCCATCGAGGCTATTATCCCTGTTGCCCGTGTTCCCCGCAGTAAGTCAACAAATTCCTTCGCGGACTTCAGGCTGAAGGCGCAAGGGACATAAGGAGTCAGTAAGCCGTTGAGTCGTTTCGCCAGTCTGTACGTGGGTGTGGGTATCTGGCTAATGATTGGCCGAAGTGGGTTTCCAGGCTAATGTGTCTTGACATTTCCATACGTATATCCAGGTTTGTATTCCCCAATAATCTTTGGCAGGTGGACAAACAACACAGAAATCATTGATAGATTCAGCGACAGCAGGGGGCTTGACATCTGCGAGGCACTACACATCAAGAAGTCAACACCAGCAATCAACAGCCAATTAATGCACAACTATATTCTACCCACTTCAAAACTCTGCTCCAATATAGAAACATCAAGAAATATGGGGCAATAGGCCTTCTGCAGTTCTATTTGTACCCAACTTCTGGAAATCTATACCCATTTTCACCCCACTATTGTATTACATCACCTCACCCAAATGCAGGTATAAGAGCCAATGCTGTTTCAGGCATAAGTTGTGTGGATAAACTAAAGTCTTTGAATATGTAATAAGCTTTACGAAACGCGCTCAAGTGTCGCGTCAGACTAGAAATAAAAATGAATTTTGGAGAATTGATTTTTCATTTACCGTCACCAGTAAAAAGAACATAAGGAAAATCGAGAAAATTCGTGTTAGAATTAATAATCTTACTTTTTCGGTCATATTTAATAATATATGTCTACAGGAAAGACTGCTACCAAAATATACTAATATATATATATATATATATATATATATATATATATATATATATATATATATATATATATTAGTAGTGTGTGTGTGTGTGTGTGTGTTTGTGTGTGTGTGCTTGTGTGTGTGCTTGTGTGTGTGTGTGTGTGTGTAAATAACAAACTACAACACGTGATGAACAATGTGACAGTGTCAGACCCCGAAGGAAGGATTAATATAGGGATTTCGTTAAGTTCTTTCGTATTTAATAATCCTTCCTGTAGATGTATTATTAAATACGAAAGTACTTAAAGAAATTCCTGTCTTAATTTGCGTGTTTATGGTGTCTTCATCTACTTTGACGTGTAGAGCTTCAAGAATTTGTAAACATCCTACATCTTGGGCTTTATTATGCAAGTGTTTTAATTCATAATTTCTCTAGTTAGGGTGACTTTATGGGCTTCTCTTATGTGATTTTTAGGGGCATCTGATTGAAGATGACAGGTCAAACTTCTCGTCAGCTTGGTCCACGTCCTACCAATATCTTTAGATTGAAGGTTACGTCTTTCGTGGGGGCAGGTGTACATATATACCGGGCTGACCCTGGCCCCGCTGGGTACCCTGGTTGACCCTGGCCCCGCTGGGTACCCTGGTTGACCCTGGCCCCGGTGGGTGAACTGGTTGACCCTGGCACCACTGGGTACCCTGGTTGACCCTGGCACCGCTGGGTACCCGGGTTGACCCTGGCACCGCTGGGTACCCTGGTTGACCCTGGCCCCGCTGGGTACCCGGGTGACCCTGGCACCGCTGGTACCCTGGCTAACACTGGCCCCGCTGGGTACCCGGGTGTGTTAGGATAATTCGAAACCATCTGTTTGTGATATCTCAAATTAACCATAATTCAGGAATGAGCTTTGTCACTGTTCTTGAGGGTATAAGTGCAGTCTCAGACTTGCTGGTACTACAGTCTCTGAGGGTCTTATGGTGTGAGAGCAGAAGGGGCGGTACAGCTTAGACCAAACAATACTCACAATACATATTAAGATTACCAAACTTCATCTGTGAGTCTTATATCCTTCTAAAGTGTCACGTAGAGCTCTGAGCTTCATTACCTTGATTGGTTCTCTGCGGTCCAACGACTTAGCTCACTTTGTATTAGATTTTAATTATATTCCTATGACGAAGAAAAATGAAATTTCATTCTTTTTTCATTTTCATTTTTCATTAAAATAGTAACTTTTAATGGAAATAAAATATTGGAACATATATTAATACAGGTAAAATTTTATTTGTAAAAATATTTAAAATTTATTTGGTAATAAATTATGTGGTTAAAACTTAACTACCATGTCAATGTCTACTGATGCACGTTAATAACAGATAATTTTGAAAGCTACATCTACTAATAAGAAATCATTGTTTTGCTATCAAAATCGTTATATTTTTACTCAGATATGAGAAATAATATTAACAGTGTGTTTTCTACATATTTCAAAAGAAATGCAAATGACGTGTAAGCTCTTCTGTTGGTATGGACTTGAAACAACGTGGCACTCGTCCAGTACCCGTCCATCACTCGTCCAGTACCCGTCCATCACTCGTCCAGTACCCGTCCAACACTCGTCCAGTACCCGTCCATCACTCGTCCAGTACCCGTCCAACACTCGTCCAGTACCCGTCCATCACTCGTCCAGTACCCGTCCAACACTCGTCCAGTACCCGTCCATCACTCGTCCAGTACCCGTCCAACACTCGTCCAGTACCCGTCCATCACTCGTCCAGTACCCGTCCATCACTCGTCCAGTACCCGTCCAACACTCGTCCAGTACCCGTCCATCACTCGTCCAGTACCCGTCCAACACTCGTCCAGTACCCGTCCAACACTCGTCCAGTACCCGTCCATCACTCGTCCAGTACCCGTCCATCACTCGTCCAGTACCCGTCCAACACTCGTCCAGTACCCGTCCATCACTCGTCCAGTACCCGTCCAACACTCGTCCAGTACCCGTCCATCACTCGTCCAGTACCCGTCCATCACTCGTCCAGTACCCGTCCAACACTCGTCCAGTACCCGTCCATCACTCGTCCAGTACCCGTCCAACACTCGTCCAGTACCCGTCCAACACTCGTCCAGTACCCGTCCAACACTCGTCCAGTACCCGTCCAACACTCGTCCAGTACCCGTCCAACACTCGTCCAGTACCCGTCCATCACTCGTCCAGTACCCGTCCAACACTCGTCCAGTACCCGTCCATCACTCGTCCAGTACCCGTCCAACACTCGTCCAGTACCCGTTCATCACTCGTCCAGTACCCGTCCAATACTCGTCCAGTACCCGTCCATCACTCGTCCAGTACCCGTCCAACACTCGTCCAGTACCCGTTCATCACTCGTCCAGTACCCGTCCAACACTCGTCCAGTACCCGTTCATCACTCGTCCAGTACCCGTCCAATACTCGTCCAGTACCCGTCCATCACTCGTCCAGTACGGCTCTGTCTAGGGACGAGCAGCGTCTCAAAAGGTGATTAGTTTAGGAGATGAGAGGCAGGTAGTAATGACGGAGGTCTCGTGGGCTTCAGGTGTTAATCAGGTGGTATTGGATGGTCTAACTGCTAAGATTAAGCCAAGAAAGTTGTTTAGCGAATGTTACTCATAAGTAATCCGGGGAGATTCAGTAGCGTGGACAGAAATCCTGTTAGTCTTAAACAATTTAATAAAATAACATGAAAGTTCATAAGAAAAACATATGAGACAAGCGGACCACAAGACATCAACAAGGCGAAACCTTTACAAGTTAACAGGAAAACTATGTTTGAATAGTAAAAAAAAATTCTAAATGTCATACAAACGATAAATCTTTAACAACATGGGAGATAAATAAAATTTCAACACATGTCACAGCACTGTCCCGTTCTTACTCTCATTTTTATATTTCTTAATTTGGAATAATTTTTTTTGTAAAAAAAATACAGAATATCATATATATTATGCAGGAAAATACAGAAAAATCTCAGCCTTCAGGATACCGGATCCTGGCCACTTTCCACCTGCACCTGGTATTGACAGTTACTTTTCGAACAAATGAAAGCCACACCTGATTGCATGGTTTACGTTCCATCTGACTATCGTCCCTTCTCAATCAGAAAAAAAGTTAATATGCTTTAGGTACTATGAATTGTATCAGGTCTCTTGTTCGAGTCTGGATACTTCTGAGGACTGAACTTCCACCAGCGGCTGGTTCACTTTTATAGGTACGAAATTATTTATATGTAAAAAGGTTAAGATTAGTTTCCGTTTGCTTCGTTTTCTTGGAGAAGGTGGAGAAGCGAGGGGGGGGGGGGGGAGACGGTTTACAAGTAATGTATCATCACTTAAGAACGTCCGTCCTCAGTTTTTCAATGTTGAAATATTTTGTCCGGAGCTTCCGTCTTTGATCAAGTTCTTATATAAGTTGTTTAATGCCGTTTTATGCTACATTTTTCAATTACAAAATTATATATATTAAAGCTGATTTTGCTCTCTATTCTGAAAATTATCTTACCTCTCTTTATCTCCCTCTCTATATATATTTCTTTATGTGTTTACATTGTCTTTCCAACAAGGAAAAGCCATAACCATTTGAACTTTATATATGCATTGTGCATAAAATATCTGCGACACGTGTTGATCTGGAGATAACTAAACTAAATTTTTTTGGAGCATGTATAATTGGCTGAATTTTATAGTTATTTGAACTCAATAGTTTTAAATATGAAAATTACTATATATATATATATATATATATATATATATATATATATATATATATATATATATATATATATATATATATATATATTGTCGGGGTTTCACGGTGTTCTCGTAAGAGAAGGGTTAAAGCAACAGTAGACTGGATCTCCTTTCCAGGTGGTTGCTCCAACCATAACCCTTACTCACCGTCGTTCGGCGGGTCTTCCCTCAATCCCTTAGGCTCCACTGCTGGCCTCGGAGAGTATCCCAGTCGATCTCACAACCGGCCTTTAGATTATGAGATGAGTGGGTGCACAGATCGTTCCCTCAATCTGTGGCCCTCCCGACACCGAACTCTTACATAGCCTTCAAGGTCGCCAACTGGTTTTGTTTTTGGTGTCCAGTAACACTGCAGTGGTCAGGTGTAATTGTGGCAAGAGCCAAATCAAGTAATATAGTATCAGGCAGGTCACTCTACTTTATATCATAACACGGTCACAAGATAAATGGAGGGGATGATATCAAACACCAAAGAGTTTTGGTATTTTACTTAAAAAAAAACGAGAAATATATATGCATCAATGTATCAGAATTAATATATGACAATCGCTCCATTCATAGCATAATATTCTAGAGCGCACCATATGGCAACATCGGCACGTGTCACCTGTCAGAATGCCAGCTGACCGGGCCCTCGCGATCGTGGGAAAGACTAGTACTTGTTTTCTAATTGTCACGATCACCGTTTATTTAACTTTTTCCAAAACACTATTCAACGTTCACATGGCTTACTTATGATTTCACTGGCCTCACGATCAACATCTTATTCACAATACTCTCACAGTGACCTTTCACTGTACCAAAAGATTACTCTATTCTTAATAATATTTACTGTGAATGCACTCACTTGATCACTGAACTTTTCTTTATATTTATACTTCCTCTTAAAGAGATATCACTGGCAAACACTTCACGTATATGATATTATTCAGCACACAATCATGTCATATATAAATCAGTAATCGAACTTCAGGCATATATATATCAATAGATCATAGAGATCAACACACAGGCATTTATATCGATAGATTATGGAGATCAACACACGGGCACTTATATTGATAGATTATAGAGATCAATCCACAGGCATTTATATCAATAGTTTATATAGATCAATCCACAGGCATTTATATCAATAGATTATATAGAGTTCAATACACCAATATCTGGTTCACTACCAATATATATAATAATAATAATCACAGATCAATAATAATAGTCACAGTAAATTCTCTGATGAATCTTGGTGCTTGCACACACCCACACATAGATATATATGTAATCTGATACTGTGAGCGCTCTGGGCAGCCTCACCACATACTGTGCACTCTGTGACTTAAACTCAGGTGAGACTTGCTCACGACATACAAAATATCCTGACAAGAATATATATAGCTAACTAAAGGGGAAATGGGAGGGTAACTGTAAACACCTACTTCACCTATCCTAGGATGACAGTTGGGTTGTAGCTCCTGGTCCAGGCTCTCGCCTCGTTCATCCAGAAACACAAGCCCCACGCCTTAGGATGTCGCGTCTCGCCGCTTCTGTACACAGCAGGTCCGTGCTTCTTTCCCTACAGTACGTCGCTGGGTTGAAGTCGGTCTCCTGGCCGTCAACTTTCCTCCCAACTACGGCAGCCAGCCTACGTCTCGGCGGTCGTCGTACGTTTCCCAATTAGTTCTTGTCACTGTACTCCCAGAGGAACTGCCTCTCACCACTACGAAGTCACTGAAGTTATCAGCCGTCCCGGACGACACACGCACAGCACCCGACTTCAGAGCTCTTGAAGCTCACAACACTGTCAATTCCCTCGTCGTCTAGATATATCGCTAGGTATTTGGGAAGACTTCTCGACGTGCTTGCATCCAACTGTTGACTCGTAGGGTTCCACGAAGGTGGGGTTACTGTCAAACTTGACAGGATCGTCGATCACACGTTCAACCTGGTTGACAAGGCTGTCAACCTGGTTCACTCACGGTGGGTGGCCCGGCCACTAAGCTGCCTCTTATACTGGTGAACTGCCAACGACGACACACATCGATGCCCGGCCCACTTCTTGCAACGCACCTGTCCCTGAGCACTTGTTGCTCAATATTTTGTCAATTCCTTATCTGAGCCACTTCTGGGTTGCAGGAAGACCTCACAGAGTGCGTGCCAACAACTGGAGACGCTTAAATCCACCGGAGTTCGGTAAATCCGTCACTCTGACAGGATGACCGATCGCGCGTCCTACCTCTCGGACGTGTCGTGAAAGACTGATATCGCCTGGCGCCAACACGGCGGACCCCCTGCCTATGTGACGTCACTTTTCCCAAAGTTGGTTTTCATTGGCTCCCAGTGCCATGTCGCTGACGGTGACCAATCTGGCGCCACTGACGTCACACAGTTTTGGCGGGAGAACAGACTTGCCAGCGCCATATTGGCTCCCTAAAGGGCCTATCCCACAGGCCAAAATACTACATTTTCGCAAATTTCTCGGCTCTTCGAGAATACTGTTCTCTCCCACATATGTTCAATTGTTGCCTGCAATGTAGAGAACGCTCGGGAATAGTGGACATGACTCTTACAGCAGGCGTGGGAGAATTAGAAGGGGGGGACACCGTCACAATATATATATATATATATATATAATATATATTATATATATATATATATTATATATTTATATATATATATATATTTATATATATATATATATATATATATATATATATATATATATATATATCTTATATATATATATATA
>WNGS01135237.1:5587718-5603757 GCA_020271785.1 Procambarus virginalis
TTCTATATAGGGTGCGATAGCTGGAAACGTAGAATAGTGCGCCCTTCTTATACAACTAGACAAAAAAGGTCGGTTGACATTAAACAACATTAAATGCGTATTACGCCCCCTTAAGAGGCATATGCTGGATATAGTTGTTAGAAAGGCTGTTGGTCCTGACGAAATCTCACCATGGATACCGAAAGAATGCACCAGAAGTACTTTGCTTGCCACACTTCATGGTGTACAGTAGGTCACTGGAGATGGGAAACTTACCAGAAATATGGAAGAATGTTAATGTCGTACCAATATACACAAAGGGAGACAGACAAAGAGGCCTTGAACAAACGGACATGGCCCGTTCACTTGCATACCGTGCAAGTTGATAGAGAAGATCGTGAGAATAAAACCTAGTGACACATCGGGAGAGAAGAGAGACTTCGTAACACATTACCTATAGTGGGTTCAGGGATGGTAATTTTTGCCTCACAGGTATAATAGGAATCTACGATCAGTTGATACTAAATAAGCAAGAAAGAAAGGAAAAGGTTGGGCAAACTGCATTTCCTTGGACTCTCGGAAACTGAGCCCCAAACTTATTGGGTACTGTGTCTTTGACACAGTACCCAATAAGAGGCCAAATAAGTGGAGAGAAACAGGCAAGAGTAACTGGTAGAGTACTCCAGTGGATAAGGGAGTACCGAAGGAATAGGAAGCAGAGATTTACTGTGAGAGGTGAGACCTCAGATTGGGCATGAAGTCACTTGTGGCTTCTGACGCCGAGTACAGGGTTCTGTACTCAGAACTATGCTGTTCCTGATATACGTAAATGATCTTCCAGAGCCATAGACTCATTCCTCTCAAAGGTCTGCTGATGATGCAAAATTATGAACAGGATTAAGACAGAGGAGGACAGCTAAGGCTTCAGAAGACCTGGACAAACTGAATGAACGGTGTTCCAACAAACAGTTGTTAGAGTTTAACCCGAGAACATGTAATGTAATGAAAATAGGTGTAAGGAAGCAGGAGGCCAGATACAGGGATCATTTGGTAGATTGAAATTTTTCTAGAATCAAAGCGGAGGAGTCCTGGGGGTTGATTATCACGCCAGGACCTGTCCCCTGAAACCCACAATCAGAGGAGTATCATCAGCGGCACATGCCAGGGTTTGGCCAACAAAAGAACGACCTCTAGAAACATGCATAAGGAATCATTTCCAGGACCCCTTGCATACCATATACGTCAGACTAATCATGGAGTAGGCAGCTTCAGCATGGAGTCCATATCACATCAAGCATAAAAGTAAATTGGAGAAGGTTCAGAAGTTGGCAACAAGACTGTACGCAAACTGAGGGTCATAAGCTATAAGGAGAAACTACGTGAATTAATCCTTCGCTGGAAGATAGGAGAGCTAAGGGGGGCTATGATCACCAACTACAAATTCTAAAATAAATTGATAGGGTTGACAAAGACAATATATATATAACACTAAGGGCACACGCACTTGGGGACACAGGGGCAAATTTAGTGCCGAAATAGGCCATAAAGACATTAGAAGACTTTGTTTAGTATCAGTAGTAGTTAATAATGGAAGGCATCAGGAAATGATGTCGTAGGATGCTAGACTCCATACACCAGTTTCACGTGTAGATATGGATAGGGGTGTAATTTGCTCAGGAAACCTGTGCTCAGTTTGACTTATCAGTGGAGATGCGGGACCACAGAGCCAGAACTAACTGCCCGCGAGCACAACTAGGTGAGTAATCAGGGTGAGTACACACAGACATAGGAGTCCATATCTATTCAAACACAAACGAAGTTAGGAAAAGTTGATGGGTGTACCACCAGGCTAGTCCCCAAGCTGCGAGGTATGAAGTACGAGGAAACATTACTGGAACTAACCTCACGACACACGGAAAGAGAGAAGAGTTAGGGGGATGACATAATCACCGTTTATAAATTGTCAGAGGAATTGACATGGTACAGATAAACTATTTAGCATGGGTTGGACACGGCTAACAAGAGGACACAGGTGGAAATTTAGTATCCAGATATCCAGAGGACACTAGCAAAGGAACTTTTTCTGTGTCATAGTAGTAGACAAATTGAATGCATTAAGAAGTGAATGTGGTGAGGCAGACTCTCTTCACAGTTTCAAATGTAGACATGATATGATGCCCAGTAGGCTCAGGAATCTGTACACCAGTGAATTGACAGTTGAGATACGGGACCAAAGAGCCGAAGCTCATTCCCCGCAAGCACAACCCAGGTGAGTACACACACACGCACACACACAACGACACACACCACACACACACACACACACACACACACACACACACCACAGCACACCACACCACACAACACACACACACACAAAGAATATCAATATAAAGATGCAAGGCTGCACCTACAAATGCCCTGCTAATAGAACAGATGCTTTCACCACGTATTCATAAATCTCCTCTCAGCCACCTAATGAAAAACGGGAAACACACCGAAACTCCTTGATTAATTCTAATTTCCCTCAGTGTCCGTCCGCCTACAATGGCGGAAAGTGCACTTGGGCGTATAGCTTAATTAGGAGGCAAAGTACGAAGCTCTTCATGTATAAGGCATCTTCAGGTTCCTTTGATTTCAAGGACCAGGCATCACACACACAAGTGTTGACACATGCACACAATCGAAGAGAATGGAAGGGATTATCAGGGGAAAGCGCCAAGTCATACGACTATATAGCGCTTGGAAGATAGTCAGGATAAGGATTGGGATGGTGAAAAGGGAAGTAGGCATTGGTTTCATAACCCACTTGGGCGGCCGGGGATTGAACGCTAACCTGCATGAAGCGAGACCGATGTTCTACCGTCCAGCCCAAGCGAATGGGCTTAAATCAAAAACGTTCCGAAATAAACACACACACATACAGACGCAAATACACATATTTCTCTGAGCGTAATATATCAATTCATATAAACAGATAATGATAGACTGTTTTCCTCTCTGTCTGTCCACAGTTGGAGGCCAGATTGCTTGTTGGCTCGCCTCACTCGTTGTGTCGGTCGATGGTATTGGGAAAAGACGCAGGTATGGTGGTTCGGCATAGGCCATACATATAAGTACCCCATCCAGGCCTCTTTTAAGAAATACTCATGTTTAAAATAAGACACCCAGACGATTTGCATTTAAGGCATGTGTGCAAAAATATGGTGTGATCTCCCTAGAGTTTTGTGAATAAACATTTTTTTGAAGAGATTCTAAGTTGTTTCATTGTTTTTTCATAAATACGTGTGCATGAGAAGAGTGAGAGGGTTAAATGGGGGGAGGGGGGAAGGTGGGAAAGAGGGGGAGGAAGGGGGGAAGAAGGCCAATGGGAGGAGAGACAAAAGGGGGGGGGGGCATCAAGAGAATGGGGGACTGAGGAAGGTCAAGGGGAGATGGGATCGAGGAGAAGGGACCCGGGTGTAGCCGGGTACCCTCTTCTATATATAAGAGGGAAGTGTCTGTCTGTTCCAGGATGGTTGGGCGATGGAGAGAGGTTTGGGCGAGGGAGGTAGGATGTGGAGTAGGGATGGGTGAGGATATTAAGGGAAAATGGGGGGGAAAATGTGAGAGGGAAGAGGTGTCAAATGGGGGAAAGTAGTGAAAGGGCAGAGGAGCTGGAAAAGGGGAGCGACAGCGAGGGAAATAGTGAAAGAGTGGGGAGGATGGTGGGGAGAAGAGGGGAAATGGCAAGACGGGTGAATGGAAGGAAGAAGAGACTTAGAGACCAGACCATCACGGGCACCGGGGGGCCGGGTACCCCTCCAAGGACTCTACAAGTTACCCATTCAAGAGTATGCTGCCCAAGAATGGAAACCCCCCCCCCCCCCCCCCGCCTTCCCTCCAAAAAAAATCTGAAAAAAATCCAAAAATACGCAACACGGCTCCTCCTTCCTGAGGTGAGTGGACTGAGAGTAACAGAGAATGACTGAGGTAACTGGCCTATACACCGTACCGGAGTGACGATGTGGAGTATCACTGACACGAATACCGACCGCTACGAGGTACAAAGCCTCGTCGTATCATACGACTCGGGGTGTCTATCCCGCCGAAGCGCTCACACCTGTCTCGTCAGGTGTTTATGTGCGGATACTTACCACTTTACAGTCACCAGTATGACTATTGTGTTGAGGAGGAACAAATAGGGTTTTGGGCTGAACTTTATTTGCCCTGGTGGGAGGAGCAGAGGAGTTTGAGTTGGTACCAGATTTTTTTTATCTCTGACATCTTTGCTAAACAGGAAAGGGTTGCCGACCTCTCTATCACTCCCCCCCCCCCCACTTCCGCCCATTTACCCCTATTCTCCTCTCCACTTCCACCATTTCATCTCCCTCTCCAACTGATCATCTCCTTGTCCCCTCTTTCTGCTTGTCTTCCTTCTTCCCTCGTCTTCATTAACAAATTGCCGGTATCTTGACTGTATATTATTTTCATCACCATCACCATCTTCACTACACACTATCTTCCTCATTGTAACCCGAATAAATTCCGTTCACAGCTGCCGAGTAAATCATGAAAATGTGCTGGCAACTGGTGGAAGTAAACTCTACGGAAAACACATCAGTGATTTCATATTAGACGTCATGAAAATCACAAAGGAGGGGTTGGGGGGGGGGGTCCAGACCCCCCGTTCTTATTAGGTTCAAAAGGGCCGACCCTGATCGGCCGAAGCCCAATCCGTACCTCCGGACCATTACGACCGGTGAGGCTGGGTGAGGCTAGCCCCAGGCATCTGACCTCTAATCCTGGACTGTCAGACTGACACTTCTTATATAAGTTATAGTACAGAAGAGGTACACAGGTATAGGCCCGCTCCGTGCCGGGTAAGTCTACTACGGGTTCACCTTTGCCTGTGCGACTTGGAACCTTTTTGTTCCGAGTGGCTGAAGCTACAACAACTAACTAATAACAAACGGAGTACCCGGTGGTGCCCGGGATAGTATCTCTCTCCTCATCACCCATCTCCGCCCTCTTCTTTCCCACCCTTCCACCCACATCCCACCCATCCCTCCCCCCCCCACTTCTTTGCCCACTTTACCATTCTCTTCACATGCCTCTTCCCTACCTCCCTCCCTTACCTATATTTTACCTTGTCTCCCCTCACGCCCATTTCCCTACCCTTCCTTCTTTTCTCTTCTCCCACGCTCTTTTTACTGTTTGGCTCCCTACACGCAACTAAACATTTACCTAACACACACACCCACACACACTCACACACACACCACACACACACCAAACCACACACACACACCACACACACACCCAACACACAAACACAACACACAAACACCTTTAGAAAACTTGTGTAAGGAATCTTTCAGAACATTATATACCAATATGTCAGACCAATCCAGAGTATGCGGCTCTAGCGTGGAGTCCATACTAGTCAAGGATAAACTAAACTGGAAAAGGTTCAAAGGTTTGCCACCAGACTAGTACCCGAGCTGAGAGGTATGAGCTCGAGGAGAGACTACGGGAATTAAACCTCACTTCGTTGGAAGAAAGAAGAGTTAGGGGGGGACATGATCACCCAATTCAATGATTCTCAAGGGAATCGACAGGGTGGTTGATAAAGACAGGCTATTTAACACAAGGGGCACACGCACTAGGGGACACAGGTGGAAACTGAGTGCCCAAATGAGCCACAGAGATATTAGAAAGAACTTTTTTAGTTGTCAGAGTGGTTGACAAATGGAATGCATTAGGAAAGTAATGTGGTGGAGGCTGACTCCATACCCAGTTTCAAGTGTAGGATATGATAGAGCCCATGCTCAGGAACCTGTACACCTGTTGATGACGGTTGAGAGGCGGGACCAAAGAGCCAGAGCTCAACCCCGCCAAGCACAACCTAGGTGAGTACAACTAGGTGAGTACCACACACACACACATTATTATTATTATATATATATATATTATATATATATATAATATATATATATATATATATATATATATATTATTAAATATGACCGAAAAAGTAAGATTAATAATTCTAACACGAATTTTCCGATCTTCCTTGGTTTCTTTTTACTGTTGACGGTAATGAAAAAATCAGTTCTCCAAATTCATTTTTATTTCTAGTCGACGCGACACTTGAGCGCGTTTCGTAAAATTATTACTTTTCAAAGACTTAGTTTACCACACCCACAACTTATAACTGAACAGCATTTGCTCTTTTATACCTGCATTTGGGTGAGGTGATGTAACACACTTAGTTTTGGGATGAGGTGAAACAAACCTTTCAACAAAACACAGAACACGGAACAATGGGTATAAGCTAAAGGGAAGATTAGATCTGTAACTGCGGACGGCCTCATTGGCCCATATTTCTTGATGCTATCTATATTGGAGCGGAGTCTTGAAGTGGGTAGAATATAGTTGTGCATTATTGGCTGTTGATTGCTGGTGTTGACTTCTTGATGTGTAGTGCCTTGCAGATGTCAAGCCCGCCTGCTGTCGCTGTATCTTATCCATGATTTCGTGTGTGGTTTGCTAAGATTTCTCTGGTGATGGTCTGGTTGTGGGAAGAGATTATATGTTCCTTATCCGGAGCCCGTTGCTTATGCATCGTTTAACGCCTGGAAAGGATGTTGTTGTCTTGCCTATATACTGAGTTTTTTGAGGCTACAGTCCCCAAGAGGGCATTTGAGGCATAGACGACGTTGGTCCCTTTAGAGCGTTCTACCAGCGTCTGGAGAGTTCTCATGAGTAGGTTGGCCGTTTTCTTGGTGTGTTATAGTAATCGGTCAGTGAATCTTCTGATTTTGTCTGTAGGGATAACATTCTATTAACAATGTCTGTTCAGGTCTCTTTCCTCCGTTTATGAGCTGTGGAAAAGAATTCCTGTAAAATAAAAAGTCTAATAGGGGGTATAGGGTGTTGTATTAATGTCTCTTCAGAGGTTGATGGGCGTTCCACTTTCTTTTATGATGTCTTCAACAAAAACATTGGAGAAGCCGTGTGTGACTAGGACCTGCCTTACCTACAGAGTTCTTCGTCGACTTGCTTCATTCTGAGCTGTAACTGAGGAGCACGGTCGACATAAGCGTTAACAACCACTCCTCTTGTACCTGTCTGGGCAGTCACTGTTGGCATTTAGGCACATTCCTATGTTTGTTCCTTAGTGGTAGACTGCAGTGTGGAAACCTCCGCTCCTTTCCACGACTGTTACATCTAGAAAGGGCAGCTTCCCATCCTTCTCCATCTCGTAAGTGAAACGCAACACAGAATTCTGCTCAAATGCCTCCTTCAGCTCCTGCAGATGTCTGACATCAGGTACCTGTATAAAAATGTCGTCAACATACTCGCAGTATATGGCCTTATACAAGGCCTCTTATATATTATATATATATATATATATATATATATAGATATATATATATATATATATATTATATATATATATATATATAATAATATAATGTCGTACCTAGTAGCCAGAACGCACTTCTCAGCCTACTATGCAAGGCCCGGTTTGCCTAAGAGCCAAGTTTTCATGAATGAATTGTTTTCGACTACCTAACCTACCTAACCGAACCTAACCAAACTTTTTTGGCTACCTAACCTAACCTAACCTATGAAGATAGGTTAGGTTAGGTAGGGTTGGTTAGGTCGGTCATATATCTACGTTAATTTAATTCCAATAAAAAAAATTTACCATACATAATGAAATGGGTACTTTATCATTGTCATACAGAAAAAAATTAAGAAAAATATATTATTCAGGAAAACTGGCTTATTAAGCAAATCGGGCCTTGCATAGTAGGCAGAGTACGACGTTCTGGCTACTAGGTACAACATATTTTTTCCTTTTTTTCTCCCCACCCTTCTTCCCCCATCTGGCCTCCAACCTGGAACAGATAGACATTACATTTATTAATATGCAGAAGAGGATATATGCGGCTGTATCCTGGTTTCTTCCCTTCCCTCTTTCCACCCTGTCCTCTTTTCCCCTCTTTCACCCTCTGCACCCCATCTTTCCCCCCCCCCTCTTGTTTTCTGCTCTCTTTCCCGCTTCCCCCAATCCCCTTCTCTCAGACACGTTTTACTAAGAAGTACCGATACAACTCTATGGGTCTCTCGGAAAATATATTATTATCACTAAACACTCTTATGGGAACACACCAAATATTTCACACTTATCTTGATGTTATCTTGAGATGATTTCGGGGCTTTAGTGTCCCCGCGGCCGGTCCTCGACCAGGCCTCACCCCCAGGAAGCAGCCCGTGACAGCTGACTAACAACCAGGTACCTATTTACTGCTAGGTACAGGGGCATAGGGTGAAAGAAACTCTGCCCATTGTTTGTCGCCGGCGCCTGGGATCGAACCCAGGACCACAGGATCACAGTCCAGCATGCTGTCCGCTCGGCCGACCGGCTCCCCGGTCTACGAAAATCCCACATCCCACAAATCCAACTACGAAAATCCCACAAAATCCCAATCCCCGGCTCCCACTTTGCTCTACGAAAATCCCACGGGGTCTCATTCAATGCTAATATTTCTCAAAGCTTTAAACTTAGGCCGACCACATGTAGCCTCTGCTCGTCTCGTCCTCCAGATCAACCCCCTGCAAAACTGGGTGAGGCTAGGCCCAAGCATCTGGTCTCCAAGCGTCTGGCTTCCTTGGACAGACAAACACAGCCATTCTCTCCAATAGATAATGATGGGGGTCTCTAGCGGTTCCCTGGTTTAGCCCTAATTATAAACATCCCCGCACTCACCCCGTCTCCACCCACACATACTCATCCCGTCTCCACCCACACATACTCATCCCGTCTCCAACCACACATACTCACCCCGTCTCCACCCACACACTCTCACCTCGTCTCCGCTCACTCTCACCCCGTCTCCACCTACACACACTCACCCCGTCTCCACTCACTCTCACCCCGTCTCCACCCACACACACTCACCCCGTCTCCACTCACTCTCACCCCGTCTCCACCTACACACACTCACCCCGTCTCCACCCACACACTTTCACCCCGTCTCCACCCACACACACTCACCCCGTCTCCACTCACTCTCACCCTGTCTCAACCTACACACACTCACCCCGTCTCCACTCACTCTCACCCCGTCTCCACCCACACACACACACTCACCCCGTCTCCACCCAC
The DNA here is from genome assembly GCA_020271785.1 of Procambarus virginalis. Lineage (NCBI taxonomy): Eukaryota > Metazoa > Arthropoda > Malacostraca > Decapoda > Cambaridae > Procambarus > Procambarus virginalis. Next base: position 5,596,858 of record WNGS01135237.1, read on the forward strand.
ACACACACACCCTGTCTCCACCCACACACACTCGCCCCGTCTCCACCCACACACACTCGCCCCGTCTCCACCCACACACACTCGCCCCGTCTCCACCCACACACACTCACCTCGTCTCCACCCACACACACTCGCCCCGTCTCCACCCACACACACTCGCCCCGTCTCCACCCACACACACTCGCCCCGTCTCCACTCACACACCTGACTTGCCACAACAGCTAAGATCTCAACCGTAACAAGAAATGCCACAGGAAAGTCTCTAATAGCGACATTAGAACAAGTAAGAAAGCAATTACAGAAACTGAATGTTACATCATTTTTAGGGACAAAATACCGCCCTCGATACTAACAGAGGCAGCTGAAGCATTGTGCGGTCCCCTTGCTGTAATAGTCCCCCTCTCTCTAGAATCTGGAAAACTTCCTGACTGTTGGAAAAGGGGAAGACAAACAAGAGTAAAATATAGACCCGAATTACTACCAGGTCTTCCCTGCAAGTTACAAGAGAGACTGATATGATCCAGGATAGGAGAACATTTAGAACATAAATTTTGTCTGAAAACACCACTACGGATTTATTAAAAGAAAACCTTGTTTGATAAACTTTCTAAAGCTCTACAATAAGATAAGAGAAATTAAACAAGAGAGAACGAGAGAGGGATAGATTGCATATTCCTCGACGGTCAGAAAGCATTAGATTCTGTCCTGCACAGGTACTTCTTCACATGCTAGAGAAACAGGCTACTATGGTCGTACGGTGCGCCGGAAAGTTCTCTCAGAGAGGCAGCTGAGGGATGCAGTGAGAAGGAGATAGCAAAGTGGAGAAAGATTATGATTGGAGAACTACAATATTTCATAATGGTTCGTGGAACCATCATGTTTCTCATACACGTTTAATACCTGATAGAGGAAATTGGCTTCTTTGTATGAATATATGCAGATGATGAAAACAAATAAAAATTATAATAATATGAAAAGATTCTGAACAGAGGTAAATTGTTATGCACTGATAACGGATTTGGACACACTCCAGAACTGGTCTGAAAAAACAACTGCTGGCATTTTAATTCAACCAAATACAAAGTAGTGATGATTAGATGAAGGAAAAGCAGCGGAATTGAGGTATGGGGGAGAGTCTGAGAGAGTTAGTTTAGTTCATTTATTATGCACCCCATACCCATCCCGTGGGCGGTAGTGGAAAGGGTTACAGAGGCACATAATGGGCTCAGGGACTGAACCCCACAATTTATTTAGCTAAGCAAGTTACAATCTTGATGAACTAGTTACAAAATTCAATATAAGTCGTCACATCAACAATGGGTTCGAGATCGACCTCAAGTACAGGTTCTAAATTAAGCAACTGACATATGTGGAGAGCTAGTGTCACAATTTATATGTTTGTCCTGCACACCGCCCCCCATCCAGTGGGCAGCGGTGGTTAGGTTACAATCACTCAGTTACTACCTACAGTTAGCAAACTAGCGATATTTGGCTAAAATTTCTGGTAGCAGATAATTTTGAATGAAATATTTACACATCGCTGGAATATTGGTTATAGAATTGTGTCTAAATTCACGTATCTTTTCGCACTCCATCACATCGTGACGGAGGGTGTGCGAATAATTTTGTTGACACAGTTTACATTTGGTCAGGTCTACATCGGCAGATAATGAGAATCCCCAAAGATACATGTAGCTGAGTCTAAGCCGAGCAGTAGTAACATCTAGAAGTCTGCTGATTTTATTGGATGATCCATAGATGTGTGGCTTCTCTTGCATGATAGTATGATGATAGATGGAATTACTGGTGTCAATTTCACTTTGCCTCTGATCTACAAGATCTTGTTGAAGTTCTCGGTGTACTGCTGCTCTCAGATTGCTCATTGACAATCCAAGGAGAGAAATGGACCTTACTGCACAGAGGAAAGGAGAGGTAATGGGACATGACAACAACATATACAAACCTAAGGGAAATTGACAAAGTAGAAAAAGTAACGTTGTTCGAAGCTACGATCAGCATAACGTGGATAGATGGAATAGCATTGACGGAAACTTGTTACACAAATAAGTCACAGACACATCAGAAAGAACTTTTTCAATGTTAAGATATGTCAATACGTGAAATTGGTTAGTCGTAGAAGTCGCTGAAACTTGATTACAAATTTTAAATGTAAATATGACAAAAGCGTGAGAAAAGAGTCATTGCATTAAACTAAGAACTGACGGTTAGAAAGTCGGTGGCCAAGAGTAGCTGATCTTCCCTGCTGTATGAGGCCTTGGAATAGAACCCGTATTTAAGATAAGCAAGACAAGAAAAAGAATAAAAACAGACATATGAAAGCTTCTTCCCGAGGTATAATAATGAGGGAGAAACCGGACCTCACCACACTGAACAACGGGGGCACGTGAATGATAACTGACGGCACAAATGAATCACAGAGATATCAAGAATTTCTTCAGTTTATTGTCCATAAATCAGTGGAATGGGATAGTATACGTGGAAGTAAAAAACATAAATATGTGGAAGTAATCCGGGTCATTTTGATAACGGCTTTATATTGAAATATAAGAAAAACGCGTGAAAACTTTCTTTGAATGAAACTTTCTAAGGAAGTAAAGACAAAGATCGAAGTGTGTGTGTGTGAGAGAGAGAGAGAGAGAGAGAGAGACTAAGGGGTGTGTTGCAGGTGGCGGCAAAGTGAGAGATAGGTGCACTAAGTCTCTCAGACAGGTGAACTTTGGGATCGGAATAGCAAGTGGAAGACCAGAAGTTGTCCGTCGCCTCACCTGATCCGGAATGTTGGGCGGCAAGCTTTTTCCTGTGTGTGTGTGTGTGGTGTTGTGTGTGTGGTGTGTGGTGTGTGTGTGTGTGTGTGTGTGTGTGTGTGTGTGTGTGTGTGTGTGTGCTATTTGTGCCTGCAGTATCAAACATTTCAGGACATTTCAATGCCCGAAAATGTATGCTGTATCGTGGAGTATCCAAAATAGAATACATTCAAGGGAACACAGTTTCCACAATTACACTTGTTTAGATATACTACATATCTAAACAATGTTTTGATATATTACTATTTTCTGTTATTTCTCATAACAAGGGAAGCTGAACGAGGGTAGTTATAATAAATGATAGGAGAATCCTTGAACTGCATAGTTTGCAAATTGTTTTTCATTCGTCTTATATCCCCCAAAAAAATGTCTTTTTTATAATATTCTACAATGCCTTCCCTTGGGGGTCGAGTATCCTCCCCTTAGGACCAATTATCCCCTTGACTGGCGATTATATTGTATATATATATATATAAATATATATATATATATATAATATATATATATATATATATACCAATTATCCCCTTGACTGGCGATTATATTGTATATAATATATATATATAATTATAATATAATATATATATATATGTATATATATATATATATATATATATATAATATATATATATATATATTATATATATACAGACAAAACACTTTGAACAATAAAAGATTCCTAAAGCATTTTTGACCAACGACTTTAAATCGTTGTTAAATGTTTAACATGCGTTAATCAACGCATGGTAAATCTCCTTCAACGGGTCGCAGTGGCGAGGGATGTCTTGTGAAGTTACTCAGGTTTGTTGGTGTGGGTGGGACAGGACACGACGTGTCGGATTTATACCACTGGGAGGTCAGGTACTTTAATTAGGTGAATAGTGAAAGGTAAGAGGCGTAGGTTTCCTTGAGGTTACCTCGAGGTGATCTTGGGGCCTAGGTCAATAGGTCAATAACCTTTTGTCACGTAAATCCCCTGCATAGCAGTCGCTATGCAGGGTGAGTGCTTCCACTCACCTTCTCTGTCATCACACTGGACGTCCACCTCAATGACAGCGAAGATGAATCATGTAACCTGGCACACGTTCCACCCCCCCCCCCATACCACCGAGTGCCTGGTACGGCTCGCCGGCAGGCAGAGTGCCTCCGCCAACTAACAGTTAGCCTCCTATACCAAGCAATATGGCGCTTCTAACTAGCAGTTATACAGCCTCTACCCTGCTGTAGTGCAACCGTAAACTTGCAGTTACCTCCAGCTGCTTGTTACTGTCATATGTCATTATGGTGTCATATTGACGCCAGACGTGACGTCGTCACTCGCAGGGGTATGAAGAGCCCTGCAACCCATGGAAGCCAGTCTCTGGTGCTCTTTGGGTCATCATTGCTTCTTTCACCCGCCGTCTGCTTACGTCAGAGCAACCAGTCCAGCAAGCAAGTCGTCGACCGGGCCACGGGGACGCTAAGCCCCGGAAACACTTCAAGGTAACCACCTCAAGGTATCGCGTTTAAGGCAGTGACGTTATCATTGGCATCTTCGCTTTCCGGTCTGGCTCTCATGGTGGGTAGAGTGAATAGTTCCGTTATTTGAGTATTTAAGGAGGGTTGTTTGACTTTAATGTGAAGGGCATCAAGAATGTTTAATCTTCTTTTATCTTTGGGATTATCTAATATGCAAGTGCTTTCATTCAACATTTCTCTTGTTAGGGTGATGTCAAGGGCTTCTCTCGTGTCTTTTTTAGAAGCACCTGTTTGAAGATGACAGGTTAAATTCCTCGTGAGCTTGGTCGACGTCATACCTATGTGCTTAGATTGAAGGCAACATCCTTCCTGGGGGCAAGTGTACATGTATACCACGTTCGACTGCTGTAATGGGTTCTCAGCTGGCTTCGGGATGTGTTTAGAGGTCAATGGTCGTCTTTGTTTTATAGTCTATGATGATGTCTATGTTTTCGTTAGGGGGGATGTGCTTTTTATTCCTTCATGGATTATTTCATTCATAATTTTTTCCTCCTTGTACTCACTATGCATGGTGGATTTGTAGTATAATTTCAGTGGTGGTGGTGTTGTGGATTTCTATTCATGGTTTAGAATTGCACAAACGGTCCAAGTGTCGTCTTTTAGTAGTGTTGATCTCGTGGTTACTATAGCCATTGTTCACCAGTACTTGTGATATCCTTTTAAACTTTCTTCTCACGTTGATCCATTCAGAGCAATGGGTAAGGGCTCGACGAATATAAGCGTTGAGATCACTGGTCTTATATCTTTGGGGCACTCACTACTACCATTCAAGCATAATCCTGTGTTTGTAGGTTTAGTATATACGCTGGTGCTTAGAGATGCTCCTGTTTTTGTTTCGTACACATCCAGGAAAGTGCAGACTGTATTGTTACTATTCTCATTGGTCAATCAGAGTCCTGACTCTCTCTCTCTCTAGATGGCTTTTTAGATAATTTTTTTCAGCTAGGTCTTTTACTATTACGAATATGACATTGACATAACGGCAGTATACACTTCATTTCTGCCTGATATTTGACTCATTCCTTTATGGTGCCCATGTAAAAATTAGCAAATAGCACTCCTAAGGGAAAACATATTGCACTCTATCTGTAGATATATGTATCCTTCCGGACTGATGAAAGGAGCTTCCTTCGTACATGCCTCAATAGGAATCTTCAGGTGTGGCTAGGGTAGGTGTAATTTGGGGGTGATCTCGTCTCTGTATACTCTGTCGAAGATAATTTGTATAGCGGTGTCAACTGGGACGTTGGTAAAATAGGATTCGACGTCTAGTGAAGCAATAACTCCTCTAGCCTGTGTAGTCTTGATTATCTCTCGGAAATCTGCTGATGATTGTAGACTGTAGTTGCTTGGAGTGTATGGAGTTGGGAGTTCGTTTAGTCTTTTGGTAAGGTGTTAGATTGGTGTTGGTATCTGACTGATTATTGGTCGTAGTGGGTTACCTGGTTTAGGTGTTCTAACATTACCAGAGGGAAAATCTAGGCAATTGTTGCCTTGGTGTTTTGCGCAATGAATTCCACCTCATTCGCTGAGGTGAATTTCGCGCTGGTTGCCGTGAGTCTTGTTAATTCACTTCGCTGAACTCCAACTACTACTACCACTCGAACTACCACTAATCTTACGTTTACTTACACAAGACACAGAACTACCGCTAATCTGACGTTTACTTATCATCAGCTTAGAGCATTATCTGCCTGGGGAAAGCGAAGGTTGTTTACTTAGCTACGTGAGAGTTTATGTAGCTACGTGAGAGTTTATGTAGCTACGTGAGAGTATAATGAATTGAGAACCACCTCCATTCACAACGTTAGGCCAGATTAAAAAAGATTTCGACCGTTAGGAAAGTACAACAAGGCCAATAAACCGGGTACGAAAGAGCTAGACCTCTTTCCCCTGTAGTCAATATTAGGTAAGTACCTAAACTTAACTTCCACTACTTTGATAAACTGTCTGTAGTTATATAAACTACGTGTTGTTACGAAAATTACTTTGCACCTACGTGCAATTTATGTAGTTTTGTAAATTTCCAATAGCTTTCTAAACTACCACGTAGGTAAGGCACTGAACTGGGTAGGAGAGTACCTGATGGACGGAAAACTAAGTCTCAGAAAGGATATTTCAAGATTGAGGAATATAGCAAGTGGGGTCCCCCCACGGCTCGGTTTACAAGACCACTACTGTTTCTAACTATGAAAATGACCAACCCGAGGGAGTGTTCAAGTACATGTCAGTGTGTGTGGATAACGCAGAGTTGTTAAGGTATGTAAAAACCGAGAAGTCCTGCAGAAACTTAAAGTAAGACCAGAACAACACATGAATAGGGAAACGTCTGTAATATAGAACAACTAGTACACATTAGAATGTCATCTAGAAACCTAAATCATGACTTTTCAGTGCACTCTGCACAGCCTCGGATTGATAAATACTGGAATATGCAGCACCGATCTGAAATCCACAGCTTGTGAAGCATAACACCAAAAGGAAAAGTATAGAGGATTGTAGCAAGATGCTCTCAGACCAGGGAGGGTTTAGCTCTGAGAATGCGTTAAGGGTTCTA
>WNGS01135237.1:5604757-5620447 GCA_020271785.1 Procambarus virginalis
CTTGGACCGTTTGTGCAATTCTAAACCATGAATAGAAATCCACAACACCACCACCACTGAAATTATACTACAAATCCACCATGCATAGTGAGTACAAGGAGGAAAAAATTATGAATGAAATATCCATGAAGGAATAAAAAGCACATCCCCCTAACCAAAACATAGACATCATCATGTACTATAAAACAAAGACGACCATTGACCTCTAAACACATCCCGAAGCCAGCTGAGAACCCATTACAGCAGTCGAACGTGGTATACATGTACACTTGCCCCCAGGAAGGATGTTGCCTTCAATCTAAGTACATAGGTATGACGTCGACCAAGCTCACGAGGAATTTAACCTGTCATCTTCAAACAGGTGCTTCTAAAAAGGACACGAGAGAAGCCCATGACATCACCCTAACAAGAGAAATGTTGAATGAAAGCACTTGCATATTAGATAATCCCAAAGATAAAGAAGATTAAACATTCTTGAAGCCCTTCACATTAAAGTCAAACAACCCTCCTTAAATACTCGTATAACGGAACTATTCACTCTACCCACCATGAGAGCGAGACCGGAAAGCGAAGATGCCAATGATAACGTCACTGCCTTAAACGCGATACCTTGAGGTGGTTACCTTGAAGTGTTTCCGGGGCTTAGCGTCCCCGCGGCCCGGTCGACGACTTGCTTGCTGGACTGGTTGCTCTGACGTAAGCAGACGGCGGGTGAAAGAAGCAATGATGACCCAAAGAGCACCAGAGACTGGCTTCCATGGGTTGCAGGGCTCTTCATACCCCTGCGAGTGATGACGTCACGTCTGGCGTCAATATGACACCATAATGACATATGACAGTAACAAGCAGCTGGAGGTAACTGCAAGTTAACGGTTGCACTACAGCAGGGTACAGGCTGTATAACTGCTAGTTAGAAGCGCCATATTGCTTGGTATAGGAGGCTAACTGTTAGTTGGCGGAGGCACTCTGCCTGCCGGCGAGCCGTACCAGGCACTCGGTGGTATGGGGGGGGGGTGGAACGTGTGCCAGGTTACATGATTCATCTTCGCTGTCATTGAGGTGGACGTCCAGTGTGATGACAGAGAAGGTGAGTGGAAGCACTCACCCTGCATAGCGACTGCTATGCAGGGGATTTACGTGACAAAAGGTTATTGACCTATTGACCTAGGCCCCAAGATCACCTCGAGGTAATCTCAAGGAAACCTACGCCTCTTACCTTTCACTATTCACCTAATTAAATGTACCTGACCTCCCAGTGGTATAAATCCGACACGTCGTGTCTTGTCCCACCCACACCAACAAACCTGAGTAACTTCACAAGACATCCCTCGCCACTGCGACCCGTTGAAGGAGATTTACCATGCGTTGATTTAACGCATGTTAAACATTTAACAACGATTTAAAGTCGTTGGTCAAAAATGCTTTAAGGAATCTTTTATTGTTCAAAGTGTTTTGTCTGTATATATATATATATATATATATATATATATATATATATATATATATATATATACATATACATATACAATATAATCGCCAGTCAAGGGGATAATTGGTATATATATATATATATATATATATATATATATATATATATATATATATATATATATATATATACATATATATATATATATATATATATACAATACAATCGCCAGTCAAGGGGATAATTGGTATATATATATATATATATATATATATATATATATATATATATATATATATATATATATATATATATATATAATATAATCGCCAGTCAAGGGGATAATTGGTCCTAAGGGGAGGATACTCGACCCCCAAGGTAAGGCATTGTAGAAAATTATAAAAAGACATTTTTTTTAGGGATATAAGACGAATGAAAAACAATTTGCAAACTATGCAGTTCAAGGATTCTTCCTATCATTTATTATAACTACCCTCGTTCAGCTTCCCTTGTTATGAGAAATAACAGAAAATAGTAATATATCAAAACATTGTTTAGATATGTAGTATATCTAAACAAGTGTAATTGTGGAAACTGTGTTCCCTTGAATGTATTCTATTTTGGATACTCCACGATACAGCATACATTTTCGGGCATTGAAATGTCCTGAAATGTTTGATACTGCAGGCACAAATAGCACACACACACACACACACACAGGAAAAAAGCTTGCCGGCCCAACATTCCGGATCAGGTGAGGCGACGGACAACTTCTGGTCTTCCACTTGCTATTCCGATCCCAAAGTTCACCTGTCTGAGAGACTTAGTGCACCTATCTCTCACTTTGCCGCCACCTGCAACACACCCCTTATCTCTCTCTCTCTCTCTCTCTCTCTCTCTCTCTCTCTCTCTCTCTCTCTCTCTCTCTCTCTCTCTCTCTCACACACATTCGATCTTTGTCTTTACTTCCTTAGAAAGTTTCATTCAAAGAAACTTTTCACGCGTTTTTCTTATATTTCAATGTAAAGCCGTGTATCAAAATGACCCGGATTACTTCCACATATTTATGTTTTTTACTTCCACGTATACTATCCCATTCCACTGATTTATGAACAATAAACTGAAGAAATTCTTGATATCTCTGTGATTCATTTGTGCCGTCAGTTATCATTCACGTGCCCCTCGTTGTTCAGTGTGGTGAGGTCCGGTTTTCTCCCTCATTATTTATACCTCGGGAAGAAGCTTTCGTATGTCTGTTTTTATTCTTTTTCTTGTCTTGCTTATCTTAAATACGGGTTCTATTCCAAGGCCTCATACAGCAGGGAAGATCAGCTACCTCTTGGCCACCGACTTTCTAACCGTCAGTTCTTAGTTTAATGCAATGACTCTTTTCTCACGCTTTTGTCATATTTACATTTAAAATTTGTAATCAAGTTTCAGCGACTTCTACGACTAACCAATTTCACGTATTGACATATCTTAACACTGAAAAAGTTCTTTCTGATGTGTCTGTGACTTATTTGTGTAACAAGTTTCCGTCAATGCTATTCCATCTATCCACGTTATGCTGATCGTAGCTTCGAACAACGTTACTTTTTCTACTTTGTCAATTTCCCTTAGGTTTGTATATGTTGTTGTCATGTCCCATTACCTCTTCTTTCCTCTGTGCAGTAAGGTCCATTTCTCTCCTTGGATTGTCAATGAGCAATCTGAGAGCAGCAGTACACCGAGAACTTCAACAAGATCTTGTAGATCAGAGGCAAAGTGAAATTGACACCAGTAATTCCATCTATCATCATACTATCATGCAAGAGGAGCCACACATCTATGGATCATCCAATAAAATCAGCAGACTTCTAGATGTTACTACTGCTCGGCTTAGACTCAGCTACATGTATCTTTGGGGATTCTCATTATCTGCCGATGTAGACCTGACCAAATGTAAACTGTGTCAACAAAATTATTCGCACACCCTCCGTCACGATGTGATGGAGTGCGAAAAGATACGTGAATTTAGACACAATTCTATAACCAATATTCCAGCGATGTGTAAATATTTCATTCAAAATGATCTGCTACCAGAAATTTTAGCCAAATATCGCTAGTTTGCTAACTGTAGGTAGTAACTGAGTGATTGTAACCTAACCACCGCTGCCCGCTGGATGGGGGGCGGTGTGCAGGACAAACATATAAATTGTGACACTAGCTCTCCACATATGTCAGTTGCTTAATTTAGAACCTGTACTTGAGGTCGATCTCGAACCCATTGTTGATGTGACGACTTATATTGAATTTTGTAACTAGTTCATCAAGATTGTAACTTGCTTAGCTAAATAAATTGTGGGGTTCAGTCCCTGAGCCCATTATGTGCCTCTGTAATCCTTTCCATTACCGCCCACGGGATGGGTATGGGGTGCATAATAAATGAACTAAACTAACTCTCTCAGACTCTCCCCCATACCTCAATTCCGCTGCTTTTCCTTCATCTAATCATCACTACTTTGTATTTGGTTGAATTAAAATGCCAGCAGTTGTTTTTTCAGACCAGTTCTGGAGTCCAAATCCGTTATCAGTGCATAACAATTTACCTCTGTTCAGAATCTTTTCATATTATTATCATTTTTATTTGTTTTCATCATCTGCATATATTCATACAAAGAAGCCAATTTCCTCTATCAGGTATTAAACGTGTATGAGAAACATGATGGTTCCACGAACCATTATGAAATATTGTAGTTCTCCAATCATAATCTTTCTCCACTTTGCTATCTCCTTCTCACTACATCCCTCAGCTGCCTCTCTGAGAGAACTTTCCGGAGCACCGTACGACCATAGTAGCCTGTTTCTCTAGCATGTGATGAAGTACCTGCGTAGGACAGAATCTAATGCTTTCTGACCGTCGAGGAATATGCAATCTATCCCTCTCTCGTTCTCTCTTGTTTAATTTCTCTTATCTTATTGTAGAGCTTTTGAAAGTTTATCAAGCATGGTTTTCTTTTAATAAATCCGTAGTGGTGTTTTCAGACAAAATTTATGTTCTAAATGTTCTCCTAACCTGGATCATATCAGTCTCTCTTCTAACTTGCGGGGAAGACTTGGTAGTAATTCGGGTCTATATTTTACTGGTGTTTGTCTTCCCCTATTCCCAAAGTCAGGAAGTTTTCCAGATTCTACAGAGAGGGGGACTATTACAGCACGGGGACCGCACAATGCTTCAGCTGCCTCTGTTAGTATCGAGGGCGGTATTTTGTCCCTAAAAATGATGTAACATTCAGTTTCTGTAATTGCTTTTTACTTGTTCTAATGTCGCTATTAGAGACTTTCCTGTGGCATTTCTTGTTACGGTTGAGATCATAGCTCTTGTGGCAAGTGAGGTGTGTGAGTGGAGACGGGGCGAGTGTGTGTGGGTGGAGACGGGGCGAGTGTGAGGATGTTTATAATTAGGGCTAAACCAGGAAACCGCTAGAGACCCCCATCTTTATCTATTGGAGAGAATGGCTGTGTTTGTCTGTCCAAGGAGCTAGCCTCACCCAGTTTGCAGGGGTTTGATCTGGAGGACGAGACGAGCAGAGGCTACATGTGGTCGTCCTAAGTTTTAGACTTTGAGAAATATTAGCATTGAATGAGACCCCATGGGATTTTCGTAGAGCCAAGTGTGAAATATTTGGTGTGTTCCCTAAGAGTGTTAGTGATAACAATATATTTCCGAGAGACCCATAGAGTTGTATCTGTACTTCTTAGTAATACGTGTCTGAGAGAAGGGGATTGGGGGAAGCGGGAAAGAGAGCAGAAAACAAGAGGGGGGAAAGATGGGGTACAGAGAGGGAAAGAGGGAAAAGAGGAGGACAGGGTGGAAAGAGGGAGGGGAAGAAACCAGGATACTGCGCATATATCCTCTTCCGCATATACATAAATGTAAATGTCTATCTGTTCCAGGTTGGAGGCCAGATGGGGGAAGAAGGGTGGGGAGGAAAAAAGGAAAAAGGGGAGAGGGTAGAAGGGAGAAATGGGGGTGATTGGAGGAAGGACGGAGAGAGAGGGGGGGGGAGAGGGTTAAACTGAAGTGAAGAGGAGAGTGGGGCAGGAAAGGGAATGTGGGGAGAGGATGGAGACAAACTCTTAAAGCATTACACAGGAAATGCCACAAACCGAAAGCTTTGCAGGATGATCTAGTTTATGCAAGTATGGACAAATTATTGATCGCAAAAAAGTTTTTCTTTTTTAAATATACCGAGATTTGTATATAATGGTGTATCTATACTATAAGAATGTCTGTCCTTCTGTTTGTTTATTCAAAGTTAGAGGCCAGACACTTCAGGTTAGCCACACTCATATTGACAGAGGGAATGGTCTGGGTACAGGATGAACATAGGCTGTTGGGGCTCGCCAAAAATTCACAACGGCTCATCGTGTGTGCTTTCAGACTCCCACGACGATGTTTAGTACTGCAACCCGCCAGCTACACAGCTAAATATTTTCAAAATCTTTCTTTATTTTTCGTATAGTAATATGCACCACTATTTACTGATCTCGGGAGTATTCTCTACTTCCCATAACACACACACGTAACACTGTGAGTGTGGGAGGATAGTAAGATCTGGTTGGGCTCGGGTTCGAGCCAGAAAGTCTTAGTGAATTTAGTAGAGTTGAATTCAGTGATGAAGTGTATAGTGTGATGAAGTGCATACTGCGATTAAGTGTATACAGTGATGAAGTGTATACAGTGGTAAAGTATATACAGTGATGAAGTGTATACAGTGATGAAGTATATAAAATTATGAAGTATATAGAGTGATGAAGTATATACAGTGATGTAGTGTATACCGTGGTGAGGTATATAGAGTGAAGAAGTATACAGAGTCAAGGTCAATATATTCCTTAACTTTGTATACTTCTACTATATACTCTGTATACTTACACCTAATACAGATGTTAGTGAAGGTGTAAGATGGAGATAACGGGGAGTGGTTGATGTCGAAAGAGCAGGAAAAAGTGAATGACGAGGGAAGAAAAAGCAATAAAAAATAAAGCATTAGAAGAGTGGTGGTAAGAGGGAAAAGAGGGGACGGAAGGAAAAGAGGGGGACATGGGCAGAAGTGGAGTGGGAGAGAGGGGCATACAGGAGGAGAAATGGGCACAGAGGAAAGAGAAAGGGAGAGGGGGACTGGTGGAAGAAGACAGTAGAGAAGGAGGGCGAAATTGTGAGATGATGATTTGAGAGGGGATGAAAGGGGAATAGAGTAGGGGAGAGGGAGGAAAGAAGTGGGAAAGAGGGAGAGAGAGAGTGTGACAAGAAGGGAAAGAGGAGAAAGAAGAGACTGACAGACCCTGATCCCCATCCACTAACACTTCTAGTAAGGAAATATCTTTTTCCTGAAATACTTTTTCAAATACTTAGCAAGGCGTTGCTGGCTGCTACTTAAAATAAGAGGTCGTGCGGGTCATTAGGTGAACAAGGTGCACTGTTCCGTGTTCAATTTCGGGCGACTCTTACCAGCCTATGTCCATCCCGTACAGCAGACTATTCTCCCTACAAAGCAGGGTGAGGCTAGCCCCAACATCTGGCCTTTGGACAGAATGGCAGACAAACATGCAAAGAGACATTCTCTCTTGCAGATATAGACGGCCTTTTGTGTCCGCCTGAGCTTTTATACAGCATTGATACTCTTTTCCTGATATATCAAAGACGATATCAACTCTTTCTGCATTCCTTGACAGTCATATTGTATTAAAAATCATTATATCAAACTCTCCAAATGTTTTCATAGAACTGACAGCAGCAACGTGAGCATCAACAGTGGGAGCAGCAACAGTGGGAGTAGCAACAGTGGGAGCAGCAACAGTGGGAGTAGCAACAGTGGGAGCATCAACAGTGGGAGCAGGAACAGTGGGAGCAGCAACAGTGGGAGCAGCAACAGTGGGAGCAGCAACAGTGGGAGCAGCAACAGTGGGAGCAGCAACAGTGGAAGCAGCAACAGTGGGAGCAGCAACAGTGGGAGCAGGAACAGTGGGAGCAGCAACAGTGGGAGCAGGAACAGTGGGAGCAGCAACAGTGGGAGCAGCAACAGCGGGAGCAGCAACAGTGGGAGCAGCAACAGTGGGAGCAGCAACAGTGGGAGCAGCAACAGTGGGAGCAGCAACAGTGGGAGCAGCAGCAGTGGGAGCAGCAACAGTGGGAGCAGCAACAGTGGGAGCAGCAACAGTGGGAGCAGCAACAGTGGGAGCAGCAACAGTGGGAGCAGCAACAGTGGGAGCAGGAGCGGCAACAGCAGCAGCAGGTGCTGTTATAGGATGGACATGGAACATAAAATCAAATACTGTGGAGGCTGTGGCTAAAGGACTCTGCAGGGGCTTGATTTGACATATCTCTAACATTTTTCTATCTTTTGACCATTTTAGATTTGTTGGCTTTTATAAAAAAGAAGGATGTATATACTTGTTAGGTCAAACGATAAAAGTGTATCAATGGGATAACCCCGATTGCTTTTGCAGTATAAAAATGAAATGGCGTTTTCTTTCAGCAATTGCGGAAAATATAATATATTACCCGGAAGAGTGTTTCACTCTTCCCTTTTTTATGTCTTTATTATCTAGCGTTGGTGAGGACGACGTCAGGGACTTGATGATGTTGTTCCAAGGGTTCGGTCTATTATTGTCAAAGTGGGATAAGCTCATTTTAAAATAATGCTCATCTCAGGAATTATCATCAAGTTGGAAATCATAGCTCAGAGGATCACCTGCCAGTTGCTCTGTCCCATGTTTAAAGCTGTTTGATGGTGAGAGTTTTGGATAATTTGTGCTACACTCGTATTTCTATACATGTACGAGTGAGATTGTGAGCAAACTTTTTGGATATGTATATGTTACATCCTCTGCGGAATGCTGAATGTTGAAGAGTTTTAATTTGTATGTTTGATACAGTGCTCTCAGAATTCATGAACAAAGAAAGCTCGGACAACTCTATACCATTTTGAGAAACGTTCAGGTTATCAAGTATTTCGTAATAAAATGTTTAAATTGTGATATCATTGATAATTGTTTCGGTATGTCTGAAGTATTTTTAATAAGTAATTATTCATCCACGAAAAAGAATGGTATAGGATATCAGCTACAAATACAATCTGCATACCCTAAAAAGTATTTGCCTTGGAAAAATTCCCTTAAAGTGCTGTGCTGCCACCATCAATTTTTTAGCTTTTTCCTTTACGCAAATCCTTAACAGCACTTTTGTTCATTCTGTTGCATAATATAACACCATTTACCTTCACGGTTCTACCTAATGGGGTGCTTTTTTTAATTCACCATCACTGCTTTTATAAAATGAGTCCAACATAGTTTTTCTTCGTCTTTTGTACCTTTAAACAATATTTGTTATTACAGTCGAGATGATAAAGCGTTTCTCCTGATTCTACTGTTCCGTGTAGATCAGAATCATCAGAATTCTTTGAGTCATCCATCAATTCTCTCTGTAAGAATCAGTTCCACATTGTTTCTTCCTGCTGTCGTCTAATGCACTTATCAGCACAGTTTCAATACCCTTTCTTTTTTTCCCTTAGATTTTTCTTTATAATAGAATCGCTGATTTAATATTACACAAACTTTAAGAAACATTAAAATCACCGTTAAAGCTCAATAGATTTTAAATGAATAATATAACAACACCAAAAACCATCGTAAAAATTCATTATAAGTGTGAAAATGTTCTGAAATTTTGTTGCTGTCCTTAACTTTTAGCTAGAAGTACCCATTTTTTAAGTATCGCCTACATTCCAGTTGCAAGTCGAATTGGGCCTGGCAGTCATTAAGGCGCCCATATCGGGACACAATCTCCCTTCTGAGAATGGCGTTCCTAACTCAAACCCCACCAAGGAAAACATTTTGTGAAGAGAACAACTATGTAACTTCCATGTCATGATCACTTGCTCTGTGGTCCCTAGACTGAAGGTCCGTGAGACAGAGTGCCCTTCATTATTGACCTAGTAGAGACGAATTCAATGGTTTTAGAACTACAAATACCCATATGAATACATGGGTTATGAAATCTGGATTCCAAAATATTACTTAAGTAGATGGGTCAGAGTCAATAAGGCAAATGGAGGAATAGGAGTATATATTAAACAGGAAGTTATATGCATAGAACTTAAACTTACAAATGAGGCTGTGGAGGTACTTGGAATCAAGGTAGAAAACATAACACTGGTTATCGTTCTGATAAAAACACCTCCAGACAAAACAATTGACGAATTCACGGGACAGATAACCATAATAGAAAATTACATTGTTAATTTGGAGAACCTGGTACCCTATACTAGCTTCCTTCGTCACTTCAATCTACTCAGTTCCATTATAACTGAAAATCATCCTGGAAATGAACAAACATAGGTCAGACAACCATGGACTCTGTGACAGATTTTCACTCAATCATCTGATAACACAGTTATCTAGCATATGCTAGATTGGCTAACATAAGAGAGGGCTTTATAAACTTGTGTAAGGCCTCGTTCAGGACCTTGTATACCACTTATGTTAGACCAGTCCAGGAGTATGCATCTCCAGCTTGGAGTCCATACTTAGTTAAACACAAGACAAAGTTAGAGAAGTTTCAGGGGTATGCCACCAGACTAGTTCCAGAACTGAGAGGTATGAGCTACGAGGATAGGCTGCGGGAGCTAAATCTCACGTCCCTGGAAGACAGAAGAGCATGAGGAGATATAACATCCACCTACACAATATTCAGGGGAATTGACAGGGTAGACAAACTATTTAGCACGGGTGGAACACGAACAAGGGGACACAGGTGGAAACTTAGTACCCATACGAATCACAGAGACATTAGAAAATTTGTGTTTTTAATGTCAGAGTAGTTAACAAATGGAATGTATTAGGCAGTGATGTAGTGGAGGCAGACTCATACACAGTTTCAAATGTAGATTTGATAGAGCCCAGTAGGCTCCAGAATGTGAACACCAGTTGAGAGGCGGGACCAAAGAGCAAAAGCTCAACCCCTGCAAGCACCACTAAGCGAGTACAAGTAGACGAGTATAGTTAACTAGGAACATGTTTTCACGATGTGATCTTCATGGACATCCAAGAAATACTTAGGAACACAACTATCTCAATTACTTCACATTCAGATCACACACACAAATCAAAGTTGGAAAAAAGTATTATGTAAAAAATAAATAAAAAGCAGGAGAGTTTGTTCAGTAAATAAATTTGGACAATGAGAGGATTGACTGGGAAAATACTACAATAGAACTAGTAAAAAAATGGAATCCCGTCAGTAGTACCAAGGCAACCATACAAGGAATAGAACAATTAAAACTCACAGAATTGTAAGTTTGTTTAAATTAACATATGCTCGGCTGTGCAGGATAAAAAAAGGACCTGCTTTGAAAGAGATTGCAAACACCACAAAAGAAGGAAACACAATATAAAAATGCTAAAACAGGAACAAATATGTGAATAAAAACCGCAATCTAAACATTGTGATTTAATAAATAAAGCAATCATAAAATACTGAAGAAATGCAAATGAAAAACTCTGAAGCCAAAGCAGTTTTAAAGTTACATTTTTAAATTAATTCCTGGCACTTATTCTCAAACTTAGTTTTAATAACCTTTAACCTTTCTTCGTGGGATTACTCTGGGAATGTGTTAGACTTGAACATTATGAAGGTTAATGAAAAGGTCAAAAAGGTTAAGTTCTCAGTCTTGGTTTAGTGTTTACATCTGCAAATATTCTAGATAAAAATAAACTACCCTAGAATGCCAAAGCTTTGATAGCTTCTTCATCAGCTTGCAACAGTTATTAGTTTGTGAGAATGAGAAGCATGTTTGCCCCTGGCATTCTAATAGTGATGTAAATCTGAGCTAAGCTCATTTTCTCGTGGATATGGAGTGGTAGACAATCTGTGCTGAGTGGCGGTGACTGATGACCAACAAAGACAATCCGGTCAGCAGCTGTTAATCTGAGACAAATCATAGTCTCACCTAATACAGTTGTAGTTAATGAACAATGAACGTATCACAGGAGGGATCAGATTGAATTAAATTACACTCAAGGTCAGAATAAGAGTGAGAAACCAAAAAGAGGTATTAATGATTGGAAACTTACGTTCTTGCCGAGACTTGGAATAATGCCTTGATGGAATCTATTTAAAATATGCAGCCAAGATGCTCTCCTTGACCCGAAAATGTGTTTTTAATTTCTATTGTCAACTTTGTGTTTATCAACTATTAATAAGAAGACAATCATCACAATGCAGATATCATAACACTGACCATTGACAAAGAGTAGCTTTAAAGATTATTAACCAAAAATGTTGTAAATATCGACAAGTGGATAGTAAGGGCTTTTATATGACTAATATGTACGATTCATAACATGTATATTATTGAGAAAATCCCAAATAGCTGTGATGAGAATTCGAGCCTATGCGCCGGGTGTTCCCAGATCGACGCTCTAGTCGAAATTGTATGTAAATTATATTTTTTTTATAATTGGGCCTTTTTTTGTTTTATTTCAATATGCTATAATATAGAGCCAAATTTAAGATTGCTGTCACAAATATAACTTCAGGCTTAAATGGCTCATGAATCGATACAGAAAAACGTACACAATGAATCATAGAAGCAAGAAAACGAGAAGGGAAACAATATGACGGTGAGGGGAAATCTACCGGTGATTGATTTGTTTATTAATTCATTTGACCGCATTTAATAGTATTTACTACTTATGAGTGAACTTTATTTGTATCATTTATTATCACACAGTAAACCTCCCTTCACACAATTTGGGGGGGGGGGTCATAATTCAATTTATCACACCATAGGAAACAGTTGAACCAATTACCTACTAAACTGTAATAAATAGTTAGCACGGGGTGAGTGTTGGCTGGTCATCCAACATGAGACACCTCGGACACGTGTATCCTGTACAGGACAGGTATTAATGGCGTCCGCGAAAATCCCCCCTGAGGAGAGTACCACTAACCCTCCCCCCCCTCCACTGAGGAGCACCACTAACCTCCCAGCTGAGGAGCACCACTAACCTTCCCACTGTGGAGCACCACTAACCGCCCCCACTGAGGAGCACCACTAACCTTCCCACTGAGGAGCACCACTAACCCCCCCACTGAGGAGCCACCACTAACCTTCCCACTGAGGAGCACCCACTAACCTTCCCCACATGAGGATAGACACCCCCGGGCACCACTAACCTCCCTACTGAGGTAGCACCACTAACCTCCCAGCTGGGAGACACCACTAACCTTCCCACTGAGGAGCACCACTAACCTCCCAGCTGAGGAGACACCACTAACCTTCCCACTGAGGAGCACACCCCCCGAACCTACTCCCACTGAGGGGCACCACTAACCTCCCCACTGAGGAGCACCACTACCCTTCCCACTGAGGAGCACCACTAACCTTCCCACTGAGGAGCACCACTAACCTCCCCACTGAGGAGCACACAACCCCAGCTGGAACCAACATCCCCATGCAGGAACAATACCCCACTGAGGAGAACAGAGCACACTCTCCCACTGAGGAGCACCACTAACCTCCCCACTGTGGAGCACCACTAACCTTCCCACTGTGGAGCACCACTAACCTTCACTGTGAGCACTAACCCTCCCACTGAGGAGCACCACTAACCTCCCCACTGAGGAGCACCATTAACCTCCCCACTGAGGAGCACATAACCTCCCCACTGTGGAGCACCACAACCTTCCCACTGTGGAGCACCACTAACCTCCCCCACTGAGGAGCACCACTAACCTCCACCCACCTGAGTGAGCACCACTAACCTTCCCACTGTGGAGCACCACTAACCTTCCCACTGTGGAGCACCACTAACCTTCCCACTGTGGAGCACCACTAACCTCCCCCCACTGAGGAGCCCACTACCTCCCACGGGGCACCACTAACCTCCCCCACTGTGGAGCACCACTAACCTCCCCCACGAGGGACCACCACTAACCTCACCCCACTGTGGAAGAGCCACCACTAACCTCCCCACTGAGGCAGCACCACTAACCCCCCCACTGAGGAGCACCACTAACCTCCCCCACTGTGGAGCACCCACTAACAGCCCCCACCCTGAGGAGCACCAATTAACCTCTACTCGAGGTTCAACCAAAATTCACAAACCATACTCTACCCCTCCCCCCCCACTCTCGTCCTTGAGCAACACCTCAAACCTTCCCCACTCCTCTCCACCACCCCCAACACCCCAGTCCCCCAGCCCCCCCTCCCCCCCACCCCTCCACCCCCCATCACCCCCCCCCAACCCCAAGCACATCACCACACACATGCTCCAAAGCTAGCGCTCGTTGTATCTTGGAGGAGAAAATACACAGAGGTGTATGATCGCGCAAGATTCCTCTTCTCTCTCTCCTCTCTCTCTGCTCTCTCCTCCTCTCCTCTCGCTCTCTCTCCTCTGCTCTCTCTCTCTCTCTCTCTCTCTCTCTCTCTCCTCCGGGCTTTTTTTTTTTTCTTTATCCTTTAACAAAACTCTCCGGTGCATAGGCGCAAAAAAAGCCCGTGTCGTCAAATGTATTCGTGGTGGTAGAGATGGTGGTTGATGTACAGGTAGTGCCAGGTGGGGGTGGTGGAAGTGGAGGCGGCTGGTGGCGCTGATTGCAGGTAATGGTGGTAACGATTGGTAGACTTGGTGTTAGACTTGATCAAATCCACCACTTAGTGGTGGACTTGATTTGGTGGTAGACAGTTGTGGTGGTGTGGAGGTGGTGGTGGCCGGTGGTGGTATGCTTGTCGAACGTGATGAAAAGCGATAGATGGTGGTGGTTAGGCTTGGCAGTGGTTGGTGGTGGTATGGTTGGGCTGTGTATGTGAAAGTTGTAATAGTTGCGGATTGGGCGATTTATGTTTTGGTAGTGGTGGTGATGTGGTATTTGGTGGTTGTGATGGTAGGGATTTGGTGTCAGACGTATTTAGTTATTGGTGTTAGGAGTAGTGTGGTGATGGCAGTAGTGGTGGTTGGGACAGTGGTGATGGAGTGGTGGTGGGGATGTTTGAAGGCAATAGTGGTGTAGAGGGGGAAGGTGAACAGGTTTTGCGTTCATTTATCAGCTAACGAGTTTTCTTCTGTTTCTTTCTAGTTCTCGGTTCTTACTTGCTTCTGTGATTCTTTAATTGCATTCCTTCGTGTTTTTCTTGTTTCCTTGTCTGATTATTCTTAGTTTTTTCCTTGTTTATATATCAGTTATGCTTAATTTGTGTTTTTTCTTACTTGATTTCTTTTATCTTGCTTCTCACTACCCTCTTGTTTCTCATCCTCTTTTTTCGTTTTTCTTCTTTGTTAGTGTGGGAAAAAACTCTCACATCACTCACTAAATTGTTAATGCAACAAGTAGAAATAAATGGCCCATGGTTGTGCTAACAATGCCGCTGGTTGTGCTAATTCCATTAGAAATAAACATATTAGAGTCATAAAAGAGACTGAAAATGACGTCTTTATACAGAAAACGGGTTAATTTCCCCGCGTATGTCATCGTCCTCGTCACATAATCTATTTAGCTAATGTTACACTAAGAATCATCAGTCTCAGATTGAAACCAAAATAAAATGAATCTAAAAATAATTATATAGTCAATAAAGATTTGACATCAAACTCATTCCTTCTTCCCAATTCAATGAAAACGAGTTGAGTATGACGCGCGAGGCAGGAGGAAGTGGGACGACATTGTTTTGTTGGTGAAACTTGAGCGGATAGAGTGCGCCTCCCACACGCAGAAAATACTCCTGCAAGTCTTCCAGAAAGCACGTGACTTACACTAGTCACTATTGGTTTCCAAGACATGAAATAAGGAAATAAGGAGTTTGGTTTTTTCTATTACACGTATTTGTGGCATTAATTTCTGTAGGATTGAACGTTATTCTGCGGACACACCACCCACAAGGGTAAGCAATCACAATTAACTAATAATTTGTGTGTCATAAATAAATTTACTCCTGGTAGTCTGTATATGTTTTGACGTGACATCTTGGCAGGTAAATTGTAACCACATAAAACATCAGTTCGGCCGGAACAATCCGTGGACATCTTCAAGAGAAACTGGACCGTTTTCTAAGAGAAGGTTCCGGATCACCGGGCTGTTGGTGGTATGTGGCCTGCGGGCCGCTCCAAGCACAGCCTGGGGACCAAACTCTCACAAGTTGAGCCGGCCTCGGGCCGGCATGGGGATAGAAGAGTCCCAGAAAACCCTCATCAGGGCAGTAGTAACAGTCCCAGGACCA
>WNGS01135237.1:5629222-5641840 GCA_020271785.1 Procambarus virginalis
CCAGTGTTATGTTTTCTACCTTGATTCCAAGTACCTCCACAGCCTCATTTGTAAGTTTAAGTTCTATGCATATAACTTCCTGTTTAATATATACTCCTATTCCTCCATTTGCCTTATTGACTCTGACCCATCTACTTAAGTAATATTTTGGAATCAAGATTTCATAACCCATGTATTCATATGGGTATTTGTAGTTCTAAAACCATTGAATTCGTCTCTACTAGGTCAATAATGAAGGGCACTCTGTCTCACGGACCTTCAGTCTAGGGACCACAGAGCAAGTGTTCATGACATGGAAGTTACATAGTTGTTCTCTTCACAAAATGTTTTCCTTGGTGGGTTTTGAGGTAGGAACGCCATTCTCAGAAGGGGAGATTGTGTCCCGATATGGGCGCCTAAATGACTGCCAGGCCCAATTCAACTTGCAATTGGAATAGGCGATACTTTAAAAATGGGTACTTCTAGCTAAAAATTAAGGACAGCAACAAAATTTCAGAACATTTTCACACTTATAATGAATTTCTACGATGGTTTTGGTGTTGTTATATTATTCATTTAAAATATATTGAGCTTTAACGGTGATTTTAATGTTTCTTAAAGTTTGTGTAATATTAAATCAGCGATTCTATTATAAAGAAAAATCTAGGTGAAAAAAAGAAAGGATATGAAAACTGTGCTGATAAGTGCATTAGACGACAGCAGGAAGAAACAATGAGGAACTGATTCTTACAGAGAGAATTGATGGAAGACTCAAAGAATTCTGATGATTCTGATCTACACGGAACAGTAGAATCAGGAGAAATGCTTTATCATCTGGACTGTAATAACAAATATTGTTTAAAGATACAAAAGACGAAGAAAAACTATGTTGGACTCATTTTGTAAAAGCAGCGATGGTGAATTAAAAAAGCACTCCATTAGGTAGAACCGTGAAGGTAAATGGTGTTATATTATGCAACAGAATGGACAAAAGTGCTGTTAAGGATTTGCGTAAAGGAAAAAGCTAAAAAAATGATGGTGGCAGCACAGCACTTTAAGGGAATTTTTCCAGGGCAAATACTTTTTAGGGTATGCAGATTGTATTTGTAGCTGATATCCTATACCATTCTTTTTCGTGGATGAATAATTACTTATTAAAATACTTCAGATATACCGAAACAATTATCAATGATATCACAATTTAAACATTTTATTACGAAATACTTGATAACCTGAACGTTTCTCAAAATGGTATAGAGTTGTCCGAGCTTTCTTTGTTCATGAATTCTGAGAGCACTGTATCAAACATACAAATTAAAACTCTTCAACATTCAGCATTCCGCAGAGGATGTAACATATACATATCCAAAAAGTTTGCTCACAATCTCACTCGTACATGTATAGAAATACGAGTGTAGCACAAATTATTCCAAAACTCTCACCATCAAACAGCTTTAAACATGGGACAGAGCAACTGGCAGGTGATCCTCTGAGCTATGATTTCCAACTTGATGATAATTCCTGAGATGAGCATTATTTTAAAATGAGCTTATCCCACTTTGACAATAATAGACCGAACCTTTGGAACAACATCATCAAGTCCCTGACGTCGTCCTCACCAACGCTAGATAATAAAGACATAAAAAGGGAAGAGTGAAACACTCTTCCGGGTAATATATTATATTTTCCGCAATTGCTGAAAGAAAACGACATTTCATTTTTATACTGCAAAAGCAATCGGGGTTATCCCATTGATACACTTTTATCGCTTGACCTAACAAGTATATACATCCTTCTTTTTTATAAAAGCCAACAAATCTAAAATGGTCAAAAGATAGAAAAATGTTAGAGATATGTCAAATCAAGCCCCTGCAGAGTCCTTTAGCCACAGCCTCCACAGTATTTGATTTTATGTTCCATGACCATCCTATAACAGCACCTGCTGCTGCTGTTGCCGCTGCTGCTGCTGCTGCTCCCACTGTTGCTGCTCCCACTGTCGCTGCTCCCACTGTTGCTGCTCCCACTGTTGCTGCTCCCACTGTTGCTGCTCCCACTGTTGCTGCTCCCACTGTTGCTGCTCCCACTGTTGCTGCTTCCACTGTTGCTGCTTCCACTGTTGCTGCTCCCACTGTTGCTGCTCCCACTGTTGCTGCTCCCACTGTTGCTACTCCCACTGTTGCTGCTCCCACTGTTGCTGCTCCCACTGTTGCTGCTCCCACTGTTGCTGCTCCCACTGTTGCTGCTCCCACTGTTCCTGCTCCCACTGTTGATGCTCCCACTGTTGCTGCTCCCACTGTTGCTGCTCCCACTGTTGCTGCTCCCACTGTTCCTGCTCCCACTGTTCCTACTCCCACTGTTGCTGCTCCCACTGTTCTGCTCCCACTGTTGCTGCTCCCACTGTTGCTGCTCCCACTGTTGCTGCTCCCACTGTTGCTGCTTCCACTGTTGCTGCTCCACTGTTGCTGCTCCCACTGTTGCTGCTCCCACTGTTGCTGCTCCCACTGTTGCTGCTCCCACTGTTGCTGCTCCATGTTGATGCTCCCACTGTTGCTACTCCCACTGTTGCTGCTCCCACTGTTGCTACTCCCACTGTTGCTGCTCCCACTGTTGCTGCTCCCACTGTTCCTGCTCCCACTGTTGCTGCTCCCATTGTTGCTGCTCCCACTGTTGCTGCTCCCACTGTTGCTGCTTCCACTGTTGCTGCTCCACTGTTGCTGCTCCACTGTTGCTGCTCCCACTGTTGCTGCTCCCACTGTTGCTGCTCCCACTGTTGCTGCTCCCACTGTTGATGCTCCCACTGTTGCTACTCCCACTGTTGCTGCTCCCACTGTTGCTACTCCCACTGTTGCTGCTCCCACTGTTGCTGCTCCCACTGTTGATGCTCCCGTTGCTGCTGTCAGTTCTATGAAAACATTTGGAGAGTTTGATATAATGATTTTTAATACAATATGACTGTCAAGGAATGCAGAAAGAGTTGATATCGTCTTTGATATATCAGGAGAAGAGTATCAATGCTGTATAAAAGCTCAGGCGGACACAAAAGGCCGTCTATATCTGCAAGACAGAATGTCTCTTTGCATGTTTGTCTGCCATTCTGTCCAAAGGCCAGATGCTTGGAGGCTAGCCTCACCCTGCTTTGTAGGGAGAATAGTCTGCTGTACGGGATGGACATAGGCTGGTAAGAGTCGCCCGAAATTGAACACGGAACAGTGCGCCTTGTTCACCTAATGACCCGCACGACCGCTTATTTTAAGTAGCAGCCAGCAACGCCTTGCTAAGTATTTGAAAAAGTATTTCAGGAAAAAGATAATTTCCTTACTAGAAGTGT
This sequence comes from Procambarus virginalis, assembly GCA_020271785.1. Lineage (NCBI taxonomy): Eukaryota > Metazoa > Arthropoda > Malacostraca > Decapoda > Cambaridae > Procambarus > Procambarus virginalis. Next base: position 5,632,530 of record WNGS01135237.1, read on the forward strand.
TAGTGGATGGGGATCAGGGTCTGTCAGTCTCTTCTTTCTCCTCTTTCCCTTCTTGTCACACTCTCTCTCTCTCCCTCTTTCCCACTTCTTTCCTCCCTCTCCCCTACTCTATTCCCCTTTCATCCCCTCTCAAATCATCTCACAATTTCGCCCTCCTTCTCTACTGTCTTCTTTCACCAGACCCCCTCTCCTTTCTCTTTCCTTTGTGCCCATTTCTCCCCCTGTATGCCCCTCTCTCCCATTCCACTTCTGCCCATGTCCCCCTCTCTTCCTTCCGTCCCCTCTTTTCCCTCCTACCACCACTCTTCTCATGCTTTACTTTTTATTGCTTTTTCTTCCCTCGTCATTCACTTTTCCTGCTCTTTCGATATCAACCACTCCCCGTTATCTCCATCTTACACCTTCACTAACATCTGTATTTAGGTGTAAGTATACAGAGTATATAGTAGAAGTATACAAAGTTAAGGAATATATAGACCTTGACTCTGTATACTTCTTCACTCTATATACCTCATCACGGTATACACTACATCACTGTATATACTTCATCACTCTATATACTTCATAATTTTATATACTTCATCACTGTATACACTTCATCACTGTATATACTTTACCACTGTATACACTTCATCACTGTATACACTTAATCGCAGTATGCACTTCATCACACTATACACTTCATCACTGAATTCAACTTTACTAAATTCACTAAGACTTTCTGGCTCGAACCCGAGCCCAACCAGATCTTACTATCCTCCCACACTCACAGTGTTACGTGTGTGTGTGTTACGGGAAGTAGAGAATATTCCCGAGATCAGTAAATATTGGTGCATATTACTATATGAAAAAATAAAGAAAGATTTGGAAAATATTTAGCTGTGTAGCTGGCGGGTTGCAGTGCTAAACATCGTCGTGGGAGTCTGAAAGCTCACACGATGAGCCGTTGTGAATTTTTGGCGAGCCCCAACAGCCTATGTTCATCCTGTACACCAGACCATTCCCTCTGTCAATATGAGTGTGGCTAACCTGAAGTGTTTGGCCTCTAACTTCGAATAAACAAACAGAAGGACAGACATTCTTATAGTATAGATAAACCATTATATACAAATCTCGGTATATTTAAAAAAGAAAAACTTTTTTTGCGATCAATAATTTGTCCATACTTGCATAAACTAGATCATCCTGCAACAGCTTTCGGTTTGTGGCATTTCCTGTGTAATGCTTTAAGAGTTTGTCTCCATCCTCTCCCCACATTCCCTTTCCTGCCCCACTCTCCTCTTCACTTCAGTTTACCCTCTCCCCCCCCTCTCTCCGTCCTTCCTCCAATCACCCCCATTTTCCCCCTTCTTACCCTCTCCCCTTTTTCCTTTTTTTCTCCCCACCCTTCTTCCCCCATCTGGCCTCCAACCTGGAACAGATAGACATTTACATTTATGTATATGCAGAAGAGGATATATGCGGCAGTATCCTGGTTTCTTCCCCTCCCTCTTTCCACCCTGTCCTCCTCTTTTCCCTCTTTCACCCTCTGCACCCCCCATCTTTCCCCCCTCTTGTTTTCTGCTCTCTTTCCCGCTTCCCCCAATCCCCCTTCTCTCAGACACGTTATTACTAAGAAGAACCGATCCAACTCTATGGGTCTCTCGGAAAATATATTGTTATCACTAAACACTCTTAGGGAACACACCAAATATTTCACACTTGGCTCTACGAAAATCCCATGAGGTCTCATTCAATGCTAATATTTCTCAAAGCTTTAAACTTAGGCCGACCACATGTAGCCTCTGCTCGTCTCGTCCTCCAGATCAAACCCCCTGCAAAACTGGTGAGGCTAGGCCCAAGCATCTGGTCTCCAAGCGTCTGGCTTCCTTGGACAGACAAACACAGCCATTCTCTCCAATAGATAATGATGGGGGTCTCTAGCGGTTCCCTGTTTAGCCCTAATTATAAACATCCCCGCACTCACCCCGTCTCCACCTACACACACTCACCCCGTCTCCACCTACACACACTCACCCCGTCTCCACTCACTCTCACCCCGTCTCCACCCACACACACTCGCCCCGTCTCCACTCACTCTCACCCCGTCTCCACCTACACACACTCACCCCGTCTCCACCCACACACTTTCACCCCGTCTCCACTCACTCTCACCCTGTCTCAACCTACACACACTCACCCCGTCTCCACTCACTCTCACCCCGTCTCCAACCACACACACACACTCACCCCGTCTCCACCCACACACACACACCCTGTTTCCACCCACACACACTCGCCCCGTCTCCACCCACACACACTCGCCCCGTCTCCACCCACACACACTCGCCCCGTCTCCACTCACACACCGACTTGCCACAACAGCTAAGATCTCAACCGTAACAAGAAATGCCACAGGAAAGTCTCTAATAGCGACATTAGAACAAGTAAGAAAGCAATTACAGAAACTGAATGTTACATCATTTTTAGGGACAAAATACCGCCCTCGATACTAACAGAGGCAGCTGAAGNACACATGCTATAATTTCAAAAGTTCTTCACCGATTGCTTTGAAATTTTGACACAACTTTGCATTCGATAGGCGCGTCTTTTTATATATGGACTACATAGATGCCACCCCTGTGACAGGTAAAAACATGCGTTTTTTTAACAGCACCATCTGTTGTACATAATAGCAACATTGCCGCTATACTAAATATGCCACGAGTTCCATTTCAATGTTTCCAATTGCATTGATAAATTTTATTTTCATAGATTTTGATTTATTTTATTTTTTATTGAATTATTTTTTGTGGCATTGTGTTGGAATTGAGCTGTGTTGTTTACCAAACCATTCATTTCGTAAGTATATGTATAGGTGCCACAACTGTGACAGGTAAAACTATGCTTTTCTTGACAAACAGCGCCATCTGTTGCATGCAAGAGCAACACACATGCTATACTAAATATGTTACAATTCCATTTCAATGTTTCTGATTGCATTGATAAATTGAATTCTCATAGATTTTGATTTATTTTCATTTCGATTTATTTTCATTTTGATTTAATTATTTTGTGTGAATTGCATTGGAATTAAGCTGTGTTGTTTACCATACCGTTCATTTCGTGAGTATAGATGTTTTTAGGGTGGTAGACAAGAGGTACTGAACTACAGGCCAGTTTCCCTGACTTGTATACCATGCAAGATGATGGAGAAGATCACGAGGAAAAGGCTCGTAGAACATATGGAGGGAAAATTGCTTTGTAACACACCACGAGCATGGGTTCAGGGATGGTAAATCGTGCCTCACAGGCTTTATAGTCTTCTATGACCAGGCGACAAAAATTAGGCAAAAATGAGAAGGGTGAGCAGACTGCCTTTTCTTGGACTGTCAGAAAACCTTTGACACGGCACCCCATAAAAGGCTGTTACAAAAATTGGAGAAAAAGGCAGGAGTAAATGGTAAGGTACTCCAGTGGATAAGGGAGTATTTAAGCAACAGGAAACAGCGAGTAACTGTGAGCGGGAGACATCAAAGTGGCGAGATGTCACAAGCGGAGTTCCACAGGGCTCGGTACTTGGACTCATCCTATTTCTGATATGTAAACAATCTTCCAGAGGGTATAGACTCGTTCCTCTCAATGTTTGCTTTTGATGCAAAAGTATGAGAAGAATCGAAACAGACGAAGATAGACAGAGACTACAGAACGACCTGGAGAAACTGGACAAAACGAGGAATGGTCTAAAAAAGCCTACTAAAGTTTAACTCAGGATAGTGTAAAGTAATGAAATTAGGCGAAGGGAGAAGAAGGCTGAACACATGGTACCATCTGGGAGGTGAAATCCTGTAAGAGTCATATAGAGAGAAAGATCTAGGGGTTGATATCACATCGAATCTGTCCCCGGATGCCCATATGAAAAAGATATCATCAGCGGCATATACTAGATTGGCGCACATAAGAACTGCCTTTAAAAACCTATTGTAAGGAATTATTCAGGACCCAGTATACTATGTATGTACTTATGTTAGACCCAGCATGTACTTATGTTAGATCAATCCTGGAGTAAGCAGCTGAAGCCTGGGTACATACCTAGTTAAACACAATTTTGTTTTTAATTATCCGGGGAAAACGCCAAGTCATTAGACTTTATAGCACTTGAAAGGAGTCGGGGTAAGGATTTGGGATGGGACGGGGGGAAGGAATGGTGCCCAACCACTTAGACGGTCGGGGATTGAACGCCAAAATGCATGATACGAGACCGTCGCTCTATCGTCCTTTCAAAGTGGCTGACCAATCCTGGAATCTGCAGCTTTAGCCTAGAGTCCATACCTAGTTAAACACAAGACAAAGTAAGAGAAGATTCAGGGGTATGCCACCAGACTAGTCCCATAAATGAGAGGTGTGAGCTACGAGGAAAGGTTACGGGTGCTAAACCTCACATTATTGGAAAACAGAAGAGTAAGGAGGAGACATGATAACCACCTACAAAATTCTCAGTGAAATTGAGAGGTTGGACAAAGACAAACAATTTAGCACGGGTGGAACACAAACAAGGGAACACAAGTGGAAATTTAGTATCCAAATGAGCCACAGAGACATTAGAAAGAATGTTTTCAGTGTCAGGGTAGTTAACAAATGGATTGCATTAGGCAGTGATGTGGTGGAGGCTGACTCCATACACAGTTTCAAATGTAGATTTGATACAGTTCAATAGGCTCCAAAATCTGTACACCAGTTGATTGACAGTTCAGAGGCGGGACCTAAAAGCCAAAGTTCAACCCTCGCAAGCACAACCGGGTGAATACAACTCGGTGAGTACACACACACAAACACACTGGGCCAGATAGAATATCACCATGGATGTTAAAAGATGCAGCACAGGCCCAGGTCTTACAAAAAGCCTTTGATACAGTACCACACAGAAGACTACTATACAAACTTGAGTGGCAGGCGGGAGCTGGCGGAAACACACTATCATGGGTAAGGAATTACCTGACAGACAGGTGTCAGAGAGTGACAGTGAGGGGCGAGGAGTGGGACTGGCGTAGAGTAACAAGCGGGGTGCTTGAAGAATTGGTGCTGGGTCCCATACGACTCCTCATTTATGTAAATGAAAACGATCATTTATGTAAATGAGGAATAAATGAACACATAAGCACGAAACGGTTTAGAAGTTTGCAACGAGATTCGTCACAGAGATGCGAGGGATGAGGTACGAAGGCAGATTAAAGGAACTAAACCTGACGACATTAGAAAGGAGGAGGGAGAGGGGGGACATGATAGAGACGTATAAAATACATAGAGGAATTGGCAAGGTGGAAACAGTGAAATGTTTATAATGAATAACAATATTACAAGAGGACACGCATGGAAGCTTGAGACTCAGATGTGCCATAGAGATGTTAGAAAGTTTTCATTTACCTTTAAGGATAGTGAGTAAATGCAATGACCTAAATGAGCAGATTGTAGAGACTAACTCCATTCGTAACTTTAAAACCAGGTATGATAGAGAAATAGGTCAGGAGTCATTGAAATAGACAACTAACGGCTAGAAAAGTGGGGTCCAAGAGCTAGAGCTCGATCCTGCAAGCACAAATAGGTGAGTACACACACACACACACACACACCACACACACACACACACACACACACACACACACACACACACACACATAAACACACACACACACACACACAAACACACACACCACACACACACACACACACACACACACACACACACACACACACACACACACACACACACACACACTCACGCATGGTCCAACAAAAGGCTACTAAAGTTCAACCCGAGTAAATGTAAGGTAATGAAACTAGGCAGTGGAAACAGGAAGCCAGGCACAGGATACAGAATGGGAGATGAAGTCCTTCATGAAACGGACAGATAGATCTAGGAATTTATATCACACGAAACCTGTCTCCCGAAGCCCACATCAAGAGAATAACATCTGCGGTGTATGCGAGGCTGGCTAACATCAGAACTGCCTTCAGGAACCTGTGTAAGGAGTCATTCAAAACCTTGTTTGCCACATATGTAAGACCAATCCTAGAGTATGCGGCCCCAGCATTGAGCCCGTATCTTGTAAAGCACAAGGCGAAGCTTGAAAAAGTTCAGAGGTATGCAACTACGCTAGTTTCAGAACTAAAAGGCAGGAGTTACGAAGAAAGGCTGCGGGATATGCACCTCACGACACTGAAATACAGAAGAGTAAGGGGAGACTTGAGCACTACCTACAAAATTCTCAGAGGAATTGAGAGGGTAGATTGATATAAACTGTCTAATACGGGTGGTACGCGAACAAGGAGACACAGCAGGAAACTGAGAACCCAAATGGGCCACAGAGGCGTTAGAACGAACTTTTTAGTGTGAGAGTAGTTAACAGATGGAATGCATTAGGCAGTGATGTGGTGGAGGCTGACTCCATACACAGTTTCAAATGAAGATATGATAGAGCCCAGTAGACTCAGGAACCTGTACATCAGTTGAGTGAAAGTTGAGAGGCGGGACCAAAGAGCCAGAGCTCAACCCCCGCAAGCACGCCTTGGCGAGCGCACACAAAAACTTACACACACTCACATATAAAGAATAAAAAAAAAGCTACGTTCATCCGTAACTAGGCTAGACGGACGGTAGATCTGGACGGTAGAGCGACGGCCTTGCTTCATGCAGGTCTGCGTTCAATCCCCGACCGCCCAAGTGATTGGCCACCATTCCTTTCCCTTGTCCCATCCCAAATTCTAATCCTTACCTCTTCCAAGTGCTATATAGTCGTGGTGGCTTGGCGATTTCTCCTAATAATTGCTTTTCCATTTCATCCTGGCACTGACACCGTACTGTGATACACCAAACTGTGATACTACCAACTGTGATACACTATGTATACAGATACACTATGTAACCGTTATTGGAATACTGAAAGACGAAGGTAACTGGACCTATACCCAAGAAATCCTGGGCAGGGCGAGACAGCTAGGCGCGTCTCCTTGCACCCCGTTGCCTCTGTCCACCTACCAGTAATTAGGAATTTGGTTGTTAGTTGACCGTTGTGGGTCGCTCTCTGATGTAACAATGTAACAATTTACACGTAACATGTAACAATTTACAATGTAACTTGAAAGGTTTAAAACCACTTATATGGAGTAATTCTGCAGTTTGAGTGCTCAGTAGCTCACTCTGTGCTGTGTTTTACTATATTCATTGAGAAACGAAAATATTTGTATTATGACGAAACTCATAATTCGTAAATATAAACACATCTTCATCACATTCAGCATTTAAATATTCAACAACCCCCTGTATGTAGTGCAGCTCTAACGCTTCCTAACAGGTGAAAATATACACAAATTCTTCAGCATTGTAAAAAATGGCCACGTCTGTGACAAAGCAAAGTCTCTCAGACGACAACATTCCGTTTCCCTTACTACAACCTCCAGGACTATACCTCCTGCTGCCCACCGGAGTAAACTACCTAACTTCCCTCTGAGGAGCACCACTAACTTCCAGCTGAGGAGAACCACTAACCTCCCCACTGAGGAGCACCACTAACCTCCCCACTCAGGAGCACCACTACCTCCCCCATTGAGGAGCACCACTAACCTCCCCACTGTGGAGCACCACTAACCTCCCACTGTGGAGCACCACTAACCTTCCCACTGTGGAGCACCACTAACCTTCCCATTGAGGAGCACCACTAACCTCCCACTGAGGAGCACTACTAACCTCCCCAACTGAGGAGCACCACTAACCTCCCACTGTGGAGCACCACTAACCTTCCCACTGAGGAGCAACACTAACCTTCCCACTGAGGAGCACTACTAACCTTCCCACTGAGGAGCACCACTAACCTCCCCATCAGGAGCACCACTAACCTCCCACTGTGGAGCACCACTAACCTCCCCACTGAGGGAGCACCACTAACCTCCCCACTGTGGAGCACCACTAACCTCCCCACTCAGGAGCACCCACTAACCTCCCACTCAGGAGCACCACTAACCTCCCCACTGAGGAGCACCACTAACCTCCCCACTCAGGAGCACCACTAACCTCCCCACTCAGGAGCACCACTAACCTCCCACTGAGGAGCACCAAACCTCCCCACTCAGGAGCACCACTAACCTCCCCACTGTGGAGCACCACTAACCTCCCACTGTGGAGCACACTAACCTCCCCACTAATATATATATATATATATATATATATATAGTATATATTATATTACTCTAATAGTTATATCTATTCATTTATCACTTGCAGAATGAACCATGTAGAATCGATAACGTTGTGTAAGATTTATGAACGTGTAATACATTCTATAAGTTAAAATTTCTTTTTCTTCACCTCCAACGTAGATGACCTTTGAAGAACTCCTCTTCCAATGATAACTAAGTTGCTCTAGTACACTAGTAGAGGGATAGATCCACCATAAACAATAGAAATAATTAATACAGAATATGCAGTTTTTTTTTTTATTATTATTATTATTTTCTACCACAGACGTGGCCACACATTTACAATGCTAACAGAATATTACATTTCTTCTGTCCTCCATGACAGGGTTAGAGATGTGTTAAACATATATTTCAAGGGTTTTATTGAACAATCAACCACTGAAGGTGAGTCGGTGCTTTTAAAATGCTAAGCTAACCATATACGTAAATACATAGATACACAGATTTATCGTATGCCTTACATAAAAGTGTTCATGTGTCTTCTACACAGTGTCATTAATGTATATTTACAAAGGTGAAATGTAATTCTGATCAGCTTCCATATATACTTTATACCCATACATAACATACACACACACTATACATATATATCACACAGACATTTGTCTCATTTACTCTGACAGGGTGAGATAGCTGATAAAGAAACTAGTGTGCAATTAAGCACTTAATCACTGAAGGTGATTAAGGTGCTTTTACAAGCTCAGGTTATATAGTTACTTCATATACATTGTATAATTAATCTTTACATGGTCAATCTTGGATACAAGTCCAATAATATATCATCAAGTGTTCCAGTACTCATATAGTAATTACAAGTGTCAGCATACCTTAGCCCAGGAGGGCGAAAGTCAGCCAGTATGGGACATTCTACAATATAATGTTCAATGAGAGTGCATGTTTTCTCTTTCACAAAGTTGCACATAGTGTACTCGACATTTGGTTTTGAGAAAGCTGCCAGATACGTCTATATCCCAGGACGTATTCTGGCCACTATAACATCATATTTCCGGGTTCTTGTTCTATTAGTCCCATATGTGAATGTTTCCTCACGATATCTATCATAATACATATTAATGCTA
>WNGS01135237.1:5646714-5663530 GCA_020271785.1 Procambarus virginalis
TTGTTACCCGGGAGCTTCTCATTTTCCCCCGGATCCATTAGCTAGTGGGTGGGGTCGTGTGGAAGGTGGAAGGTGGAAGCCGAGTGCCCAAATGAGCCACAGAGACATTAGAAAGAACTTTTTCAGTGTCAGAGTATTAGTAAATGGAATGCACTAGGCAGTGATGTGGTGGAGGCTGACTCCATACACAGTTCCAAGTGTAGATATGATAGAGCCCCAGTAGGCTCAGGAATCTGTCTGGTGAGTATCCAGGCAGACAGGCACGGACAACCCAACAATAGCGCCAGCAAGCAGAACAGGTAGACCAGCGTGGGATACTCTGGGCCAGCAAGTAGGACAGATAGACCAGCGTGGGATACTCTGGGCCAGCAAGCAGGACAGGTAGACCAGCGTGGGATACTCTGGGCCAGCAAGCAGGACAGGTAGACCAGCGTGGGATACTCTGGGCCAGCAAGTAGGACAGGTAGACCAGCGTGGGATACTCTGGGCCAGCAAGCAGAACAGGTAGACCAGCGTGGGATACTCTGGGCCAGCAAGCAGGACAGGTAGACCAGCGTGGGATACTCTGGGCCAGCAAGCAGGACAGGTAGACCAGCGTGGGATACTCTGGGCCAGCAAGCAGGACAGGTAGACCAGCGTGGGATACTCTGGGCCAGCAAGCAGGACAGGTAGACCAGCGTGGGATACTCTGGGCTAGCAAGCAGGACAGGTAGACCACCGTGGGATACTCTGGGCCAGCAAGCAGGACAGGTAGACCAGCGTGGGATACTCTGGGCCAGCAAGCAGGACAGGTAGACCACCGTGGGATACTCTGGCCCAGCAAGCAGGACAGGTAGACCACCGTGGGATACTCTGGGCCAGCAAGCAGAACAGGTAGACCACCGTGGGATACTCTGGGCCAGCAAGCAGGACAGGTAGATCAGCGTGGGATACTCTGGGCCAGCAAGCAGGACAGGCAGACCAGCGTGGGATACTCTGGGCCAGCAAGCAAGACAGGTAGACCACCGTGGGATACTCTGGGCTTCGGTAAGCTGTGGCCGTCATAAGGTAATCTCCAGTTGGACACGGAAGGCAGCATATCCGTGGCCGTGGCTCCACGGTTAATTTCAGTGTCCCTACAGGCAGGCCACCAGCTACCGGAGCATACTCCCAGTTGGCCACGGGCTTGTGGTCGCTGGCTTGGGGGTATACCACAACCCACCACACAATATATCCCTACCACCACGCCATGCCCTGTACCACCACAACCGCTACCTCATACCACCTCAACCACCATACCATCACTACACCGCACTCTATACAACACCAAACGCTACACGACATGCACGCCACAACCACTACACTGTACTCCACACCACATCTATTGCACCATAACTACAACACATCCCATTCCTCGGTTGACACAACCACTCCACCACAAAGCTGCTTAACTACCCACGCCCAGTTACTATAAAGCCATATATACACTTCATATACACCACGTATAACCACACATACACCACGTATAACCACACATACACGACGTATAACCACACATACACGACGTATAACCACACATACACGACGTATAACCACACATACACGACGTATAACCACACATACACGACGTATAACCATATATAGACCATACTCCATATACTATATATAAACCGATATAACTCCCAATCTTTCTTCACTTTAAGTCCGAAATAAACCTAGACATACAGTAATTATAATAAAATAAATAACATCTAATACAAGTAAAGTTATGATACTTATAATTTGTAAAGTGGATATAGTACAACCATACAACTATGGTCACGGGGCCTGACGGCTGAGTGGACAGCGCTCGGGATTCGTAGCCCTGAGGTTCCGTGTTCGAACCCCGGCGGAGGTGGAAACTAATAGGCAGAGTTTCTTTCACCCTGATGCATCTGTTCTAGCAGTGAATAGGTCCCTGGGAGTTTGACTGCTGATACGGGCTGCTTCCTGGGGGTGTGTAACAAAAATGAGGCCTAGTCAGAGGGGAAGGGAATTCCCTGTACTGAGCTGCTAAACACCTCAAATGATATGGTGGAAGTGCTGATAATCAAAATAGAGATTCTAAATGTAGTTATTGCCCTTGTATATAAGTCACCGGAGCCAAACCCTCAGCAGTTTAAAGACCAACTAATGAAAATAGAACACTGCTTGGTGCTGCCCAATAAACTCGCCCCTCGGGGCAAAATTTAAAAACACTGCTTGGAAAACCTCACAAATCCAGCTTCGAACATCATCCTGCTTGGGGGACTTCAACCTACGGCATCTGAAATGGAAGCACCTGGCTAATACAGTAATATCAGAAAGAATACCAGGAAGTAGCCTTAATGAACAGGCACATGCAAATGACCTGCTACGGATGTGCGACAGGTTTGCCTTAAACCAGCAAATTGTAGAACCAACCAGGAAGGAGAACACGCTGGACCTCATTTTCACTAATAATGATGAATTGATCAGGAACATAATGATTACAAATATGTTACTCAGATCACAACTTAATTGAAGTTCTGACAACCATGGGGAATAGACCTTCAAAACCAGTCCAGATTCCCGGTGGAGGAGATTTCAGCAAATTCAACTTCAATAATAAACAGATAAACTGGGAGCAAATAAACCAGGACTTCGCAGAAATAAACTGGGAAGAACAGCTAGAAAATGCGAACCTGAACCAGTGCCTGGAAAAAATAAGCTCAGTAGCACTAGAAATATGTTCAAACCGCATCCCCCTAAGAAAAGAGGAAGAGATGCAGATTGAAACGAGAACGTCGTTCCCTATATAGGCGAAGAAAACGAATCGCGGAACAACTTGAGTCGCACCCTATCTCAAGAACGGCGAAGAAGGTTAGGTAGAGAAATAGAAACAATTGAACTCAAGCTACAAGAATCATACAAAACCCAGGAGAGGCAAAGAGAGCAAAAGGCCATCAGTGAAATAGAGAGAAATCCGAAATATTTTTTCTCCTATGCAAAATCAAGATCAAAAACCACATCTAGTATCGGGCCCCTGCGAAAGGGAGATGGAACTTTCACCGATGACAACAAAGAAATGAGCGAGCTACTGAGGAAGCAGTACGACTCTGTCTTCAGCGAGCCATTAAACGCACTAAAGATTGATAACCCAAATGAATTTTTCATGGATATGATACCAACATCAAATCATATATCAGACGTCACCCTATCCCCACTGGATTTTGAAGAAGCCATAAACAGTATGCCTATGCACTCTGCACCAGGCCCGGATTCTTGGAACTCCATATTCATCAAGAACTGTAAAAAACCACTATCGCAGGCCCTTCACATTCTGTGGAGACAAAGCCTAGATACTGGCGTTATTCCTGATATACTAAAAACAGCAGAGATAGCACCACTTCATAAAGGAGGAAATAAGGCAGAGGCAAAAAATTACAGACCGATAGCGTTAACATCGCACATCATAAAAATTTTTGAGAGTGCTAAGAAGTAAGCTCACAAAATACATGGAATCACAGCATCTCCATAACCCCGGACAACATGGTTTCAGAACAGGGCGCTCTTGCCTGTCGCAGTTGCTGGACCACTATGATATGGCATTAGATGCTATGGAAGACAAACAAAACGCTGATGTAATTTACACAGATTTCGCAAAAGCTTTTGATAAATGTGACCATGGTGTTATTGCACATAAAATGCGCTCAAAAGGAATTACCGGAAAAATAGGCAGATGGATCTACAATTTCCTGACCAACAGAACCCAATGTGTAATAGTCAACAAAATAAAATCCAGCCCATCAACCGTTAAGAGCTCAGTCCCCCAGGGTACTGTGCTTGCTCCAGTACTTTTTCTCATCCTCATATCGGACATAGACAAGAACACAACCTATAGCACTGTATCATCCTTTGCAGATGACACTAGGATCTTCATGAGAGTAGGCAACATAGAGGACACGGCAAACCTCCAGTCAGATGTAGATCAGGTCTTTCTATGGGCTACAGAAAATAATATGGTGTTTAACGAAGATAAGTTCCAGCTCATGCGCTATGGAAAAAATGAAAATATAAAAACGGAAACCACGTACAAAACTCAGGCAAATCATAACATAGAACGAAAAGGCAATGTAAAGGATCTGGGTGTACTCATGTCGGAAGACCTTACCTTTAAAGAACACAATAAAGTAGCCGTCACAACTGCAAGAAAAATGACAGGTTGGATAACAAGAACTTTTCACACTAGAGATGCTATACCGATGATGACACTTTTCAAAACGCTTGTGCTCTCTAGAGTGGAGTACTGCTGCACAATGACAGCCCCTTTCACAGCTGGAGAAATTGCTGACCTGGAGAGCGTGCAGAGATCCTTTACTGCTAGAATCCACTCAGTAAAACATCTAAACTATTGGGACCGACTAAAGAGCCTAAATCTGTATTCCCTTGAGCGCAGGCGGGAGAGATACATAATAATTTACACGTGGAAAATATTAGAGGGGCTGGTCCCAAACCTGCACACAGAAATAACATCACATGAGACCAGAAGACATGGCAGGATGTGCAGAATACCCCCGTTGAAAAGCAGAGGTGCAACTGGTACTCTGAGAGAGAACTCTATCAACATCAGAGGCCCGAGACTGTTCAACACGCTTCCACTACACATAAGGGCATAACTGGCAAACCCCTCACAGTGTTCAAGAGAGAACTGGATAAGCACCTCCAAAGGATACCTGATCAACCAGGCTGTGACTCATACGTCAGGCTGCGAGCAGCCGCGTCCAACAGTCTGGTTGATCAGTCCAGCAACCAGGAGGCCTGGTCGATGACCGGGCCGCGGGGACACTAAGCCCCGGAAGCACCTCAAGGTAACCTCAAGGTATGCTATTCCACTTATCAACCTTGCTGACTTAGTATATTAGGAAGTAAGTTATTATCAAGAGGAAGCGTTAAGCCGGGATGGTTATCTTGAGGTTATCTTGAGGTGATTTCGGGGCTTAGCGTCCCCGCGGCCCGGTCCTCGACAAGGCCGCGGAGGCTACAGGGCCTTTTTTGTTACACATCCCCAGGAAGCAGTCCGTAGCAGCTGTCTAACTCCCAGGTACCTATTTACTGCTAGGTTAAGCAGGGGCATCAGGGTGAAAAGAAACTCTGCCCATTTGTTTCCGCTTCCTCCGGGAATCGAACCCGGAACCTTAGGACTATGAGTCCCGAGCGCTGTCCATATACCAGTGTCAGTAGTTTCCATATATCTTAGTTATGTCACTACGAGAACACGTCGACAGACATTGGGGTGATGCGAGGTGAAGGGATGCCTGTCAACCATGAAGCTTAACGAGGTGTTTAACGAGGTCAGGAAGGAGCCACAGGGAACAGACTACGGTTTAACGAAACCTCGAAACCTAATGGGTGTCGAGTAGTCCACCAAACACGTTCTCGTTACTCAAGAATCGAATTTACTCCTGAGGCGCCTTAGAAAAAAGTAACAAGCTCGTAACATCACTAATTGGCAGCTTTACTTGTAAACAAATATACAATAGAGGAATTTATTGAGATCACGCGAGTTGAGTCTACATTATAAGGCTGATGGCTTTAATTAGCGTGCAAGACGGTCTGAGGGCAATTCATTCATTATGCTCATTAGCGCTGATATATCTGCTAATGGAGCCCCGCTAATACCCGGCGGAGTATGTTGTAGCCATCAGAGACGCCGCACCATAATGGTTATGGTAGTGTTTAATAATTGTATGTTCATATTTATTGTATCTTACAAGACACTTGAACATCGGCCAGCGTCTTGTCTGTAGACAAGTTATGGAATGTGACCGAAACAAATGGGGTTAGATCAATGATTCTAGCACGAATTATGTCTGTATTTCTTAAGTTTTTCTTCACTTGGGATTTTTTTTTAATAATTTGCTCAATAAATCTCATTTTATAATGTTGTCTGACTGTAAATGGCGCGTTTCATTGAAGCTCGCAACACCCTCAGTGGCGAAGTGTATACACAGATCTGAAGCTACAGTGTATGATCCGTGAAGGATGAGGTGAAGTGAAGAATTATAAGAGTCGTTGTTGGCTGGGCCAGTGTGAGGTATGAGTTGGGTGTTCTGTCTTGGTTGTGGGGGTGTTCTGTCTTGGTTGTGGGGGTGTTCTGCCTTGGTTGTGAGGACGGTAGGATGCTAACCGGCTGTTGTTAGCTGACTCTTGATAGTTGGATGTGAACTGCGATGTCTCAAGTCATGAAAGTATTTGTCATATATATATGTCGTACCTAGTAGCCAGAACGCAATTCTCGGCCTACTATGCAAGGCCCGATTTGCCTAATAAGCCAAGTTTTCATGAATTATTATATTTTCACTAATTTTTTTCTTATGAAATGATAAAGCTACCCATTTCATTATGTATGAGGTCATTTTTTTTATTGGAGTTAAAATTAACGTAGATATATGACCGAACCTAACCAACCCTACCTAACCTATCTTTATAGGTTAGGTTAGGTAGCCGAAAAAGTTAGGTTAGGTTAGGTTAGGTAGGTTAGGTAGTCGAAAAACAATTAATTCATGAAAACTTGGCTTATTAGGCAAATCGGACCTTGCATAGTAGGCTGAGAAGTGCGATCTGGCTACTAGGTACGACATATATATATATATATANTGGTGGTCGGCAGTCTTCCAAATGGCAGATGTCAATGCTGGGTCACATATAAGTAAGTTATAAAAAAAGGAAAAAAAAAGAATGACTGCTTGTATGATAATCTGTGGTAAGGTAAGGTAAGATACACGAAAACACAAAGATAAAAAATGTCATTAATAAATCTAGAAAAAACAAAGTAAAATAAAGACAAGTTCTTGGCTTAAAGCAACTGTATAACAAATGAACAAGAAATAACATAAAAGTAAATTACGTTAATCGGAGGGCAATATTGAATACAAGGGAAATATATAATAAACAATATATAATAATAATAATAATAATAATAATGGTGCTGGGAATATATGCGCTAGCTACAAGCCTCTACTTGATCACACGAGGTGAGTCAAATAGGTGTTCATAGCATGAGAGCACTAGATATTCTGACTTGTAGGGCTGCCAGTGATCCGACGTTGGCTTGGCGAGGGATGTGATTGGCGTGGAGCTGGAGTGGAGTGTTGTCGAACGGCCAATGAGAATGCAGTGAGACTGGTAGCAAGTAGTTTGGCTGGGAGTAGCAGTTGTTAGCGGAGTCGGCGCGTCGACCCGAGGTGTAGGAGTGGGGGGAGGGGGGAGTTGCAGGTGTGTGGCTGGTCTTGATATATACGTTTAAGCCACTAAATAACGTATCTTGAATATTGTGTTGGACGTGATGCTAGAAGAAGGAGCAGGCTAAATCTCTGGGAAGAGATTATCGTCACAACTCTCCCCCGAAGCCTGCGGTTCTGGTGAAGTCACGTTCACGGGAGGTAGAGTGGTAGGTGGAGCTGCCTCTACCTCATGCACTCTGGAGAGGGCGTCAGCGATGATGTTATCAGACCCCTTGATGTAACAGATCTTCAGATTGAAGCCTTGAAGGTATAAAGCCCATCGCAGCAGACGTTGGTTATTGAATTGGGCTTGATGTAGGAATCTTAGAGGGTTGTGGTCCGAATAGATGGTAGTGGACCTAGCACCGTGCAGATATGGTGCAAAGTGTTGTAAGCTCAGGACGATGGAGAGGAGTTCCTTCTCTATAGTGCTGTAGTTTTTCTGATGAGGCTTCAACTTGCAACTGTAGTAGCTGACAGGTAGAACCTCCTCGCCTCGCTGCTGCATTAAGACACTTCCGATGCCGGTACCACTGGCGTCGACATGGAGGATGAAAGGCTTCTTGATATCTGGTGAGGCGAGAATAGGATTAGAACAGAGGAGGAATTTGAGTTGTTCGAAGGCAACGGTTTGCTCCCTGGTCCAATTATACCGTTGCTTGGGACTGGTTAAGGTGATTAAGGGGGTTGCAACAGTGCTAAAATTCTTCACAAACCTACGGTAATAAGAAGCAAGACCAAGGAAGCGCAGAAGTTGCTTCCTGGTAGTAGGCTGTGGATACTGTTGGATGGCTTGAATATGGATATTTAACGGAGCTAGGCTGCCACTCCCTATAACATGACCCAGATACCGCACTTTACCTTTCGCGAAGGTGGACTTGCCCAGATTGATGGTGAGGCCGGCTTTCAGGAGCTTGGTGAACAGTCGTTGCAGCTGGAGCAGGTGTTCGCTCCAGGTGTCGGATGCTACAACGATATCATCCAAGTAGGCGTAGGTGTTGTCCAAGCCCTGGATGACGCGGTTGACAGCTCTCTGAAAGGTGGCTGGGGCATTGCAGAGTCCAAAGGGAAGCCGGTTATATCTGAAAAGTCCGAAAGGGGGGTGATGAAAGACAGTTCCTTAGCTCGCTCCGTTAAACAAACCTGGTAATAGCCCTTGAGTAAGTCTACCTGAGACAGGTAGCGGGCATTACCAATGGCATCAAGTATGTCATTGATCCTGGGTAATGGGTAGGCGTCCTTTATGGTGACGCTGTTTAATTTCCTATAGTCCGTGCAAAGACGGATCTTACCGTGAGGTTTGGGAACCAAGATGCATGGTGAGGCCCAGGGGGACTCACAGGGGGTAGCCAGTCCATGGTCCAAGAGGTACTGTACCTCAGCACGCATGACTTCCGTTTTGCTAGGGCTGATTCGGTAGAACGGTTGGCGAATCGGCTGGGTGTCAGGTAGCAGTTGGATGTCGTGTCGAGTCACAGTACACTCTTGGGGATCATCTCGAAACAACTCCTGATGTTCTCTGATGAGTTTGATGAGTGAAGCACTATTATCGTCCTGAAAGTGATCATAGATATTAGTAAGGATTTCCGAATTAGAAAGCGCTGTCTCAGTGTCAGTGCTTTCGGAAGGAGAAGCAGGGAAGGTTTCACTGTGGCTGTATGGACCTGAAAAGGTTGTGTAATTGGTTAGCACAGTGGGAGGAACTCCCTGGTAACGTTTGAGCAGATTGATGTGACACAGCTGGGTCTTCCGCCGCCTATCAGGGGTTTCGAGAACGTAGTTGAAGTTGTTCCGGCACTCCTTAACACGGTAGGGTCCTGAGAACCTGTTTTGTAAAGGAGAACCTGGAATAGGGAAATAGGCAAGAACTAAGTCTCCCGGTTTAAACTTCCTTACTTGGCAGTGCTGGTCATAACGAGTCTTCATCCTCTCCTGGGCTTTCTGTAGGTTGTTGCTGGCAAAGGAATGGACCCTCTCTAGAATGTGTCGGAGGTTTTGAAGATACTGGGGCACATTCTGATGCTCACTGAAGGTGGCATCACGTAGAGAATCCTTGAAAGCCTTGAGAGGTGTACGGCACTTACGTCCGTAGAGCATCTCATAAGGAGATACTCCTAGTGACTCGTTGGGAAGACTTCTGAAAATACACATGATGAGATCAATTTGCCTATCCCAATCCTTTGAGGTCTCATTACAAAACTTTTTTAAGAGTGCCTTGATGGTCTGATGACTACGTTCAAGAGAACCCTGTGAAGCAGGATGATAGGGGCTGGACAGTACCTGTTTGATGTTGAACTCCTCCAGAGTCCGTTTGAAAAAGATCACTGGTGAAGTTGGTGCCACAATCGCTCTGAATCTCCCTCGGAAATCCATACTGGGTGAAGATTTTCAATAAATTCTTCACCACTGTAGCAGCCGTAATAATTTTCACTGGAACTGCTATCGGGAATCTGGTGGTAGGACACAGGATGGTTAAGATATAGGCGTTGCCGGCACTGGTCCGAGGCAAAGGACCAACACAGTCAATAATAAGTCTGTGGAATGGTTCCTCAGGCACCTGGATGGGTATCAGTGGTGCTCTGGGAATTGAAACATTCGGTTTTCCTGATTTCTGGCACACGTGGCATTTTTGCACAAATTGTTATACATCATTAACCATACCTGGCCAGTAGTAGTCCTGACGAATCCCATGGTATGTCTTGTTAAACCCGTAGTGTGATAGAGCTCCGTGGGCCAGGTGTAGAATCGTGGGCCGCAGGCTGGTAGGAATCACTAGCTGTTCAACGTTTGCCCAATCGTCCTCTTCCTTCAGTTTACTGGGTCTATATCTGCGATAAAGTAATTCGTTCTCCATAAAGAACCCAGGAACACTGTCGGATTGGGTCTCAGCCTGAAAGAATAATGGTGTCAAGGTAAGATCATCTCTCTGTAACTTACGGAACTCCAAAGCGGTCAGATTTGGGGGTAGTTTCGAAGGGTCTTGAGGGACAGCGGTAGCAGTAGAGTCAGCTGGCTGTGGTCGTGCAGCCTGAGCACGGGTGGTCACCATAACAGGAGGAGAACCTTCATCACTCTCTTGAACCTTTGCTGGAACATGCTCAAAAATCGGGTTATCCAACACAGAGTTACCCACCTGGGATATGTCCTTGACGATCAGGTTGTTCGGTTGTTGGTCTTCTGCCAAGTCGTTGCCCAGGAGAAGTTGCACTCCAGGCATGGGAAAAGGCTTTTCCCTGACGGCGACTTGGACTTCACCGGTCACGAAGGGACAATCTAGGTGAACTCTGGCAAGAGGATAAGGAGTAGTAGCAGTAAGGTCAGTGATGAATACAGTCTCTCCTGTGTAGGCAATGTTGGGCACAGCTGATTTCAAGACGATCGATTGTAGAGCCGCTGTGTCTCGTAAGATCTTAAGTCCAAAACGTCCCTCTGAATCTGAACCGTGGGTAGTGATAGTTCCTGGATACAGATGCTTGCTAAAGAGAGAGAGATCATTAGCATGAACACCAACATTCATTACAGGCTTACCGGACTTAGGGTGAGTAGGTTTGGGCTTAGGAGGTTCTATGTTACCTTTAGATTGGGACTTACCACATTTTTCTATGGTATGTCCATATAATCGACAATACCTGCAGTACAGTTGACAGGTACCTTGATCTGGGCTCGCTTTCTCGTAACTGTACCAAGACTTCTTACTGGTAGGTTCTGGTGTCAGCCGGTGGATGAGGCTGTAAGTGTCAGCTGACTTCGCGCACTTCACCAAATCGGTCTCTTCTTTGTCTGCTAAGTATAGGCGAACAGGAGGAGGTACACGTCTCAAAAATTCTTCAGCCAGTATGAGGTTGACAAGCTCTGGAAAAGTAGAGACATGTGCTGCCTCTAGCTATTTCATGAAATATCTCCGTTTGGTGTTAGCAAATTCTAAGAAGGTGGTGGTACTTGCCTTGACGTAGTCACGGAACTTTCGTCGATAGCTTTCGGTGGGGAGAAGGTAGGCGTCCAACACAGCTTGCTTCAAGGTGGTGTAGTCGTTTTCTGATTCCAAAGTGCTGAGTGTGACGGCTGCTCTACCTGTTAAATGTACTCGGAGAAGGGTAGCCCATTGGTCGTTAGGCCAACTAAGTTGATTAGCAAGGGTCTCAAAAGTTGTGAAGAACACATCAACCTCCGTTTCTATGAACGGGGGCATTAACTTACTTGCATGGGAGACATTGAATCTTGGAGGAAGACTAGCTGCAGCTTCTTGGAGTTGAGCTTGGTGTGTAGCGTCCATCGCGAGTTCTCTGTTACGACAGTTTAGAGCTGTTTCTGCCTGCCGTTTGTCGTGTTCACGTTGTATCTCGAGTCGCTCTTTGTGTAAGGCTTACTCACGTTCACTTTCTTCTTTCTTGATGGCAGCTTCACGCTCTCGTTCTTCCTTTCTGATGGCAGCTTCACGCTCTCTGATTGCAGCTGCTTCCTGTTGTTGCTCCCGCTCGATCTTAGCAAGTTCTAGCTTGAGCTTTATTGCTGTCAAATCATGCTTATCTGAAACGGTATATTGTTCGTGAGTATTAGAATCTATAATACCTTCATCCGCAAGGTGATCCAAAATTATATTATATACGGCATACTTGTGCAGGCGAAGAGTCACAATAACGTGGCTGAAGTATGTTGACCAGACCACACACTAGAAGTTGAAGGGACGACGACGTTTCGGTCCGTCCTGGACCATTCTCAAGTCGCTTTCTCATTCTCAAGTCGAAACGTCGTCGTCCCTTCAACTTCTAGTGTGTGGTCTGGTCAACCTACGGCATACTTGTTGGCTCCAGGGGGAACTTCTAATTGATACTCATGTGCAAGAGTTATCAATTCGACCCTCTTCGCATGACGTAAGTTCTCTATTTCACCTTCTGGATTTGCCTTAAAAGTTTGGATACGAAACATGGTAAATAAATGAGACACGAATATACTGTGAGAATATGGTGAATGTCAGAAACAGGAAACGTGGCAACTGATACCTATCCTGTGGAATTATTAATAATTAAAGTTAATTCAAGATGGTAAATGATTAAGGTCGCAGGAAATCTTGTACCTGGTACTCACTGTGGGAGGATAAAGGCAAGAAAATCCTACTAATTAGTTGAAACTGAGTTTCAAAAGACAAGTGAAACACTAAAATGGTTCCTAAGTAAATGAGGTAGTCCAAAAATGTAGTCATACCTTGCCGAGTCATTATAGAACATAAGCAAGGTACCGACTGAAATTGAATATGGTTCTTACAGAATTAGCAAACTTCGTGCTCAAAAGAAAGAAAGCTAATTCCCTACCTTGAGTAAGTACCATCAATTCTGACCAACGAGTAGGGGTGCGAATGTCAACTGGTGACGAGAACTATCGGCGAGGTCCCAACTCGCCAATAATAGTCCGTGCTAGAGGATCTTTGGCCCTCTTTTTCCTCCTAGAGTCGGATTGCAGAAATTAGGTGCTATTGACCCGAAGACAGACCACAGTACCAGGGTACCTATGTGATAATCTGTCGAAAATGTGAGAAATATCTGAGGGACAAAAGATGTTAAACACGGGTAATAACACAAGAGGGGGAGACGACCAATTAAGAGTATGACTGCGGCCGACAGTCACCACGTAATGCAAAGTTGTCTCACACTCACCATATGCTACTCCCGTAATGCACAATAAACACAGCACCATATAATAAAAATGATTAGTGTAAATATTGAAAGCAAGGGAATGAAAGCCAAGTACGCTTATCACAATTACCAATACCTGAGTGCAGCTCCTAGGACAGGCCCCCAATTATATGTGACGGTAAAGTAGTGGAGTATGTTGGTCGGCAGTCTTCCAAATGGCAGATGTCAATGCTGGGTCACATATAAGTAAGTTATAAATAAAAGAAAAAAAATGACTGCTTGTATGATAATCTGTGGTAAGGTAAGGATATGATACCAACATCAAATCATATATCAGACGTCACCCTATCCCCACTGGATTTTGAAGAAGCCATAAACAGTATGCCTATGCACTCCGCACCAGGCCGGGATTCTTGGAACTCCATATTCATCAAGAACTGTAAAAAACCACTATCGCAGGCCCTTCACATTCTGTGGAGACAAAGCCTAGATACTGGCGTTATTCCCGATATACTAAAAACAGCAGAGATAGCACCACTTCATAAAGGAGGAAATAAGGCAGAGGCAAAAAATTACAGACCGATAGCACTAACATCGCACATCATAAAAATTTTTGAGAGAGTGCTAAGAAGTAAGATCACAAAATACATGGAATCACAGCATCTCCATAACCCCGGACAACATGGTTTCAGAAAAGGGCGCTCTTGCCTGTCGCAGTTGCTGGACCACTATGATATGGCATTAGATGCTATGGAAGACAAACAAAACGCTGATGTAATTTACACAGATTTCGCAAAAGCTTTTGATAAATGTGACCATGGTGTTATTGCCCATAAAATGCGCTCAAAAGGAATTACCGGAAAAGTAGGCAGATGGATCTACAATTTCCTGACCAACAGAACCCAATGTGTAATAGTCAACAAAATAAAATCCAACCCGTCAACCGTTAAGAGCTCAGTCCCCCAGGGTACTGTGCTTGCTCCAGTACTTTTTCTCATCCTCATATCGGACATAGACAAGAGCACAACCTATAGCACTGTATCATCCTTTGCAGATGACACTAGGATCTTCATGAGAGTAGGCAACATAGAGGACACGGCGAACCTCCAGTCAGATGTAGATCAGGTCTTTCTATGGGCTACAGAAAATAATATGGTGTTTAACGAAGACAAGTTCCAGCTCATGCGCTATGGAAAAAATGAAAATATAAAAACGGAAACCACGTACAAAACTCAGGCAAATCATAACATAGAACGAAAAGGCAATGTAAAGGATCTGGGTGTACTCATGTCGGAAGACCTTACCTTTAAAGAACACAATAAAGTAGCCGTCACAACTGCAAAAAAATGACAGGTTGGATAACAAGAACTTTTCACACTAGAGATGCTATACCGATGATGACACTTTTCAAAACGCTTGTGCTCTCTAGAGTGGAGTACTGCTGCACAATGACAGCCCCTTTCACTGCTGGTGAAATTGCTGACCTGGAGAGCGTGCAGAGGTCCTTTACTGCTAGAATCCACTCGGTAAAACATCTAAACTATTGGGACCGACTTAAGAGCCTAAATCTGTATTCCCTTGAGCGCAGGCGGGAGAGATACATAATAATTTACACGTGGAAAATATTAGAGGGGCTGGTCCCAAACCTGCACACAGAAATAACATCACATGAGACCAGAAGACATGGCAGGATGTGCAGAATACCCCCGTTGAAAAGCAGAGGTGCAACTGGTACTCTGAGAGAGAACTCTATCAACATCAGAGGCCCGAGACTGTTCAACACGCTTCCACTACACATAAGGGACATAACTGGCAAACCCCTCACAGTGTTCAAGAGAGAACTGGATAAGCACCTCCAAAGGATACCTGATCAACCAGGCTGTGACTCATACGTCAGGCTGCGAGCAGCCGCGTCCAACAGCCTGGTTGATCAGTCCAGCAACCAGGAGGCCTGGTCGATGACCGAGCCGCGGGGACGATAAGCCCCGGAAGCGCCTCAAGGAATCCTCAAGGTAAGGTAAGGTAAGATACACGAAAACACAAAAGATAAAAAATGTCATTTAATAAATCTAGAAAAAACAAAGTAAAAGAAAGACAAGTTCTTGGCTGAATAATGCGACTATACAAATGAACAAAAATAACATAAAAGTAAATTACGTTAACCGGAGGGCAATCTAGAACACAAGGGAAATATACAATAAACAATATATAATAATAATAATAATAATAATGATGGTGCTGGGAATATATGCGCTAGTTACAAGCCTCTACTTGATCACACGAGGTGAGTCAAATAGGTGTTCATAGCATGAGAGCACTAGATATTCTGACTGGTAGGGCTGCCAGTGATCCGACGTTGGCTTGGCGAGGGATGTGATTGGCGTAGAGCTGGAGTGGAGTGTTATCGAACAGCCAATGAGAATGCAGGGAGACTGGTTGCAAGTAGTTTGGCTGGGAGTAGCAGTTGTTAGCGGAGTCGGCGCGTCGACCCGAGGTGTAGAAGTGGTGGGAGGGGGAGTTGCAGGTGTGTGGCTGGTCTTGATATATACGTTTAAGCCACTAAATAACGTATCTTGAATATTGTGTTGGACGTGATGCTAGAAGAAGGAGCAGGCTAAATCTCTGAGAAGAGATTATCGTCACAGTCATATTTTACCCAAACCCCCACTGCAGTTTTCAAAATATCCCAAACATTACAAATCGACGCTTGAGCCATATTTTGGAGCCAATTCTGGATCTCTGCACTATATCGCAGTTTGAAATTACGACTTTTTTACCGTAAATATGCCAATTACTGAGAGCAGCGATGGGTCACATTTTGCCCAAACCCCCCTGCAGTTTTAAAATATATCACAAACATCCAAAATCGACCCTTGAGCCATATTTTGGAGCCAAATTCTGGCTCTCTGCACGTATTCGCAGTTTGAAATTACACATTTATACCGAAAATGTGCCAGTTACTGAGAGCGGCGACGGGTCACATTTTGCCCAAACCCGTCTGCAGTTTTCAAAATATCCGAAACATCCCAATTCGACCCTTGAGCCAATATTTTCGAGGCAAATTCCGGTTCTTTGCATGTATTCGCAGTTTTGAAATTACTACTTTTATACCGAAAATATGCCATTTACTGAAAGCAGCGAAGGTTCGCATTTTGTCCAAACCCTCCGTGCAGTTTTCAAAATATCCCAACATCCCAAATTCGACGCTTGAGCCTTATTTTGGAGTCAAATTCTGGCTCTCTGCACGTATTCGCAGTTTGAAATTAAGGCTTTTTATACCGAAAATGCCAAATACTGAGAGCGGCGATGGGTCACATTTTGCCCAAACCCCCACTGCGGTTTTCAAAGTATCCCAAACATTCCAAACTCGACGATTAAGCCATATTTTTTAGCCAAATTCTGGCTTTCTGCACGGATTCGCAGTTTGAAATTACGAATTTTATACCGAAAATATGCCAATTACTGACAGCGGCGATGGTCACGTTTTGCCCAAACCCACCCTGCAGTTTTCAAAATATCCCAAACATCCCATGCGAGAGTGGGGGGCTACTCCCGCCTTTACCCTTGGATCTCCTCTAGTCTCCGGCAATGTTCTGGCACAGAGAGCTCCAACGGGTAAATCCGGAGTTAGCACACTCTTGCATGTATTGAACGAATTCACTACATATATTCAATCAACCAATCGTACCTCGTTAAAATAGCGAGTAATTATTGATCCATGAGAGAAACCCCTGTTTTTATTGCATGTTTCGACGTTTCAGCTGCATTAGAGCTGATGCGGAGGAGGCAACGGCAACTTGTCTGATTAAAGCTAAAACCGCTCTAATCCGGCTGAAACGTCGGTATATGCAATAAAAACAGGGTTCCTCTCCTAATCAATATCTTACTCGCTAATTTAACGATGTACGAATGGTTGATTGAAAA
>WNGS01135237.1:5679853-5693329 GCA_020271785.1 Procambarus virginalis
CGATTTGCCTAATAAGCCAAGTTTTCATGAATTAATTATTTTTCGACTACCTAACCTACCTAACCTAACCTAACCTAACTTTTTAGGCTACCAAACCTAACCTAACCTATAAAGATAACTTAGGTTAGGTTAGGTAGGTTGGTTGGGTTCGGTCATATATCTACGTTAATTTTAACTCCAATAAAAAATAATTGACCTCATACATAATGAAATGGGTAGCTTTATCATTTCATAAGAAAAAAATAGAGAAAATATATTATTTCATGAAAACTTGGCTTATTAGGCAATTCGGGCCTTGCATAGTAGGCTGAGAAGTGCGTTCTGGCTACTAGGTACGACATATATATATATATATATATATATATATATATATATATATATATATATGTCGTACCTAGTAGGCAGAACGCACTTCTCAGCCTACTATGCAAGGCCCGATTTGCCTAATAAGCCAAGTTTTCCTGAATTAATAAGTTTTCTCTAATTTTTTTCTTATGAAATGATAAACCTACTCATTTCATTATGTATGAGGTCATTTTTTTTTATTGGAGTTAAAATTAACGTAGATATATGACCGAACCTAACCAACCCTACCTAACCTAACCTAAGTTATCTTTATAGGTTAGGTTAGGTTTGGTAGCCTAAAAAGTTAGGTAGGTTAGGTAGTCGAAAAACAATTAATTCATGAAAACTTGGCTTATTAGGCAAATCGGGCCTTGCATAGTAGGCCGAGAAGTGCGTTCTGGCTACTAGGTACGACATATATATTATATATTCTTGCATCAGGGTTTAGTTGAAAGAGGAGTTCTCCAAAAGTCATGTCCGTTTTTCAAGGTGAAAAAAAAAATGAATTACTATAGAATGTCTTACACTTATTATACAATTGCA
The DNA here is from genome assembly GCA_020271785.1 of Procambarus virginalis. Taxonomy (NCBI): domain Eukaryota; kingdom Metazoa; phylum Arthropoda; class Malacostraca; order Decapoda; family Cambaridae; genus Procambarus; species Procambarus virginalis. The sequence goes on from WNGS01135237.1 coordinate 5,680,742, forward strand.
CAACGTTTCGGACCTACATGGTTCATTCTTAAGTGATAAGAAATTACAGATCTCGTTAGATTTATACCAGTACGGGGTCAGGTAAGGAAACAAGTAGAATAAAGGAAAAGGCAAGGGGGATAAAAAGGGGATAAAAGAGGATGAAGCACATACAAAGATTAATCGGGTGTAACAGACCTATTATGTTGAGCAGTGTCTTCTGTGTTGGTATCGTTCTGGACACCTCACTAGACAGTGTACAGAGACAAGAGCACCCCAAATTAGACATACCCGAGCCACACTTGAAGAGCCTTCTCGAGGGAGGTACAAACAAATGGGTAGTTAACTAATGGAATGCATTAAGTAGTGTTGTGGTGGAGGCTGACTCCATACACAGTTTCAAGTGTAGATATGATAGAGCCCAATAGGCTCAGGAATTTGTACACCAGTTGATTGACAGTTGAGAGGCGGGACCAAAGAGACAGAGCTCAACCCCCGCAAACACAACTAGGTGAGTACAAAGGAAGCTCCTTTCATCAGTCCGCAAGGTGACATGTCTCTACAAATAGACGGAGTAGCAATGGGCTCCCCCTTAGGAGTGGTATTCGTAAATTTTTACATGTGAACCATCGAAGATAGAGTCTTCAGTAGTAGACAAAACCATAAGTGTATACTGCCGTTATGTAGATGACATATTCGTCATAGTAAAAGACTCAGATGAACTAATTGATCTAAAAATACATCTACAGAGATGGAGAGATGTTAACCTAGTTATATTCACCTAGTTGTGCTTGCGGGGGTTGAGCTCTGCTCTTTCGGCCCGCCTCTCACTGTCAATCAACTGTTTCTACTATTATTTTGTTTCTCCCCACTTCCCCCCCCCCCCCCACACACACACACACCGGGAAGCAGCCCGTAACAGCTAACTAATTCCCAGGTACCTATTTACTGCTAGGTAACAGGAACATAGGGTGAAAGAAATTGCCCATCGTTTCTCACCGGCGCCCGGGATCGAACCCGGGACCACAGGATCGTGCTGTTCGCTCGGCCACCGGCTCCCTAGGTCTGACGCCTAGGGATGCGTTTCACAAGGTACACATTATATTTTCAGAGATAATTTTACCGTTGATATTGTTGTTATAGATTCAGCTACTGGGAACAAAACGTTCCAAGTAGCACGGGCTATGGTGAGCCCGTAGTGGACTTGCCTGGCACAAGAGCGGGGCTGTAACTGATGAGGAAAGGTTTTACTGAAAAAAAATTACCGTGTTTAGCATCGGATTATATTCTCTTTGGATGAGGTGGTAAAGAACAAGTTGATGAATGGCATAACATAAGAGATATTAATTGGTTAATAAAAGTATCAACATGGGCACCTTATCTTCCTTAGGTAGGGTCATTGGATGCTGTCTCTTGACGTATTCATTCCTGGCTAGAGTGCCAGGAATGAATACGCCAGAGTGAGAAAAGAGGCTGAAGGACAATATGAAAATGACATAGCAAGCAAGACAAACACTCAACCTAAATTACTGCACAGCCACATCACGAGGAAAACAACAGTGAAGGATCAGGTATTGAAGCTGAGGATAAAGGCAGATAGATTTACTACAAACGATAAGGAAGTGTGTGAGGAACTCAATAGGAAATTCCAGGAGGTCTTCACATTAGAGCCCTATTAGAACATTAGGAGACGTTTCAGTGATAAGAGAGGGATAAGATACCCAGGCACCACTAGAGGAGTTCGGGATTACTAGTGGGGAGGTAAGGAAGCTTTTGCTAGATTTGGATGTGACAAAGGCTATTGGCCCGAATGGAATCTCGTCATAGATACTAAGGGAAGGAGCAGAAGTACTGTGCATGCTACTCTACATGGTGTATAATAAATCACTGGTAACAGATGAACTGCCAAAAATTTGGAAGACGGCTAATGTAGTCCCGATATACAAGGAGGGGGATAGACAGAATGCACTGAACTACAGACCAGTGTCCGTAACTTCTAAACCATGCAAGTTGATAGACAAGATTTTGCGAAAGAAATTTGTAACAAAACATCAGCATGGGTTTGGGAATGGCAAGTCATGCCTCACAGGATTAATTGAATTCTACGACCAGTCAACAAAAATCAGGCAAGGAAGAGTGGGGTTGGCAGATTGAATATTTTTGGATTGCCAGGAAGCCTTTGACACAGTACCACACAAGAGACTAGTGCACAAGCTGGAGATGCAAGCAGGAGTGAAAGGAAGGTGGTCCATTGAATAAGGGAGTACCTAAGTAACAGAAGACAGCAAGTCACTGTGAGGTGTGAGGTCTCAGATTGGCAAGGCGTCACCAGTCGAGTTCCGCAGGGATCAGTCCTTCAACCTATATACTGTTCCAACAAACATATCAACCTATATACTGTCTCTGATATATGCAAATGGTTCCCCAGCGGAAATAGAATCGTTCCTCTCATTGTTTGCTGATGATACAAAAATTATGAGGAGGATTAAGACGGAGAAAGATAGTACAAGGCTAAAAGATGACCTAGAGAAACTCAACGAATGATCCAACAAATGGCATACATACAATTTCTCAGAGGAATTGACAGAGTAGACATGGACAGATTATTTAACACGGGTGGTACACGCACAAGAGACCCAGGTGGAAGCTGAGTACCAAATGAGCCACAGAGACATTAGAAAGGACTTTTTCTGTGTCAGAGTAGTTAATAAATGGAATACATTAGGCAGTGATGTGGTGGAGGCAGACTCCATATACAGTTTCAAATGTAAATGCGATATGAGCCGAATAGTATCAGAAACTTGTACACCAGTAGATTGACACTAGAGAGGCGGAACCAAAGAGCCGAAGCTCAACCCCGCAAGCACAACTAAGCGAGTACAACACCCACAGGTCCTCACAGTCGAGCGAACAGCGCTCTGGGTTCGTAGGTATACGGGCGATGGTTCGATTCTCGGTCGAGTCGGAAACAAATGGTCATAGTTTCTTTCACCTGATGCACCTATTCACCTACCAGTCAAATAGATAACTGGGAGTTAAACAACTGCTCCGGGCTGCATCCTGGGAATGTATGTGTGTGAAATAAATATATATAGTAGATATGATAGAGGGAAATAGGTTGGGATTCTCAGCATTAGACAACCGACGATTTCAAAGGCGGGGTCCAAGAGCTAACAGCACAAGCTTGTAGGCAAAATGTAAATACAAATAATACATACACACACAAAAATTCTCAAACACACACGAGAAAAATCGATACTGGAAAAAGCAGATACGAGACAAATAGATACTAAAAAATGGATAAGAAAAACAAATCGATACTGGAAAAAACGGACAACGAGACAAATTGATACGAAGAAAAACTGATAACTAGATAACTCCTCACGAGGTCAGTGGTGGGCAGGGTGCGAACCTTGACCTTACGGCAGCTCTGTACTGATGTGTTTTATAATCATGTGTTGATGCCATCGCTGCGTAGAGCACGCTAAGCTGGGGCGTGGGTGTGTCCTCAGGCCTAAGCTGGGGGCGTGGGTGTGTCCCTCAGGCCTAAGCTGGGGGCGTGGGTGTGTCCCCTCAGGCCTAAGCTGGGGACGTGGGTGTGTCCCTCAGGCCTAAGCTGGGGACGTGGGTGTGTCCCTCAGGCCTAGCTGGGACGTGGGTGTGTCCCTCAGGCCTAAGCTGGGGACGTGGGTGTGTCCCCTCCGGCCTAAGCTGGGGACGTGGGTGGGTCCCTCAGGCCTAAGCTGGGGGCGTGGGTGTGTCCCTCAGGCCTAAGCTGGGGACGTGGGTGTGTCCCTCAGGCCTAAGCTGGGGCGTGGGTGTGTCCCTCCGGCCTAAGCTGGGGACGTGGGTGGGTCCCTCAGGCCTAAGCTGGGGGCGTGGGTGTGTCCTCAGGCCTAAGCTGGGGACGTGGGTGTGTCCCTCAGGCCTAAGAGAAACCTTGTTTTTATTGCATATTTCGACGTTTCAGCCGCATTAGAGCTGTTTTAGCTCTAATCAAACAAGTTGCCGTTGCCTCCACCGCATCAGCTCTAATGCGGCTGAAACGTCGAAATATGCAATAAAACAGGGTTTCTCTCCTAATCAATATCTTAGTCGCTATAGTAACGAGGTACGAATGGTTGATTGAAAATAATGTATTTAATGTGAATTTGCAATTAATTACGCGTATAAATCAGATTTTTTGCATGTGTAATGTGTGATGATAATCTCTTCCCAGAGATTGAGCCTGCTCCTTCTTCTGGCGTCACGTCCAACCCAATATTCAAGATACGTTTTCAGTGGCTTAAACGTATATATCAAGACTGCCACACGCACCTGCAACTCCCTCCTTCCCCCACTCTTGCACACCTGGTCGACCCACCAACTGCTACTCCCAGCCAAACTACCGACTTGCGGCCGTCCTGCATTCTCATTGGCCGTTCAACAACACACCACTCCAGATCCACGCCATTCACATTCCTCTCAAGCCGATGTCAGGACCGCCAGCAGTTCTCCAGTCAGAATATATCTAGTGCTCTTGCTGTGAACACCTACTTGACCAACCTTGTGTGATCAAATAGAGGTTGATAGCTTGCGCATATATTCCCAACACCATTTATCTTTGTATTCCTGTTAACGTAACCAATTCCCCCCTTTTCAGTTTGTTATATATATTTTTACATGTTTTACTTTTACATTATTTTACATGCCAAGGAATTGTCTTTATTTTATTTTGTTTTCTAGTTAAGTAAAGTGCATTTTTTTATATTGTGTTTTCGTGTATCTTACCTTACCTTACCACAGATTATCAGACAAGCAGTCACTCTTTTTTTTCCTTTTTTTATAACTTACATGTATGTGGCCCAGCATTGACATCTGCTATTTGGAAGACTGCCGACCACCATTTCCAACACGTTACCGTCACAAATGAATTAATAACAATAAACTGGCAATCCTTCAAAACGTGAGAAAAGCGACGAGATAGTCCATTATTCGTTCAAATCACACAAATCAATGTGTTTTCATTAGAATTAACTAAAATGTTCCAGATTTTCCGTGTATGTTACAGAAAGAAGATGTACTGCAAAAACACCTCTAATGCGGCTGAAACGTCGAAATATACAATAAAATCAGGGTTTCTCTCCTTGGATACGGATTGTCATTTTATTGTTATTAATTCGTTACATATGCAACAAATCTGATGTATACGCGTAATTAATTGCAAATTCACATTAAATACATTATTTCCAATCAACCATTCGTACCTCGTTAAAATAGCGAGTAAAATATTGATTAGGAGAGAAACCCTGTTTTTATTGCATATTTTGACGTTGCAGCCGGATTAGAGCGGTTTTAGCTCTAGTCAGACAAGTTGCCGTTGCCTCCTCCGCATCAGCTCTAATGCGGCTGATACGTCGAAACATGCAATAAAAACAGGGTTTCTCTCATGATCAACATATTACTAGCTGTTTTAACGTGGTACGATTGGTTGATAGAATATATCTAGTGAATTCGTTCACTACATGCGAGAGCAGGGGCTTACTCCCGCCGTTTAACCGTTGGAGCTTTCTCTGTGCCAGAACATTGCCGGAGACTGGAAGAGGTGTAACGGGTAAACGGCGGGAGTAAGCTCCCACTCTCGCATGTAGTGAACGAATTCACTACATATACGATATATATGATACAAACTCGTATTTAATTGGAAATGCACATTAAATACATTATTTTCAATTAACCATTTGTATCTCGGTAAAGTAGCGAGTAGGACATTGACTAGGAGAGAAACCTTGTTTTTATTGCATATTTCGACGTTTCAGCCGCATTAGAGCTGTTTTAGCTCTAATCGGACTCCGCATCAGCTCTAATGCGGCTGTAACGTCAAAATATGCAATAAAAACAGGGTTTATCTCCTAATCAATATCTTACTCGCTATTAAAACGAGGTACGAATGGTTGATTTAAATAACGTATTTAAGTTTAAAGTTTAACAGTAGGGTAAAACTAACCTGTCTAACGACGGTCTAAACCCAGCTCACGTTCCCTATGGCTCAAGGTCAAAATATGGCTCAAGGGTCGAATTCGGGATGTTTGGGATATTTTGAAAACTGCAGGGGGGTTTGGGAAAAATGTGACCTGTCGCCGCTCTCAGTAATTGGCATATTTTCGGTATAAATATTCGTAATTTCAAACTGCGAATACGTGCCGAGAGCCAGAATTTAACTCTAAAATATGGAACAAGCGTCGAACGTGGGTTGTTTGGAATATTTTGAAAACTACATGGAGGGTTTGGGCAAAGTGTGACCCATCGCCGCTCTCAGTAATTGGCATATTTTCGGTATAAAAAATCGTAATTTCAAACTGCGAAAACGTGCTGAGAGCCAGAATTTTGCTCCAAAATATGGCTCTTGGGTCGAATTTGGGATATTTCTGATATATTTTAAAACTGCAGGGGGGTTTGGGCAAAATGCGACCCATCGCTGCTCTCAGTAATTGGCATATTTACGGTATAAAAAGTCGTAATTTCAAACTGCGAATAAGTGCAGACAGACAGAATTTGGCTCCAAAATATGGTTCAATCGTCGAATTTGGAAGGTTTGGGATATTTTGAAGACTGCAGTGGGGGTTTGGGCAAAATATGACCCATCGCCGCTCTCAGTAATTAGCATATTTTCGGTATAAAAATTCGTAATTTCAAACTGCGAATATGTGCAGAGAGCTAGAATTTGGCTCCAAAATATGGCTGAAGCGTCGAATTTGGGATGTTTGGGATATTTTGAAAACTGCAGGGAGGGTTTGGGCTAAATGTGATCCATCGCCGCTTTCAGTAATTGGCATATTTTCGGTATAAAAAGTCGTAATTTCAAACAGCGAATACGTGCAGAGAACCAGAATTTGGCTCCGAAACATGGCTCAAGTGTCGAATATGGGATGTTTGTGATATATTTTACAACTGCAGGGGGTTTGGGCAAAATGTGACCCATCGTTGCTCTCAGTAATTAGCACATTTTCGGTATAAAAAGTCGTAATTTCAAACTGCGAATTTGTGCAGAGAGCCAGAATTTGGCTCCCAAATATGGCTCAAGCTTCGAATTTGGGATGGTTGGGATATTTTGAAAACTGCAAGGTGGGCTTGGGCAAAATGTGACCCTTCGCCGCGATCAGTAATTGGTATATTTTCGGTTTAAAATTCGTTATTTCAAACTGCGAATACGTCCCGAGAGACAGAATTTGGCTCCAAAATATTGCTGAAGCGAGGAATTTGGGATGTTTGGGATATTTTGAAAACTGCAGGGAGGGTTTGGGAAAAATGTGATCCATCGCCGCTTTCAGTAATTCGCTTATTTACGTTACAAAATGTCATAATTTCAAACTGCGAATACGTGCTGAGAGCCAGAATTTGGCTACAAAATATGGCTCAAAGTTCGAATTTGGAACTTTTGGGATATTTTGAAAACTGCGATTGGGGGCTTGGGGAAAATGTAACCCATCGCTGCTGTCAGTATATGGCATATTTTCGGTATAAAAATTCGTAATTTCAAACTGCGAATACGTGCCGAGAGCCAGAATTTGGCTCCAAAATATGGCTCAAGCGTCGAATTTGGGATGTTTGGGATATTTTAAAAACTGCAGGGAGGGTTTGGGCAAAATGTGACCCATCGCCGCTCTCAGTAATTGGCATATTTTCGGTATAAAAATTCGTAATTTCAAACTGCGAATACGTGCCGAGAGACAGAATTTGGCTCCAAAATATGGATCAAGCGTCGAACTTGGGTTGTTTGGAAAATTTTGAAAACTACAGGGAGGGTTTGGGCAAAATGCGATCCCTCGCTGCTTTAAGTACTTTGCATATTTTCGGTATAAAAGTCGTAATTTTAAACTGCGAATACATGCAGAGAGCCAGAATTTGGCTCCAAAATATGGCTCAAGGGTCGAATTTGGGATGTTTCGGATATTTTGAAAACTTCATGGGAGTTTGGGCAAAATGTGACCCATCGCCGCTCTCAGTAATTGGCATATTTTCGGTATAAAAATTCGTAATTTCAAACTGCGAATACGTGCAGAGAGGCAGAATTTGACTCCAAGATATGGCTCAAGCGTCGAATTTGGTGTGTTTGAGATATTTTGAAAACTGCAGGAAGGGTTTGGGCAAAATGCGATCCATTGCTGTTTTCAGTAATTGGCATATTTTCGATGTAAAAAGTCGTAATTTCAAACTGCGAATAGGTGCAGTTTTCCCAAACTTTCTTTCACAATATGAATACGTTCAGAGAGCCAGAATTTGTCTACAAAATATGGCTTAAGGGTAGAAATTGGGATGTTTCGGATATTTTGAAAACTGCAGGGAGGGTTTGGGCAAAATGCGATACCTCACTGCTTTCAGTAATTGGCATATTTTCGGTATAAAAGTTGTAATTTCAAACTGCGAATACATGCTGAGAACCAGAATTTGGCTCCAAAATATGGCTCAAAGGTCGAATTTGGGATGTTTCGGATATTTTGAAAACTTCATGGGAGTTTGGGCAAAATGTGACCCATTGCCGCTCTCAGTAATTGGCATATTTTCGGTATAAAATGTCGTAATTTCAAACTGCAAATACGTACAGAGAGCCTGAATTTGGCTCCGAAATATGGCTCAAGGGTCGAATTTAGGATGTTTGGGATATATTGAAAACTACAGGGGGGTGTTTGGGCAAAATGTGACTCGTCGCTGCACTCAGTAATTGGCATGTTTTCGGTATAAAATGCCGTAATTTAAAACTGCCAATACGTGCAGAGAACCAGAATTTGGCTCCAAAATATGGCTCACGGGTCGAATTTGGGATGTTTGGGATATTTTGAAAACTACAGGGGGGTTTGGCCAAAATGTGATCCATCGACGCTCTCAGTAATTGGCATATTTTCGGTATAAAAATCGTTATTTCACACTGCGAATACGTGCAGAGAGCCAGAATTTGGCTCCAAAATATGGCTCAAGCGTCGAATTTGGGATTTTTGGGATATTTTGAAAACTGCAGAGAGGGTTTGGGCAAAACCCATCACCGCTCTCAGTAATTGCCATATTTTCGGTATAAAAAGTCTTAATTTCAAACAGCGAATAAGTGCAGAGAGCCAGAATTTTGCTCCATAAAGATAGGTTAGGTTAGGTTAGGTAGGGGTGGTTAGGTTCGGTCATATATCTACGTTAATTTTAACTCCAATAAAAAAAATTGACCTCATACATAATGAAATGGGTAGCTTTATCATTTCATAAGAAAAAAATTAGTGAAAATATATTAATTCATGAAAACTTGGCTCATTAGGCAAATCGGGCTTGCATAGTAGGCTCAGAAGTGTGTTCTGGCTACTAGGTACGACATATATATATATATATATATATATATATATAATATATATATATATATATATATATATATATATATATATTATATATATATATACGTATATATATATATATATATATATATATATATATATATATTATATATATATAAATATATATATATATATATATATATATATATATATATATATATATATATATATATATATATATATATTTGTATGTCGTACCTATAGTTAGGTACGACATACAATAGGTTATGGGTTAGGTTATAACCATAACCTTTATAGGTTAGGTTAGGTTATGTAGCCGAAAAAGTTAGGTTAGGTTAGGTTAGGTAGGTTAGGTAGTCGAAAAAACATTAATTCATGAAAACTTGGCTTATTAGGCAAATCGGGCCTTGCATAGTAAGCTGAGAAGTGCGTTCTGGCTACTAGGTACGACATGTATATATATATATATATATATATATATATATATATATATATATATATATATATATAATATATATATATATATATATATATATATATATATATATATATATATATATATGCAATTGACGATCACAAAACATGATCATTTTATGCGGAAAATCCACAGAGAAAAATGAAAGGAGGTAACGTTTCGACTTTGTTAAAGCCTTTGTCAGTCTGGTTTGACAAAGGCTTTAACAAAGTCGAAACGTTACCTCCTTTCATTTTTCTCTGTGGATTTTCCGCATATATATATATATATATATATATATATATATATATATATATATATATATATATATATATATATATATATATATATATGCGGAAAATCCACAGAGAAAAATGAAAGGAGGTAACGTTTCGACTTTGTTAAAGCCTTTGTCAAACCAGACTGACAAGAGGAGAATTGATTGATGAAGATTAGCCACCCAAAAGGTGGCACGGGCATGAATAGCCCGTAAGTGGTGGCCCTTTTGAGCCATTACCAGTATCAATAGATGATACTGGAGATCTGTGGAGGTGCAACTGCACCCTGCGTGACGGGAGATGTTTCCCGTGAAGAGGAGAAGATTGATTGATTGATTGATTGATAAAGATTAAGCCACCCAGAGGTGGCACGGGCATGAATAGCCCGTAAGTGGTGGCCCTTTGAGCCATTACCAGTATCAAAAGATGATACTGGAGATCTGTGGAGGCGCAACTGCACCCTGCGTGACGGGAGATGTCTCCCGGACCAAATGGTGACCAAATGGTCGTCTTCTATTCGATTGATTGATTGATGAAGATTAAGCCACCCAAAAGGTGGCACGGGCATGATTAGCCCGTAAGTGGTAGCCCTTTTGAGCCATTACCAGTATCAATAGCTGATACTGGAGATCTGTGGAGGTGCGACTGCACCCTGCGTGACGGGAGATGCCTCCCGTGTCTTCTATTCGATTGATTGATTGATGAAGATTAAGCCACCCAAGAGTGGCACGGGCATGAATAGCCCGTAAGTGGTGGCCCTTTTGAGCCATTACCAGTATCAAAAGATGATATTGGAGATCTGTGGAGGCGCAACTGCACCCTGCGTGACGGGAGATGACTCCCGGACCAAATGGTGACCAAATGATCAAGAGGAGAAGGGAATTGGGAGGATATATAGGCCGACACCTGACCAACCCAACCTAGGGAAAGAATTAACCAGAGACAGGTAAAGCTTAGCTTAGAATGGTCAAAGAGGATTAGCGGTCAGAGAAAAGGATGAAAGATTAAAGAAAAGCCTCATGAACATGCAATAAATGAAAATATAAATATAAAATTATAATGAGACATTGTAAGCCTCTCTAACAATTACAGTTTTTTCTTAAACTGTTGTGCAATATTATAACTTAAAAATGGATCAAGTTTGTACATTCCAGTACTAACATTAAGAAGATTTGGACACTGACTGATTAGAGCAGACTCAATCAAATTCCGTTCCACGAAATCCCCACAATTGGTAATGCTTTTTGCACCATTCCAGTTAATATTGTGATCGCTTAAATTCGTATGTAGCTACAATGCATTAGACGTTTGGGCAGTTCTAATACTATAAGCATGTTGTGACAACCGCAATTGTAAGGACTTTCCTGTTTGTCCAAGGTACACAGAATCACAATCATTGCAGGAATTGAATACACGCAACCTGCTGTATCAGGGGAGTTTTTATTAAATTGGATTTGATCGTACTATTAGTGAACACCAATTTATATTAAGTTCTTAAAAATCAAAGACATTTTTCAAGTCCACTCGCATAAGGTACAACCAATGAGTTAATAATTTCTGGTTTCGCCTTAGGGATGTGATTATAAAACGTACGCTTGGCTTGTTCAAACGAGAAATCCAAAAACCTCTTAGGATATTGTAAACTCTTCCCGATTTCATATATTATAGCAATCTCTTCATCAAAAAACTCAGGGCTGCACACCCTCAAAGCTCGTAGAAACATTCCTGAAAATACTGCCGTTTAACTTTACTATGATGATTCGAATAAAAATGAACATACGACCCCACGTGGTAGGTTTCCTATACACATTAATTTGAACTTTCTAGTGACTCTATGAATCATAATGTCCAAAAACGGAAGCATACCATTCACCTCAGTCTCACAAGTGAATTTTATTGAAGTACCAAAGAATTGAGTTCATTAAGAAAAACTATAATGGTCTTTGTTGTCACACGGCCATAGACACAAAATATCATCAACATACCTAAACCAAACTACATTAGCCGGGATAATCTGGATAAGATTTTTGTTTCGAAGAATTCCATATACAAATTACTTAAAACGGGGGAAAGAGGAGTGCCCATCGCCATTCCAAATGTTTGTTTGAAAAATTTTCCATTAAAAACTAAAATAATTGTCTTTTATACAAATTTGATAAGTTCTAATACTTTATTGGTCTGCAAGTTCAAATATATTTAGGCAGTTCCTCACGTAGAAATTCTAACAGGTCATCAACGGGTACTTTAGTGAATAAAGAGGTCACATCGAAACTTATTAGTTTAAATCAAAATTTAAATTCAGTGTGGATAGCTTATTAACTAAGTCCACATTGTTTGTCAAGTGTGAGTTGGAAATAGTACCAACTATTGGGGACAAAACCTTGACTAACCACTTAGAAAGTTTATAAGCCGCCGAACCAATTGAACTAATAATCGGCCTTGCCGGATTATTTGGCTTATGAGTTTTTATAAGACCATACAGTAAGAAGAGAGGGGATCGACTTATTAGCCTAGATATCACTCTTTATCACCTTTACACACAGTTTTAAGAGATTTGTTAAAT
>WNGS01135237.1:5713771-5757998 GCA_020271785.1 Procambarus virginalis
TAAGTCTCGAGCTGTCCTCCTCTGTCTTAATCCTTCTTATAATTTTGGCGTCGTCAGCAAACATTGAGAGGAATGAGTCTATACCCTCTGGGAGATCATTTACGTATATCATAAACAGGATAGGTCCAAGTACAGAACCCTGTGGGACTCCACTGGTGACTTCACGCCATTCTGAGGTCTCACCCCTCACTGTAACTCTGCTTCCTATTGCTTATGTACTCCCTTATCCACTGGAGCGCCCATACCTGTTACTCCTGCCTGTTTCTCCAGCTTATGCATCAACCTTTATGGGGTACTGTGTCAAAGGCTTTCCGACAGTCCAAAAAAATTGCAGTCCGGCCACCCTTCTCTTTCTTGCTTAATTTTTGTCACCTGATCGTAGAATTCTATCAAGCCTGTAAAGCAAGATTTACCCTCCCTGAACCCATGTTGATGGGTTGTCACGAAGTCTCTTCTCTCCAGATGTGTTACTAGGTTTTTTCTCACAATCTTCTCCATCACCTTGCATCACCTGTGTTCTACTCTTTGTGGCCAGATTTGCTTCATCCTGTGCCTTGTTTGTGTCATTTTCTGTTCTCAAGAAGACCTGGACAAGCTGCAGGAATGGTCGAACAAATGGCTGTTAGAGTTTAACTCAAGCAAATGTAATGTAATGAAGATAGGGGTAGGAAGCAGGAGACCAGATACAAGGTACCATTGGGAGATGAAATACTTCAAGAGTCAGAGAGAGAGAAAGACCTGGGGGTTGATATCACGCAAGACCTGTCCCCTGAAGCTCATATCAAGAGGATAACATCAGCAGCATATGCCAGGTTGGCTAACATAAGAACGGCCTTTAGAAACTTGTGTAAGGAATCTTTCAGAACATTATATACCACATATGTCAGACCAATCCTGGAGTATGCGGCTCCAGCATGGAGTCCCTATCTAGTCAAGCATAAGACTAAACTGGAAAAGGTTCAAAGGTTTGCTACCAGACTAGTACCCGAGCTGAGAGGTATGAGCTACGAGGAGCGACAGCAGGAATTAAACCTCACTTCGTTGGAAGACAGAAGAGTTAGGGGGGACATGATCACCACATTCAAGATTCTCAGGGGAATCGACAGGGTGATAAAGACAGGCTGTTTAACACAAGGGGCACACGCACTAGGGGACACAGGTGGAAAGTGAGTGCCCAAATGAGCCACAGAGATATTAGAAAGAACTTTTTTAGTGTCAGAGTGGTTGACAAATGGAATGCATTAGGAAGCGATGTGGTGGAGGCTGACTCCATACACAGTTTCAAGTGTAGATATGATAGAGCCCATTAGGCTCAGGAAACTGTACACCTGTTGATTGACGGTTGAGAGGCGGGACCAAAGAGCCAGAGCTCAACCCCCGCAAGCACAACTAGGTGAGTACAACTTGGTGAGTACAGGGAAATTGAAGGACAGACCAGCTTAAGATTGAAACAGAGAGCACTACAACGGGAGATAGCAGGGCAATTTAGCCTAATGAGACATCTACACAAACGAATAGGCAGGAGTGACTTGCTAACACCCCCTCCCCCTATCAGATATTTAAATGTAGCTACATGAACAAATACTCCTCGGGGAAAGCAAAGGCATCCCAATTGTCATGAGTAGCATAACAGCAATGAATTCAAGTGAAGATGGAATTTCTATTAGAGGAAAAAAGTTACAGTAATGAGTGCCGTTTGTACAACCTCACATGATGGCGATAATGGAAATGCAATCTTCTCGCGAAGTTAACTACAATGGAGCATTGAAGAACTAAAAATAGTAGGTGTTGCTAACCAGCAAAAGTATATACTAGGAATAAATAGCAAAATACTAAGAGCTCCAATTCTAGGAATGGGAGGCGTGATTTTATTAGCAGCAGTGAATTATAATCGCCCATTAAAATCAGAAGGCCGAGGGAAGAATACAACAGGTTACACGAGAATTGTCTGAATATGATGGAAAAAGCAGCCACAGAGAATCAAGCCTCAAGAGGATCAAGTGCTAAATTCCTAATATTGTGGGACTTCAACCACAGGGAAATAGATGGATAAACAAGGATCTCCACGAGGGTGATGAGACATGGAGAAACAAAACTGGGTGACATAGCAGACAAACACTTCTTAAAGCAACATGTCACCGAACCAATAAGAATGAGAGGAGACGCTCTACGAGCAATACTAGACTTGGTGTTTTTCCAAAATGAAGCTCATGTTAAGAAATAGAGTATTTGAGGCATGAAGGAGCTAGCAACTATTGCATTATCATGCTTAAATACTTAGTGAAGCTGAATGAATTGGTTACACAAAGAAACCCGTTGAAGAAGAAGAGAGATTACACACGCAGAATCTACAACTGGATGAGGACTTTCTGCAGGAAATCCAACGGGAAAGATAAATGGAAGGGAAGACAACAAAAGAGTTGATGGAATACATTACTGGGAAATGTGCTGATGCATCGGAACAGTTCATATCACTCAAGGAGGAGGTGGAGGAAAAAAAGTAAAGTAAACCCCTGGTTCAATAGGCGATGCCGGGAAGCTAAAGAAATTGCAAAAAATACTGGAAAAAATGGAGAAATGGAAACTGAGAAAATAGAGACACACTAAAAAGAACAAGGAATGAATACATCCGAATTAGGGGAGAAGCCAAAAGGCAATGTGAAAATGACATTTCTGCAAAGCTAAGGAACAACCAAAGCTGCTCTGACCATATAAGGAAAAATCAGAACCTCGAACTAAGATTGAGGATAAAAGAGGGGCTCACACAAAGAATGACAAGGAGGTATGCGAGGAACTGAACGAAAGATTTCCGGTCTTTACATTAAAACCACAGTAGAGACCATAGTTGCAGGATGAGAGACCAGAGGAAACAATGGATGACATTGTAGTCACTGTGGAAGAGGTGGAAAAAATCCTGGGGAAAACGTAAACGTAGTCCCAATATTCAAAATAGGAGATATAAACGAGGCACTAAACTACAGATAAGTGTCATTGCCAAGTATTCCTTGTAAAATGCTGGAGATCGAGAAAAGTGGAGCGTCTTCAGAGGCAATATACAGACTTTATGACAAAAAATCAGCATGGATTTAGAAATGGGCAATTTCTAAACTTTCTTTTTAGAAAGTTCAGAAATTTCCAGAAAAGTCATAAACGTTTTAAAATCATTTTATTATAAAGTTTTTCAGTTTCTAACGTAACAAACTTGATTGAGATTTATGACAAGGTTACTAAAATAAGATAAGAAAAGGATGGCTGGGTAGACTGTATTTTTCTCGACTATCTAAAGGCATTTGACACTGTTCCCCCTGAAAGACTGTTCCACAAGATGTAGAACCAGGCTGTATAACTGGGAAAACCCTTAACTGGGAAAGAGAGAATGTGAAGGACGGAAAGCAAATGGTCACAGTCAGAGAGGAGATTTCAAGATGGATGAATGTAATAAGTGGGGTCCCACAAGGCTCTGTCCTGGGACCACTGCTGTTCCAAATTTATATTAATGACCTACATGAGGGAATGAACTCAGATATATACATTTTTGCAGATAATACATAGCTTATGAAGAACGCGAAAACAAATAAGCATTGCAGGAAGTTACAGGAAGACCTTGACAAACAGCAGGAGTAGTCAGACAAATGGTACCTGGAATTCAATCCCAACAAGTGTAAGGTAATGACGAAGGGAAAGGGAGAGAAGAGACCAGAAAACATCTACACCATACTGGAAAGGCAGCTACAGGAATCAGAAAGAGAGAAGGATCTGGGTGTGGATGTAATTCCGACACTCGTACCGGAGGCTCACACAAGCAGAATAACATCGGCAGCATATGGAAAGCTGGCAAATATAAAAACATCTTTTAGGAACCTGAATCACGACTCCTTCAAAGCAATCAACACAACATTTGTTCGACCTATACTTGAATACGCATCACTGGTATGAAATCCAGAACTTATGAAACAATGCCAAGATTTACACAAATATACAAAAATTTGCAACAAGATTAGTGTCTGAGACAAGAGATCTAAGCTACAAACATGGGTAATGGAACTAAATCTCACCCCCTAGAGGATCAAAGGAACAGAGGGAATATGATTACAACTTACAAGATACTGAGGGAAATAAATAAGGTGGGCATGGATATTCTCTTCAGACGAAAGATAGCAGGACAAGAGGTGGAAGGAATTGAATTGAAATTGAAATAAGTTTATTGAGGTAAAATACACACAAAGGGATGAGGTAGCTCAAGCTATTCTCACCCCGTTCAGTAATATATAGACACACATCACAAACAATAAACATATTGACGAACATTCTAAGAGATAAACATATTCAATTGGTCCCTTACACAAGTAGTATGGTATCAGACGTCTACACAAATACTTCTATGACTTAAGTATACTGTATAGACAATTTGCAAGAGACATGCAGATAATTTAACAAAATATTACAGTCTTAGTGCAAGGTGGCAGGAGGAAGCTGGAAACCTTAATGAGCCGAAGGAACGTAATGGACTACTCCTACTTTGTACGGGTATTTACAAGTGGAATGCTCTAAAAGAAGAAGTTGTGGAAGCCACCTCCATCCGCAACTTTATGAGTAGATTTGACGAAAAACTTAACGACGTAATAGTTAAATTAAAGACACTGATATGTAAGTTCACACACACACACACACACACACACACACACACACACACACACACACACACACACACACACACACGTGCGTACGTATATATTCAGAGTGACATACAGGATATACTGAGCGTGGCGTAAAATAAAGGCCCTGTCAGTATTCTTAACAGGATTCATGATTGAATTAGGCTTTTGAACGTCATTGTTAGTGGATCTTCACTTTCTGGGTTTGGGAAAAGAGTTGGGATGGAAGTTGCGGTGTTCGGATGAGTGGGACCAGGAATTGATCGAATGCAAGTGTGGGAGCAGGAAATAATTGAATACAAGAATGGGAGTAGGTGTTGGGTGGAGACAAAATAGGAGTAAGTGTTGGGAAACAGAAATTAGAGCTTGTGGTACTGCTATGCCTTTATATTTTCTCTTGACAAAAACAACTGCAAACAAAACTCGCTGACACGTGCCCACACCAATCGGTAAGTGTTACATTCCCAGTCAAGTGTACGTAACTGTGGTATGTACTTATCCCGGCTGACGATGAGTGAATGCCAATGTATACCAATGTACTGTGTGTAATTATATAACTGCCAGAGGGTTGAGTGAACATTCGTGACCACAACGAGTCAAACATTAGTTTGTGACACGTCAATTAATAAGAACATCTAGCACAATAACAGTACGTCTATTGCATACACGGAGACAGATTCTGTTTACATCCACCCAAACTCATTCATGTGTATTTCTGGACCATCAACATCCCAGAGAAGTCAGATAACTGATAATGACAAAGAATATAGGCAGTATATAGGCAAGACAACATCATCTCTTTCCAGGCGATTAACAATGCATAAGCAACAGGGCTTCATGAAGGAATATATAATCTCTTCCCACAACCAGACCA
This sequence comes from Procambarus virginalis, assembly GCA_020271785.1. Lineage (NCBI taxonomy): Eukaryota > Metazoa > Arthropoda > Malacostraca > Decapoda > Cambaridae > Procambarus > Procambarus virginalis. The sequence goes on from WNGS01135237.1 coordinate 5,719,301, forward strand.
TCACCAGAGAAGTCTTAACAAACAACACAGATATCATCGATAGATACAGCGATAGCAGGCGGCTTGACATCTGCGAGGCACTACACATCAAGAAGTCAACACCAAAGTGTAGGTGTTGACTTCACAGTGTAGGACGGCAGTCAGGGAACAAGTGTAGGAAGGCGGTCCGCGAATTACTTCAATATTCTCGGGATATTTACGTACCAGCGAGCCCAAAACATAGTTTTTGGTCATACGAAGGGTACAGCAACGCAGTGATAACGCAACATAGTGAATTCTCATAACGTTGGATAAGAAAAAAATCGAAAAAGAACGAGATTGTGGCAAGACGATGGCATCAGAGGCCTGAGAAGGGAAGGACTTGGACCACCACGTGGGAGGACCTCTGGCGGGGACGTCAACAATTAAGGCGGACATCACTTCATAAATCACCTAATTGTGCTGTGGGATGCTTACTTGGAGGTGAGTGCCTCTCAAAGTCAGTCATACAAGGTGTACAGTGTTTTTTTATATAGTAATTAGCTTTGAACATAAGTTAATTAAAATACAAAAAAGTAGCTCAAGAGCCTCAGCTTGGTACTAGTTTTCTCACACCTGTGTGTTACATTACACCGCCACTGACTAGACCTAACCCCCCCCCCATTCCTCACCATAACACGCCAGTGTAAACACACACACACGCACGCACAAACCAGCCTACCGACCTCACCCCTCACCACTGGGACTTGACCCCCCATCCCTCACCCCCCCCCCCTGATTGTCCTCCTTCCTCTCTTCCCTGCCTTCCCTCTCTCTGCCTATTTCCCTCTCTCTCACGCTATCCTCACTCCCTTTCACTCCCCTTCACTCCCCCTCTCCTTTTCACTCTCTCTCCCTCCATCCCTCCACCAGTTAACCCAACCCCCCCCCACCGTGCCACCCCCACAATAAACACACACACACACACACACAACACACACACACACACACACACACACACACACACACACACACACACACACAGAGGTCAAGCGGGATGTTAAGACAACAGAATGAAGCTGGAGGAGAGGGACTGGACGAGTCATTCATGGAGATGATTGCTAAGGCATGGAAGGAAGTCAGTGGGGAATTGAAGGACCTGAGGGAAACTATATACAAGCTGCAGACAGAACTAAGTGCAGCGAAAGAGGAGATAAAAAGCCTAAAAACAGGCCCTCCTCAGACTCTGGCTCAGGGGACCAACCTCCAGGTACCAGGAGATGTAGCAATGGCAGGGACCGCAACAATTGGACCAACCTTTGCTGAAATGCTGAAGAGCCCAGGAGCAATGTCCACAGTCAAGGAAGTTGTAATGAAAGCAGTAACCTCACAGGAGGCAGCTAAATGCACGAGCCAGCTAATGGAAAGGAAAAGAGCTGTAGTAGTGGTAGGCGTGAAGGAACAAGAGGGCTCCACAAAGGAGGAATCGAGGACTAAAGACAAAGCTGAAGTGGCAGGGATATTAAAGGAAATCGGAATGGAAGGGGCTGAACGAGACATAGAACAGTTTTTCCGGATTGGCCAGTACAACAGAGACAAAAAGAGATTGATCAAGGTAGTATTCAAGAGCGAGGGCATCAAAGAGGATATCCTAGTAAAGAAGAGCAAACTGAGGTATGCAAGGAACTACAAAGAGGTATATGTTCAAAGGGACATGACCAGAGACGAGATAGTAAGGGCAGCAGATGCAAGAAAAGGCGCAAGGAGAGGGAAGGGAGCCAGGGAACCTCAGCCTCCAACCCAGCAATCCCAGAGGGGAGTTGGGAGCCCCAATCCAGCAACCCAGGAACCCCAGGGGGGAATGTAACACCCCAGCCACCCCACCCAATAAGGCCCTTCCTACCCCCCAGCACAAACCCTTCCTTGCCCCTGCACAATGCCCATCATGAAACCCAAATCCTTCCCCTTCCCTTACCCCATGTAGCTCCTGCTTTCCCAGCCCCTGGTCTTCTCCCTGCCCCAAGCAGGCCTGAGCAAGACCAAAGCCCTCTATCCCCCACTCCATCTCCCTCCAAACCCCTGTCAACTACACCACAAGAGGGCGTGCCCTTTCCCCAAGCAATCCCTGCTCCCTCACCCCCAGGACTTCTTCCTGCCCCAAGCAGGCCTGAGGAAGACCTAAGCCCTCCATCCCCCACTCCACGTCCCCTTGAACCCCTGGAATCTACCTCACAGGAGGAGGAGCCTACCGAAGTAGCAATGACCATAGAACAACTTCCTAAACTTGTGGGGAGTGAGGGTGATATAAGATATAAGAAAGTGAGCTTCAAGGTAATGCACTCAAACATTGATGGGATTACCAATAAAGCAAGTGAACTGGCAGAAATGGTGCAAGAAGAAAACCCTGATGAAATAGGACTAACGGAAACAAAATTGTCAGGAGTCAAAACAGATGCTGTATTTCCAAAGGACTACTATATAGTAAAGAAAGAGAGGGAAGGGAGAGGAGGTGGAGGAGTGGCCCTGCTGATAAGGAAGGACTGGAGTTTTGATGAGATGGAATTTCCGGGCTGTGACGGATTCAGAGATTACATAACAGGAACTATAACAATGGGTGGACCTAAGATAATAGTGGCAGTCATTTACAACCCTCCCCTAAATGACAGAAGACCTAGACAGGAGTTTGATAGGAACAACATGGCAACCATAACTCAACAAGAGATAATAGAGAGAGCAGCTTCAGTCGCCTGCAGAAATGGCTCCAGACTCTTAATCATGGGCGATTTCAACCATGAAAAGATAGACTGGGAGAATGGGGACCCACATGGTGGTGCAGNTACCACAATAAAGACAGTTTGTTGCAAAAATGGTTACATTGATGAGTGAGACGAAAATGTGTGTATGAGGGTATGTATGGGGAAAGAGGAGGTGAGATTTGGAGAGTTTGTGTGTATGTGCGTGGACATAGATGCACAAGACGTGCAGTATTTTACAGTGAAGAATGTGTGCAGTAAAATTTCTACAGTGATTTTGCGGGATTTGGGAGGTTGTGTTGCGGAGTGGGTGAGGAGGGTGTATATTTAGGGAAGATCGTGTGGTCGTATGTGGGTGGAGGCTGGGGAATGGTGTACGTGGGCAGATATGGAGAGGTTTTGTGGGGGTTGACATGGGTATGTTGTTTGTAGTGAGGGAAGGGGGAGGTGAAGTGAAGAGGGTGTGTTTCTGGGGAGTCAACAAGAGTGTGTTGTGAGACGCCTGGTAGGAAAATGTGAGATGGGAAACGGGGAGGGTGTGTGAGCAACCCGTCCTCTTAAAAATAACGTCACTTTTCGCCCGTATGCTCGGCTATGGCCAAATTTGGAAGTAATTCGAAATGAAATCTACTCACAAAAGTGACGTACTGTTCCGTTTTCCGTTTGAGTCGTCCGGCTTACTCGGCAAGCTTAGAAGAGGAAACTTTCAATTAACGTTTTTCATAACGTTTTGAAACTTTATGAGAATTTCCTGCCCACCTAACCTATCAGAGGACCCTTAACTTACTGTTGTTGAAAAAAAATCCCAAATTTATTTTCATTTTTTTTTTCATTTTCAAATTACGTCCATATTCGGCCATACGGGCAAACGGCCATACGGGCAAACGGCCATAAGCGACGTTCTTTTTAAGAGGACAGATTGTAGAGAGTGAGACGAGTGTGTGTGGGGGGGGGGGTGAGTTGGCAGGGTGTGGGAGTGAAATACGAGGATGTGTGTGTGGAGGGAGTTCTCTTTAGGTGCATGGGTGAGGCCTGGCATAGGGTCGACCTGTAGTCACTCACCCTTTGTGAGTGACTACAGAGTATTGACCAATAGTTAGCTATGAGTTTATCCAACGTCATAATCTTGCAGGATGGTTTAGTCATGCAGAGAATCAGAATAAGCAAACTATAATACCTTGAACTAGCTCAATGTAGGAGAAAAATACCAAGAAACTACCAAAAGACTGACGGCTTATAAGATGACAAACCTTCTGTTTTATAAGTCTGTAAGTTACATGCGAAGAGATCAAAATACACTTGGTGGAAGTCACATAGGAGCTCTGGCCATGTTGGGTCAGGAGAGTTATAATCACGTTTAATAATATAACTCTTTACAAATTTTCAAATTAGGTAATTAATACAGTATGGTAGTGTGAGACGATGTTTGGGTTGTTTGCTCAGCCACTAACGACCCCGGCGCTGCAGGGGGACGGTCTGTACTCACTGTCCTCCCTCCTTCCCTCTTCCCTCTCTTTCTCTCTCTCGCTTTCCGTAACTCCAATGCCTACTTTCCACCCCTGATTCTCTCCCTATTCTCCCGCCCTATTCTTCCTCCCTTCTTCATTATGTCCCTTGGAACCCTTACTCCCTTTTTTTCATTCCTCGTCCTTCCGGTCCAGGAACAACCCCTGCGGCCTGGCAAGAATTATAATAGTCAAAGGATTTTCTTGGTAGTTTTGTTTACATTCCAAGTTCATACAAAAAAAACCTTGGGAAGGGAAGGGAATTATCAGGGGAAAGCGCCAAGCCATTAAGACTACATAGCCCTGGGAAGGGGTTAGGATAAGGGATGGAATGGTGCCCAACCACTTGGACGGTCGGGGACTGAACGCCGACCTGCATGAAGCGAAACCGTCGCTCTACCGTCCAGCCCAAGTGGGGAAGATATTTAACATTATAATTTTTATATTAGTAACAACCACTTTTCTAAGTGGTCGAATAAAGAAGTTTTTGCTCCATATCTTCAAATATTTTACACCTCAACAAATTTTTAACATCCCTATACAAGTATTTGGGTTCAAACAATACAGATAAGACCCATTTTTATGAGTAATCTTATTAAGATACATTTTAAACGTCGTATTTTAGAGCATCGTAAGAATATCCGTCAACGCGAAATCTCAAATCAATAATTCATATCGTTCAGTTTTTAATTATTACTTTAAATTGCTTCTACTATTCCGATGCATATAATTACCAAAAATTCAGATTTTCATCCTACATCGTAAAAATTTTCATCCTACATAGTGAAATTTTTATCTTACCTAGTGAATATTTTGATCCTACATAGTGAACATTTTCCAGATTGTTGTAACAATGAATTCCTATTACACCTGCCAAGTCCTTAGAGGATCTCTAACTCATACGTATAGTATGATGTCAGCCATGACATGGACTACAACAGCATAGAGGACGCTTCTGTCCTCCAAGCCCACACCGATCCTCAAAAATATTCAATGTATAATATGTCAAAAACTATATTAATTGTCATCTACCGGGGAATTGGTAAACAGTAACTACGGGAAACAGCTGAAGGGAGACCAGATGAAGAAGCGAACGAGTGAATTATAACTGAATAAATGTATTATCATGCTAACAAAGAATGCTTTAAAAAATCTATGCATTGAAGAAAACTATAGATAAAAAGACTTTTAAGACTACTCATAGTCCCCGTCGATAGAGCTTAGGCGCTAAACCCGTTGGGTTCATGGTTCGAGACCCATACAGCCCAGATAAATGGAAATCTACTGATACAATACACAAAAGAATTACCACATTAGTTATCTATTAATCTAGTGAACAGATTGGTGGCTGCTCATCTCCATCTGACTTCTTGACGCAGTATAGTGGTAGGTCCACGACCTCATATAAGGTGAGCACAAAAACCTATGCTGATGTGTATTAGCATAGGTTTTGGATAACAACAGAGTATCTCTGGAAAGTTTAGAGTTAAGTAGGATTATTTTTGTTTCCATCCGTAAGTCTTTCGACACATTTCATTGCATCCACCGCGAAGGAAATTAAGAAAAGCATGTGGAAACAATTGATTCACTGATAATCATTTTTCGAGGTTCTGATTGTTAACTACTTGAAGTACGGCTCCTGGTATATAAAGAGAATATATTTGCTTGAGGTTGAAAATCCTTTCCTTCATGAGAAATACATCCAAGGCACTTTGTAATACATGACCGTAAAGGGAAATTCAATGTTGTTGTTCTAGACATGAAGTAAGAAAAGGCAATAGAAAACTCTTACAAATGTTCGAAAGCTATTACTGGTTAAACAAATGAAAGGGAGAATGTATGGTTTAATGGGAACCATTTTATCATTAAATTCTTACAATCAATAATATTCTTCAAGATTTCACTAACGAAAAAGCGCTAGACCCAAACTATTCCCAAATTATATCCCATTCCATATTTTTTTTCTTTTTTAAAGTTGCAGATGTAAACGATGTCGCATAACGTTCTCGAGGAAAGGGCGAGGTCGTACACGCAGTACAGTGATGAGAGCAACAAGTTGATGACAAAACAATTCCAAGAATGAGACTATCACAGTCTAATGAATCACGCACGACCTTACAATGACTGTTAAAGTTCCGACATTAAAACGTTTTAGTACGGTGCAAAAAGTAGTTGATGCTGCCAGAGATAGGCCAATCTGTTAAGAAAATACTTACCTATGAATAAATTCAATATAATTCAATGTTTATTGGTGATTTGTTCTCAGCATTGGTTTGAGTGCTGCGGCTGACATGGTATCCATTTTGTTTTACATTCTGGGAAGCTGGTGTGAGAAAATGGAACTTCATCACTATCTTAAGTTGTGCAAGTGAGTGCACGACGAGATGTAAATCTGCGTGGAAACTCTAGCGTGCACAGTCATCGGTGCACTGTCCTCAATTCTCGGGTCTGGGACTCAAGTGTACCATTTTTGGGTATTCATGTATAGCCCTCTGGTTGAATAATTCAGAGGCATTGCAAGGGTCTCTGAGTGTCCAGTCCCCCAATCAACCAGAGCCAGTTACACATGTCTTCAATAGCAACTCAAGAGTTCCACGATCTTGCCGTCGAGTGAGGAGTGAGGGTGACAGTCAGTGCGCCCAGGCAAGGAGGGTCACATCACACAGTCACTTGAAGTCAAGTCTCCAACCTCCACCAGAACATTACCATGACGTCATAGACCCAGTCGACTTGTGTACTACACTGTCATTGGACGTGGCACCTGTGCTTGCCTGCTATTGGTCCAGTCATATAACAGACTCTTGGATCAGGGAAACGCTAGCCAGGCCACTTGCATTCACACAGCATCATTCCCACCCGGGGGCTCACCTTGATGTGAGATGGTCTCTCAGCCCAAGCTCATGTTGCAAGATGTTGTGTGGCAATGTGCTTGCATGATGCAACTTCTTAATATCTCATCAGACATGGGGTCATAGTTGGTGTCTACAGATTCCATATGCAAAGAGAAGTTGAGCAATATTGCTCGTGTTGACCTACATTATTTCACTGAGCCGGAAATGACTGAGAAGTGAACTGATACCATGGGTAAGGTGCCCCGCGTCATGGGGTATTTTGACCTGCACGGTAGTAGTTGGGGGGTGGGAAGGCACACGGCCTACTGACCGATAACCCTCCCTGAACTCCCCCCCCCCCCCCTCCATCTACCGTTTCTCAGGCCGCAGGGCACATGGACGACGATATAACGTTAGAAGCTGTTGACAATCATCTTCAAACTAACTGAGTCCTATGTCTTTACCGATGGTTCTGTGTAATTAGGCGCTGGTAGAACCGGTTGTGCATGTGCAGTATATAAAGGGAATTAAATGATTATATCTAGTACACAGAAATTGAACAACTGGGCAAGCACGACACAGACTGAGCTACTGGCTATTTATCTAGCCACCGAGTACTTTAATCTCAATGGTGGTGAAGTCATATTCTGTGACCCTAACGAGCTCTGCAGTCCTAAATAACGCATCACAATTTATGTCTGAATAGCTTGTAATATTAAATGGAATGTAATTTTTGCCAATGATAATAACCATTGTATAAAATTTGTGTGGATCCCATCCCATGTTGGAGTTGGAAAACATGACTTTGTAGATCGACTGGCCAATGAAGCTTGCAGGAAAGAAAACACTGATTATGATTTTGGACTATCTAATGCAGTTATTAGAGGCATACGAATTAAAGAAATTAATTCAGATTTAGAACTACTAAGAAATGCCCTGAGACCTGAAAGCTGCAGTATTAAAAACAATGACAACTTTTGTAATAATAGGTATTTGTATGGTCAGCACAGTAACCGGACCTTGCATTGTGATTTAGTTATTGCGCGAATTCGCCTTGGCTATAGGCACATCTGGCAGGTAAGTGAGACTGAGCCACTTACAGAAAATTCAGATTGCAAACTATGTGGTAAGCCTTTAATACATTCACTAGAACAATATATTGTTGAATGCGAAACTGTAAAAGATTTTAGACCTCCTGGCCCATTGTTCCACCAACTCTGTAACTATTTCATTGAATCTGGTGTACTGGAGGACATCCTAACAATTTACCCAAAATTTGCTTGTCCATTTTAAGGAATGAAGAACAATTTTATATTATTTTTAAGCTGTATATATTATGAACCCATCCCTGCCCCTGTGAGGCAGTGCACAAAATAAAGTTAATTTTACATATTCATACATTCAAACATTGATTGTAATTATGATTATATATATATATATATATATATATATATATATATATATATATATATATATATATATATATATATATATATATGTGTGTGTGTGTGTGTGTGTGTGTGTGTGTTGCAGCCTACAGTTTAGACCTATTGTCTTGTGTATGACCCTCTGTCCTGTGTGACAGTGAATACCAGCATTATCCTCACTCTAATAAGACTTAATTAAAATTCTCAGTTAGGAAAAATTATATTTAAATTTTGTCAATAAAGATGTTAATAATATGGACGACGTTGATCATACCTGTTTAGAGGTAACAACAATTAGCTTTGGATAGCAGGCGAGCATAGGTGCCGCTTCCAGTGAGAAGCCAAGCTGGGTAGGCCTGGTGTTTTAATGGCTGACAGGCCTATGACATCACTGAATGCCCAGTCACGTCATTGGGCCCCATGGACGATCCTTTGGACTGTGGTGAGGAACAGGTGTGGTTGTGTCTGGGAAGCTGACCAAGACACTTACTATCCCTGAAGTCACAGTAATACATTGTCATATTATTTGCCAGCGCCAGGACCGACTCGCTGACACTTGCAAGTGTGGTTGAGAGAGTGACTGGAGGAGGAGTCACCGCAAACATACCTTCCACACGGTGTTGACAAGCCGCCTTCACTGTGGAGTATAGACAGTGTTCAGGGGATTGTGTTGTGCCACGTGTCTACGAAGACCAGTTTAATCGTGATCTGAACTAGGCACATGTACCCGGGTCAGTTGTGCTAAACTCGTGTGACTCGGTGTCATAAGTTTAGACTCGTGCGACTCAGTGGCAGCAAGTCATCAATTACGTGAAAAAACATTTAACGAATCAGTGACGAATCACCAGCGAGAGAACTGGTAGCAAATCAGTAATGAATCACTATGGAAAGAGCTATGGTTGACGGATCTATTCTAGAGGTGTGGAGTAAGGTGACCCAAGTGTATCAGTACGTGAGGGTGATTACTGTCACGCGAGGCAGCCACCAGCCAGGGTGGCAGCCACCAGCCAGGGTGGCAGCCACCAGCCAGGGTGGCAGCCACCAGCCAGGGTGGCAGCCACCAGCCAGGGTGGCAGCCACCAGCCAGGGTGGCAGCCACCAGCCAGGGTGGCAGCCACCAGCCAGGGTGGCAGCCACCAGCCAGGGTGGCAGCCACCAGCCAGGGTGGCAGCCACCAGCCAGGGTGGCAGCCACCAGCCAGTGTGGCAGCCACCACCCAGTGTGGCAGCCACCAGCCAGTGTGGCAGCCACCAGCAAGTGTGGCAGCCACCAGCAAGTGTGGCAGCCACCAGCCAGTGTGGCAGCCCCCAGCCAGTGTGGCAGCCACCAGCCAGTGTGGCTCTTTTATCTGCATATACCCCCCCCCCGTCTCCGACTTGGCACATATGTTGACCCGCACGGTCGACCTGTGTGCTCGTGTCGACTATTGTGTACGTCGGTGTGACTCGCCTTGTGTCACATGAAAGAACCCATCAGTCACGGTAGTGTAAAAAAATAAGAATGTTGTGTGGGTTGACTTCGTCACGTTGGCCACCTTGACGTTAGTAGCTTGCACAGCCTGTCTGTACAGATAGGACGGTAGAGCGACGGTCTCGCTTCATGCAGGTCGCCGTTTAATCCCCGACCATCCAAGTGGTTGGGTATCATTCCTTCCCTCCCCGTCCCATCTCAAATCCTTATCCTGTCCCCTTCCCAGTGCTATATAGTCGTAATGGTTTGGCGCTTTCCCTTGATAGTTCCCTTCGCTTCCTCGCTGCACAGGAAACACAAAACGTTTTCTGATGTTTTTATTTGGTAGCAGAAAGGTGACACTGCAACTATTTATATAAAGTCGTCTTTTTAACGTATAAAATACGTTGATTACAGTTAATTAATTCGTTGAAATTTTTAGCAAGTATACAAGGGACGTTTAAATCCGTTTCTAATTCAACTTAGAATCAAATCCTTAATGTGTTTGTACTCACCTAGTTGTGCTTGTGAGGGTTGAGCTTCGTCTCTCTGGTCTTGCCCTTCTACCGTTAATCAACTGATGCACAGGTTGCTGAGCCTATTCGGCTCTATAATAACTACGCTTGAAACTGTGTATGGAGTCAGTCTCCACCACATCGCTTCCTAATGCATTCCATTTATTAACTATTCTGACACTTTCTCTGACAAAAATTCTTCCTAAAGAATATATGGCTCATTTGGGCACTCGATTTCCACCTGTGTCCTCTAGTGAGTGTGCCCCTTGTGTTAAATAAACTGTCTTTGTATACCCTATCAATTCCTTTGAGAAACTTGTATGTGGTGATCATGTCCCCCCACCCCGTAAACTCTCCTGTCTTCCAGCGACGTGAGGTGTAATTTCAGTAGTCTCTCCTTATTGTTCATGCCCTTCAGTTCGGGCACTAGTCTAGTGGCAAACCTCTGAACCTTCTCCAATTTACTTTTATGTTTGACGAGATATGGATGCCATGCTGGAGGTGTATACTCTCGGATTGGTCTGACATAAGTGGAATACAAGGTTCGGAATGATTCCTTAAACAAGTTTCTAAAGGCCGTTCTTATCTTGGACCACCTGGCATATGTCGCTGATATTATCCTCTTGATATGGGCTTTGGGGGACAGATCTGGCGTGATATCAACGCCCAGGTCTCTCTGATTCTAGAAGAATTTCATCTCCCAAACGATACCTTGTATATGGCCTACTGCTCCCAACACCCATCTTCATTACATTACATTTGTTCGGGTTAAACTCAAACAACCATTTTCTGGACCATTCCTTCAGTTTGCCCAGGTCTTCTTGAAGCTTCATGCTTTCCTCCTCTGTCTTAATCCTTCTCATAATTTTGGCATCATCACCAAACATCGAGAGGAATTAGTCTACACCCTCTGGAAGATCATTTACGTAGTTCAGAAACAGAATAGGACCGAGTACAGAACCCTGTGGGACTCGGAATCTCAGATCTCACCCCTCCCAGAAACTCTCTGCTTCCTATTGCTTAGGTATTCCCTTAACCACTGGAGCACCTTACAAGTTACTCTTGCCTGTTACTCCAACTCATGCATCAGCCTCTTAAGGGGTGTTATGTCAAAGACTTTCCAACAGTCCAATAAAATTCCGTCTGCCCAACATTCTCTTTCATGCTTAATCTTTGTCACCTGATCGTATAATTCTATTAAACCTGTGAGGCATGATTTACCATCCCTGAACCCATGTTCGTGGTATGTCACGAAGTCCTTTCTCTCCAAGTGTACAACTAGGCTTTTTCACGATTTGCTCCATCACCTTGCATGGTATACAAGTTGAGGACACTGGCGTGTAGTTCAGTGCCTCTAGTCTATCACCCTTTTGAATATTAGGACTACATTAACCGTCTTCCATATTTCTGGTAAGTCTCCTGTCTCCAGTAACCTACTATCTACCATGGAGAGTGGCAAGCGAAGTACTTCAAGACACTCTTTCAGCACCCATGGTGAGATACCGTCCGGACCAACAACCGTTCTCACGACCAGATCCAACAGATACCTCTTAACCTCCTCTCCGGTAGATTTATACAGAGATTTTTAAATCTAGGTGATTTTGTGCAGAAGAGGAAGACATTAAGACTGAAACAGCAATCTGGGTTGCAGTGTGGACACCATGGCTACCGAGTTTAAAAGAAAACTGGGTTTATATCCCCTAAAATTCATCGAGATGAGGTTTACAACTTTTTCATCTTTTACAACTTGTCATCTTTATTGACAAGCCAAACCAAGCNTAATAAAGCAAGTGAACTGGCCGTAAGGGCACAGGAAGAAAATCCCAGATGTAATAGGAATCAAAGAAACGGAACGAAATGGTCAGGCATCATAAAAAAAACACAGTTTTTCCACAGAACGTCTATATAGTAAGGAAAGAGAGGGAAGAGAGAGAGGAGGAGGAGGAGGAGTGGCCTTGCTGATAAGTAGGGTCTGAAGTTTGAAGAGATGGAAATTCTGGGCTGTGAAGGATTCAGAGACTACTGAACAGGAACTATGACAATGGGTGGACCTAAGATCCACCCATTGGATCTTTTACAACCCTCCATTAAATGACTGACCACCCAGACAGGAGTTCGATAGAAACAACATGACAATCATTAATATAATAGAAAGAGCAACTTCAGTTACCTGCAAGAGTGGATGCAGGCTCATAATCATGGGCAACTTCAACCACAGAAAGATAGACTGGAAGAATGAGGACCCATATGGAGGTGAAAATACATGGAGAGCTTGGACGTGGCAACAAGAAACTTTCTGAGCCAACATGTCAAGGGACCCACAAGAATGAGAAGGAATGACGAACCAGCTAGACTCGACCTGATATTCAAATGGAATGAGTCAGAAATAAGGTAAGTCAAAGTTTAAGCCCCCATGGGAATGAGTGACAACAGTGTATTGACATTTGAGTATCTGGTGGAGGTAGGGTAACTATCCAAGGATGGGATAGGAAAGGAGAAGGCTAAATTAACGAAGCGGAAAATATGTATAGATGAGGTACTTCCTAATGGAAATATCATGGGAAACAGAACTCAGAGATAAGACTGTACAAGATATGATGGACTACGTCACCCAGAAGTGCCAGAAAGCCGCAGACAATGAAAAGCAAGGAGAACAATGAAAAGCAACAGAAGAATCCATGGTTCATTCAGGAATGTAAGGTAGCAAAGCAAATGAGTACAAGAACATGGCGAAACTACAGGAATAACAGAACACCAGAGAGCAGGGAGAGATATCAGAGGGCGAGGAATTAGAACCTCAGAGTGAGGAGAGAAGCAGAGAGACAGTATGAAAACGACATCGCGAGTTAAGCCAAGCCCAACCAAAACTGCTCCACAGCCACATGAGGAGGAAAACAGTGTGACGGAACAAGTGATGAAACTGAGAAAAGGGGAGAACCACAGAGAATGACAAGGTGTGTGAAGAAGGCAGCAAGAGATTAAAGGAGGTCTTCACAATAGAGCAAGGTGAAGCCCCTGTATTAAGAGAGGAGGCGACAAACCAAGCAACCTTGGAGTAATTTGAGCTTACAAGTGATGTGGTCAAAATGAATATATTGGATCTGAATGTGACGAAGCTCTTCGGCCTGAAAGAATTTCACCATGGATAATAAAAGAGGGTGCATAAGCACTAAGTGTGCAACACTCCATGATGTATAACAAGTTACTGGAAATAGGAGATTACCGGAAAGCTGGAAGACAGTTAATTTAGTCCCAATTTACTAAAAGGGTGACAGGCAAGAAGAACTCAACTACAACAGACCAATTTTCTTAACTTGCATACCATGTGATGGCGAAGATCGTGAGGAAAAGGCTCATAGAACATCCGGAGGAAAAGAGTTTTGCAAAACCCCACCAGTATGGGTTTAGGGATCATAAATCGTTCCTCACATGCTTAATAAAATTCTATGACCAGCCAACACAAATTAGGCAAGAAAGAGAAGGGTGGGCAGACTGCATTTTCATTAAACTGTGATTGCCTTTGACTTAGAACCCCACAAAATTCTGTTTCACAAGTTGGAGAAATAGGCAGGAGTAATAGGTAAGGTGCTCCAGTGGATAGGGGAGTATCTAAGCAACAGGAAACAACGAGTAACTGTGAGGGGAGAGACATCAGAGTGGCGAGATGTCACCAGCCGGGTTCCACAGGGCATTGTACTTTGACCCATCCCGTTTCTAATATATGTAAACGACCTTCCAGAGGGTATAGACTCATTCCTCTCAATGTTTGTTAATGATGCAAAAATGAGAAGAATCAAGACAGATGAAGATAGACAGAGACTACAGGACGACTTGGACAAACTGGTGGAATGGTCTAGAAAATGGCTACTAAAGTTCAACTCTGTTGAACTTCAGTTCAAGTTCTTTAGGAAAGTTCTACTAAAGGCTGTACACAATATACTATCTGGGAGGTGATATCCTGCAAGAGTCAAATAGAGAGAAAGATCGGGGGGTTAATATCACACCGAACCTGTCCCCAGAGGTCCACATTAAAAGGATATAATCAGCGGCATATGCTAAATTGGCCAACATAAGAACAGCCTTTAGAAACTTGTGTAAGGAATCGTTCAGGACTTTGTATACAACTTATGTAAGACCAATCCTGGATTATGCAGTTACAGCCTGGAGTCCATACCTCGTTAAACACAAGACAAAGTTAGTGAAGATTCCGAGGTATGCCACCAGACTGGTTCCGGAAATCAGAGGTATGAACCTACGAGGAAAGGCTAAAGGAGCTGAACCTCACATCCCTGGAAAACAGAAGAGTAAGGGGAGACATAACCACCTACAAAACTCTCAGGGAAATTGACAGGGTGGAGAAAGACAAACTCTTTAACACGGGTGGAACACGAACAAGGGGACACAAGTGGAAACTTAGTACCCCAAATGAGCCACAGAGACATTAGAAAGAATTTTTTCAGTGTCAGAGTAGTTATCAGATGGAATGCATTAGGCAGTGATGTGGTGGAGGCTGACTCCATGGGGCCTCTTATGGGGTACTGTGTCAAAGGCTTTCCGATAGTCCAAGAAAATGAAGTCTACCCACCCCTCTCTTTCTTGCTTAATCTTTATCACCTGATCATTAAAATTCTATTAAACCAGTGAGGCAAGATTTACTCTCCCTGAATCCATGTTGGAGGTGTGTCACGAAGTCTCTCTCACTAGATGTGCTATTAGTTTTTTCTCACGATCTTCTCCATCTGTGTGTGTGTGTGTGTGTGTGTGTGTGTGTGTGTGTGTGTGTGTGTGTGTGTGTGTGTGTGTGTGTGTGTGTGTGTGTGTATAGTTACCTATTTGTACTCGCCCTTTTGTACTTATGGGGGTTGAGCTCTGGTTTGGACCCGCCTCTCAATTGTAAATCAACTGATGTACAGATTCCTGAGCCTACTGGGCTCTATCAACAATACATTTGAAACTGTGTTTGGAGTCGGCTTCCACCACATTACTACTTAATGTATTCCATTTGTTAACTACTCTGACACTGTTTATTTTAATGTTTCTGTGGCCCATCTGGGTACTAAGTTTCCACCTGTGTTCCCTTGTTCGTGTTCCACCAGTGCTAAAAAGTTTGTCTTCGTCCACCCTGTCAATTCCCCTGTGAATTAAGTAGATGGTTATCATATCTCCCATTACTCTTCTGTTTTCCAGGGATGGGAGGATCAGCTTCCTTAGCCTTTCCCTTGAAGCTCATACCTCTCAGTTCTGGGTCCAGTCTGGTGGCATACCTCTGAATCTTCCCTTACTTTGTGTTGTCTTTAACTAGGACTTTGTCTTGTGTTATCACCTATTTGTACTCACCTATTTGTGCTTTCGGGGGTTGAACTCTGGCTCTTTGGTCCCGCCTCTCAACTGTCAATTAACTGGTGTACAGATTCCTGAGCCTACTGGGCTCTGTCATATCTATGTTTTTACACATCACTGCCTAATGCATTCCACCTGTTAACTACGCTGACACTGAAAAAGTTCTTTCAAACGTCCCTTTGGCTCATTTGAGTACTCAGTCTCCACCTGTGTCCCCTTGTTCGTTTACCTCCCCGTGTTAAACAATTTATTTTTATCTACCCTGTAAATTCCTCTGAGAATTTGGTAGGTAGTGATCATGTCTCCCTTTACTCTTCTGTCTTCCAGTGTCGTGAGGTGCATTTCACGCAGCCTTTCCTCGTAGTATGAGTGTGTATGTGTGTGTGTACTCACCTATTTGTACTCACCTAGTTGTGCTTGCGAAGGTTGAGCTCTGGCTCTTTGGTCCCGCCTCTCAACGGTCAATCAACCAATGTACAGGTTCCTGAGCCTAATGGGCTCTATCATATCTACACTTGAAGCTGTGTATGGAGTCGGCCTCCACCACATCACTTCCTAATGCATACCATTTGTCTACTACTCTGACACTGAAAAATTCTTTCTAGCGTCTCTATGGCTCATTTGGGCACTCAATTTCCACCTGTGTCCCCTAGTTCGTGTGCCCCTTGTGTTAGAAAGTATGTCTCTATCTACCCTATCAATTCCTCTGAGAATCTGTATGGGTGTATGTGTGTGGTGTGTGTGTGTGTGTGTGTGTGTGTGTGTGGGTGTGTGTGTGTGTGTGTGTGTGTGTGTGTGTGTGTGTGTGTGTGTGTGTAATTAGAACCAAGTACATGATATTATCAAGAGTAAAAGCAACAAACTGTTTTGCATAGAATCTCTCTTCTTCGTGTCCTCATTTTGCTGTTTTATATTGGGAAGGAAGGCGCCCCTAAGACTGTGAAGACCAAGGTTTCAGCGTATTGGGTTTTCAGAGTCTTAAAGCTGATCTGATGCTCAGGCGATGCAAGGTAATGCGAGCTGGAGATGATGATCCCGGGATGCTGGAGATGTTAAGTCCAGCTGAAAGGTGGCGCTGGAGAGTAAAAACCTCTGTGACCATTTTTATTATACTAAATTTAATTCATAATAATAAAAAAAGTGTTATATTAATATTTTCAGGTTAGAATATATTATATTTGATTTTTCGGTAAATTGTAAAATTTCAATCAGTTTATGAACTATTTTAATTTCTATATTTATTAACACGAACACTTATGACTAACGTTATTAATTTGCAATTCATTTTCAGTATATTGTTTGTACTCGAAGAGATGGTGTTGCTAAGATGTATTGTCACTGATGAACATTAGCAGTCAGTTCATCGTTAATTAAGAGCTACTGATCAACTTAATGAGATCTGTGCTGTTCATGGCTCTCTCTCTCTCTCTCTCTCTCTCTCTCTCTCTCTCTCTCTCTCTCTCTCTCTCTCTCGTTAACTAGCTGATACCAGAAGATCGTTTTTAATATTTTACCCATTAATAAAATATATACTCTTGTTACGTCCCCCCCCCTTACCCTCTTCCCAATACACTTATATATCCTCCCCCTCCCCCTACTAATACCCGCACGCACGCACACACACGCGGGCACGCGCACGCTCACTCACAACGCACTCTCTTGACCGTTGAGAGGCGGGACCAAAGAGCCAGAGCTCAACCCCCGCAAGCACAACTAGGTAAGTACAACTAGGTTACTAGGTAAGTACACACAAATACACCCATTTGTATCCTACGCCGAAATAGAGTCTACTGGAAAAAATACTAAAATGAAAATGTAAAAAGTAGAGAGATATGCAGCTAGCCTTGTCCTGGAGCAAGGGGGGACTCTCCACGAGCAGGGGGAGTCTGCTGGAGCAGGGGGGGGGGGAGTCTGCTGGAGCAGGGGGAGACTCCTGGAGCAGAGGGGGGGGGGACTCTCCTGCAGTGACAGGCTTAGCGAGCGCCAACTTTCCACTTGGGAGGCAAGGGGAATATAAGGGAATATGATTGTTCTTTTACATTAAGGAGAACTAGCAAGGTGGACGATGACGCAATGTTCAAAATGAGAAACGATTTTGCCCGAGGCCGCCGGTGAACGCCACAGACACATTAGCCCAGGTTGGCGTCGGGGGAAGAAATGACGTCTACGGCCAGAGTGTTGTTAAACCATTGGAACTGGCTACAGGAGGACGTCGTTGAGGGAAGTCCAATAAGGCGGTTCTAATGAAAATGCGACGAGAAAAGTGACATTTGAGAGATCTTTCATTAACCGGCCCCCGCAACCACTTGGGCTGGACGGTAGAGCGACGGTCTCGCTTCATGCAGGTCGGCGTCCAATCCCCGACCATCCAAGCGGTTGGGCATCATTCCTTTCCCCTCTTCCCATCCCAAATCCTTATCCTGATCCCTTCCAAGTGCTATATAGTCGTACTGGCTTGGCGCATTCCCCCCGATAGATTCCTCCCTCATTAACCTACTAGGGGACTGAAACACTAGACTAGGGTGCTTCCTAGTCACGTCCTAGTCTAGGGTATTACCTGACTATCCCGTTACTGTGGTAACGAAAATTTGTTGATACATTTACTGTCATTGGAAATTGGAGACCTTCCAGAAAGTTGGAAGACGCTCAGTTAAGTACCACTTTTCAAGGAAGGAAACAGAAGTCACTTAACTTCAGGCTTGTCTCTCAGTCATACCTTACTAGAGAAATCCTAAAGAAATGACTAATCTGGAGAAGTTTCTTTTCTCCTGATGGAGTAAAGGAACTTTGAGACTGTCACCACAGGTTCAATATTTCTTAATAAGCTGAGGTCTACAAAACAATTTCCAGCTACTCTTATTACCTATAAAAGAGAATGTGTGTGTTTCCTCGAATGTTTGTGTGTCCGAGGATGGAAACCAGGCAGTTGTGGTTAGCCACATACAACTTTCCATGGTGAACTGTGATTGCATTGTGAGTGTCATAAGAGTGGATGGAGTCCACACGATATCCTCTTCGTGTGAGGCCATATTTACCATCCCTGAACCCATGTTGGTGGTGTGAACTCACCAGAGTCCTCTTTAGGAACGATTGGATCCTATTGCGACAACCAACATGTACTATAAAATCTGAAATGTTTGTTTCATTGTCCATGAGTGTTCACTGAAATTTTGTTGGGGGATGTAATCATTGTTGAATTAACATTGATAATGTTGATTATATGTTAATTCAACATCGATAATGTTGATTTAACTTTCATTCAACGTTAATCTATCATGTCTTGCCACTCATAAAGAGAACTAGAGGGATAGAAACCATATGAGAGGCAGGCTGAATGGAAGGGAGGGAGAATGGGAGAGTGAGGGAGAGCGAGAGAGAGAGAGAGAATGTTACGACCCTGGGTTCTTAATTGGCTCTGCCAGGAAACCAGGGGTCAAATTGGGTTCTTTTATATTCATGCAGGGATCAATCACTCAAGTATTTTGGTCGTGATAGGCCCTGACTTAGGGATTTTGTGTGGGTTCTTGGTTAAGTAATTATTAGAACATTAATTGATAGGTTGGATTATGTAGAAGGGATATTTAATTAATAGTGTAACTTATATTCAAGGTATCTATATTCTTGCTGTGTTTATGTTCCCGTCTTCCCTGCCAGATGTAGAAATAACCTTGTTGCTCACAGAGCGGGCAGACTCTGTTAATTGAATATTCATATAATACAAAGCTAGATGTTAGCTATTCCAAGAACTGCTAAAGTAACAAGTAAATGAATGTTTGGGAAGACTTGTATGATTGTTACTGTACGATCAGTTGAGTATCCTTCAGGCAGCGATCATGGGGGAATGAGAGAGCTTTTTCCTCCTTCTCCACTGTGTTTTCGGACTGACCGGTCACACGACCTTGTGGGCTATTTCCTTACCTCTTCTCATCCTCTCCTCCTCTCTCCTTATTCTGTGTTTACCAAATTAAGTACCTTACCGTTGATTACTGCGCCACCTAAGATAGGTATTTGTGTCCTCTTAAGCCAGTGTTTAGAGCCCCAAGCGTTAACTCTGGGGTGGCTAGAGAGACCACGTGTGTCTGTTGACAGTGATACAAGTGTGTGTTCTTTCCCTTCAGGAAAGTAGACTTTACCATTAGTTTGTTGTTTGTGATCCTTGTCGCCAGTCTATGTGGATTCAAGGAGTTAACGTAAGACTGAGTTGGTGTTTTGTATTTTGGGGGTTATTAGGGGTTAATAAATAGTAACTAAGGTTTATACCAGAGTATATGTTTTACCTTGTAGTGGGGAAGGGTATCCCTCTAGACTGCAGACTTTTTAGACCTGATATTAATTGCTGGGAATTGTCTTCCCTGGGGGCCGGGCCTAACCTAACTCCACTATTTTAGGAACTCCTTGACCCTAGATATTGGCCCCTCACAGAGCATGCACTAGTTCATTCGTAACAGAGAAAGAGAGACCTGAGCATTGTTGGTTTAAATACCAGTGTATCCAGATATTAGCCTTCAACACCAACGCTCAGATGGCACATTTGCATACTTGATACACCCTTTGGACTACAATAATGTAGTGTGTAGGTAAAATGATGGCAGTGATCAGGGTATATGGAGAGTACGTGTGGCTGGAGATGGGAATGTGATGAGGATTTTTACCACAATAAAGACAGTTTGTTGCAAAAATGGTTACATTGATGAGGTGAGACAGAAAATGTGTGTATGAGGGTATGTATGGGGGAAAGAGGAGGTGAGATTTGGAGAGTTTGTGTGTATGTGCGTGGACATAGATGCACAAGACGTGCAGTATTTTACAGTGAAGAATGTGTGCAGTAAAAATTTCTACAGTGATTTTGCGGGATTTGGAGGTTGTGTTGCGGAGTGGGTGAGGAGGGTGTATATTTAGGGAAGATCGTGTGGTCGTATGTGGGTGGAGGCTGGGGAATGGTGTACGTGGGCAGATATGGAGAGGTTTTGTGGGGGTTGACATGGGTATGTTGTTTGTAGTGAGGGAAGGGGGAGGTGAAGTGAAGAGGGTGTGTTTCTGGGGAGTCAACAAGAGTGTGTTGTGAGACGCCTGGTAGGAAAATGTGAGATGGGAAACGGGGAGGGTGTGTGAGCAACCCGTCCTCTTAAAAATAACGTCACTTTTCGCCCGTATGCTCGGCTATGGCCAAATTTGGAAGTAATTCGAAATGAAATCTACTCACAAAAGTGACGTACTGTTCCGTTTTCCGTTTGAGTCGTCCGGCTTACTCGGCAAGCTTAGAAGAGGAAACTTTCAATTAACGTTTTTCATAACGTTTTGAAACTTTATGAGAATTTCCTGCCCACCTAACCTATCAGAGGACCCTTAACTTACTGTTGTTGAAAAAAAATCCCAATTTATTTTCATTTTTTTTTTCATTTTCAAATTACGTCCATATTCGGCCATACGGGCAAACGGCCATACGGGCAAACGGCCATAAGCGACGTTCTTTTTAAGAGGACAGATTGTAGAGAGTGAGACGAGTGTGTGTGGGGGGGGGGTGAGTTGGCAGGGTGTGGGAGTGAAATACGAGGATGTGTGTGTGGAGGGAGTTCTCTTTAGGTGCATGGGTGAGGCCTGGCATAGGGTCGACCTGTAGTCACTCACCCTTTGTGAGTGACTACAGAGTATTGACCAATAGTTAGCTATGAGTTTATCCAACGTCATAATCTTGCAGGATGGTTTAGTCATGCAGAGAATCAGAATAAGCAAACTATAATACCTTGAACTAGCTCAATGTAGGAGAAAAATACCAAGAAACTACCAAAAGACTGACGGCTTATAAGATGACAAACCTTCTGTTTTATAAGTCTGTAAGTTACATGCGAAGAGATCAAAATACACTTGGTGGAAGTCACATAGGAGCTCTGGCCATGTTGGGTCAGGAGAGTTATAATCACGTTTAATAATATAACTCTTTACAAATTTTCAAATTAGGTAATTAATACAGTATGGTAGTGTGAGACGATGTTTGGGTTGTTTGCTCAGCCACTAACGACCCCGGCGCTGCAGGGGACGGTCTGTACTCACTGTCCTCCCTCCTTCCCTCTTCCCTCTCTTTCTCTCTCTCGCTTTCCGTAACTCCAATGCCTACTTTCCACCCCTGATTCTCTCCCTATTCTCCCGCCCTATTCTTCCTCCCTTCTTCATTATGTCCCTTGGAACCCTTACTCCCTTTTTTTCATTCCTCGTCCTTCCGGTCCAGGAACAACCCCTGCGGCCTGGCAAGAATTATAATAGTCAAAGGATTTTCTTGGTAGTTTTGTTTACATTCCAAGTTCATACAAAAAAACCTTGGGAAGGGAAGGGAATTATCAGGGGAAAGCGCCAAGCCATTAAGACTACATAGCCCTGGGAAGGGGTTAGGATAAGGGATGGAATGGTGCCCAACCACTTGGACGGTCGGGGACTGAACGCCGACCTGCATGAAGCGAAACCGTCGCTCTACCGTCCAGCCCAAGTGGGGAAGATATTTAACATTATAATTTTTATATTAGTAACAACCACTTTTCTAAGTGGTCGAATAAAGAAGTTTTTGCTCCATATCTTCAAATATTTTACACCTCAACAAATTTTTAACATCCCTATACAAGTATTTGGGTTCAAACAATACAGATAAGACCCATTTTTATGAGTAATCTTATTAAGATACATTTTAAACGTCGTATTTTAGAGCATCGTAAGAATATCCGTCAACGCGAAATCTCAAATCAATAATTCATATCGTTCAGTTTTTAATTATTACTTTAAATTGCTTCTACTATTCCGATGCATATAATTACCAAAAATTCAGATTTTCATCCTACATCGTAAAATTTTCATCCTACATAGTGAAAATTTTTATCTTACCTAGTGAATATTTTGATCCTACATAGTGAACATTTTCCAGATTGTTGTAACAATGAATTCCTATTACACCTGCCAAGTCCTTAGAGGATCTCTAACTCATACGTATAGTATGATGTCAGCCATGACATGGACTACAACAGCATAGAGGACGCTTCTGTCCTCCAAGCCCACACCGATCCTCAAAAATATTCAATGTATAATATGTCAAAAACTATATTAATTGTCATCTACCGGGGAATTGGTAAACAGTAACTACGGGAAACAGCTGAAGGGAGACCAGATGAAGAAGCGAACGAGTGAAACATATGACTGAATAAATGTATTATCATGCTAACAAAGAATGCTTTAAAAAATCTATGCATTGAAGAAAACTATAGATAAAAAGACTTTTAAGACTACTCATAGTCCCCGTCGATAGAGCTTAGGCGCTAAACCCGTTGGGTTCATGGTTCGAGACCCATACAGCCCAGATAAATGGGAATCTACTGATACAATACACAAAAGAATTACCACATCAGTTATCTATGAATCTAGTGAACAGATTGGTGGCTGCTCATCTCCATCTGACTTCTTGACGCAGTATAGTGGTAGGTCCACGACCTCATATAAGGTGAGTATAAAAACCTATGCTGATGTGTATTAGCATAGGTTTTGGATAACAACAGAGTATCTCTGGAAAGTTTAGAGTTAAGTAGGATTATTTTTGTTTCCATCCGTAAGTCTTTCGACACATTTCATTGCATCCACCGCGAAGGAAATTAAGAAAAGCATGTGGAAACAATTGATTCACTGATAATCATTTTTCGAGGTTCTGATTGTTAACTACTTGAAGTACGGCTCCTGGTATATAAAGAGAATATATTTGCTTGAGGTTGAAAATCCTTTCCTTCATGAGAAATACATCCAAGGCACTTTGTAATACATGACCGTAAAGGGAAATTCAATGTTGTTGTTCTAGACATGAAGTAAGAAAAGGCAATAGAAAACTCTTACAAATGTTCGAAAGCTATTACTGGTTAAACAAATGAAAGTGAGAATGTATGGTTTAATGGGAACCATTTTATCATTAAATTCTTACAATCAATAATATTCTTCAAGATTTCACTAACGAAAAAGCGCTAGACCCAAACTATTCCCAAATTATATCCCATTCCATATTTTTTTTCTTTTTAAAGTTGCAGATGTAAACGATGTCGCATAACGTTCACGAGGAAAGGGCGAGGTCGTACACGCAGTACAGTGATGAGAGCAACAAGTTGATGACAAAACAATCCAAGAATGAGACTATCACAGTCTAATGAATCACGCACGACCTTACAATGACTGTTAAAGTTCCGACATTAAAACGTTTTGGAACGGTGCAAAAAGTAGTTGATGCTGCCAGAGATAGGCCAATCTGTTAAGAAAATACTGACCTATGAATAAATTCAATATAATTCAATGTTTATTGGTGATTTGTTCTCAGGATTGGTTTGAGTGCTGCGGCTGACATGGTATCCATTTTGTTTTACATTCTGGGAAGCTGGTGAGAGAAAATGGAACTTCATCACTATCTTAAGTTGTGCAAGTGAGTGCACGACGAGATGTAAATCTGCGTGGAAACTCTAGCGTGCACAGTCATCGGTGCACTGTCCTCAATTCTCGGATCTGGGACTCAAGTGTACCATTTTTGGGTATTCATGTATATCCCTCTGGTTGAATAATTCAGAGGCATTGCAAGGGTCTCTGAGTGTCCAGTCCCCTTATCAACCAGAGCCAGTTACACAAGTCTTCAATAGCAACTCAAGAGTTCCACGATCTTGCCGTCGAGTGAGGAGTGAGGGTGACAGTCAGTGCGCCCAGGCAAGGAGGGTCACATCACACAGTCACTTGAAGTCAAGTCTCCAACCTCCACCAGAACATTACCATGACGTCATAGACCCAGTCGACTTGTGTACTACACTGTCATTGGACGTGGCACCTGTGCTTGCCTGCTATTGGTCCAGTCATATAACAGACTCTTGGATCAGGGAAACGCTAGCCAGGCCACTTGCATTCACACAGCATCATTCCCACCCGGGGGCTCACCTTGATGTGAGATGGTCTCTCAGCCCAAGCTCATGTTGCAAGATGTTGTGTGGCAATGTGCTTACATGATGCAACTTCTTAATATCTCATCAGACATGGGGTCATAGTTGGTGTATACAGATTCCATATGCAAAGAGAAGTTGAGCAATATTGCTCGTGTTGACCTACATTATTTCACTGAGCCGGAAATGACTGAGAAGTGAACTGATACCATGGGTAAGGTGCCCCGCGTCATGGGGTATTTTGACCTGCACGGTAGTAGTTGGGAGGTGGGAAGGCACCCGGCCTACTGACCGATAACCCTCCCTGAACTTCCCCCCCCCCCCCCTCCATCTACCGTCTCTCAGGCCGCAGGGCACATGGACGACAATATAACGTTAGAAGCTGTTGACAATCATCTTCAAACTAACTGAGTCCTATGTCTTTACCGATGGTTCTGTGTAATTAGGCGCTGGTAGAACCGGTTGTGCATGTGCAGTATATAAAGGGAATTAAATGATTATGTCTAGTACACAGAGATTGAACAACTGGGCAAGCACGACACAGACTGAGCTACTTATCGCTGGCTACTTATCTAGCCACCGAGTACTTTAATCTCAATGGTGGTGGAGTCATATTCTGTGACTCTAAACGAGCTCTGCAGTCCTAAATAACCCATCACAATTTATGTCTGAAGTAGCTTGTAATATGAAATGGAATGTAATTTTTGCCAATGATAATAACCATTGTATAAAATTTGTGTGGATCCCATCCCATGTTGGAGTTGGAAAGCATGACTTTGTAGATCGATTGACCAATGAAGCTTGCAGGAAAGAAAACACTAATTATGATTTTGGACTATCTAATGCAATTATTAGAGACATACGAATTAAAGAAATTAATTCAGATTTAGAACTACTAAGAAATGGCCTGAAAGCTGCAGTATTAAAAGCTATGACAACTTCTGTAATAATAGATATTTGTATGGTCAGCACAGTAACCGGACCTTGCATTGTGATTTAGTCATTGCGCGAATTCGCCTTGGCTATAGGCACATCTGGTAGGTAAGTGAGGCTGAGCCACTTCCAGAAAATTCAGATTGCAAACTATGTGGTAAGCCTTTATTGCATTCACTAGAACACTATATTGTTGAATGCGAAACTGTAAAAGATTTTAGACCTCCTGGCCCATTGTACCACCAACTCTGTAACTATTTAATTGAATCTGGTGTACTGGAGGACATCCAAACAATTTATGCAAAATTTGCTTGTCCATTTTAAGGAATGAAGAACAATTTATATTATTTTTATGTTGTATATCTTATGAACCCATCCCTGCCCCTGTGTGGCAGTGCACAAAATAAAGTTAATTTTACATATTCATACATTCAAACATTGATTGTAATTATGATATATATATATATATATATATATATATATATATAATATATATATATATATATATATATATATATATATGTGTGTGTGTGTGTGTGTGTGTGTGTGTGTGTGTGTTGCAGCCTACAGTTTAGACCTATTGTTTTGTGTATGACCCTCTGTCCTGTGTGACAGTGAATACCAGCATTATCCTCACTCTAATAAGACTTAATTAATATTCTCAGTTAGGAAAAATTATATTTAAATTTGTCAATAAAGATGTTAATAGTAAGGACGACGTTGACCATACCTGTTTAGAGGTAACAACAATTAGCTTTGGATGGAAGGCGAGCATAGGTGCCGCTTCCAGTGAGAAGCCAAGCTGGGTAGGCCTAGTGTTTTAATTGGCTGACAGGCCTATGACATCACTGAATGCCCAGTCACGTCATTGGGCTCCATGGACGATCCTTTGGACTGTGGTGAGGAACAGGTGTGGTTGTGTCTGAGAAGCTGACCAAGACATTAACTATCCTTGAAGTCACAGTAATACATTGTCATATTGTTTGCCAGCGTCAGGACCGACTCGCTGACACTTGCAAGTGTGGTTGAGAGAGTGACTGGAGGAGGAGTCACCGCAAACATACCTTCCACACGGTGTTGACAAGCCGCCTTCACTGTGGAGTGTAGACAGTGTTCAGGGGATTGTGTTGTGCCACGTGTCTACGAAGACCAGTTTAATCGTGATCTGAACCAGGCACATGTACCCGGGTCAGTTATGACACCGAGTCACACGAGTTTAGCACAAGTTTAGACTAGTGCGACTCAGTGGCAGCAAGTCATCAATTACGTGAAAAAACATTTAGCGAATCAGTGACGAATCACCAGCGAGAGAACTGGTAGGAAATCAGTGGCGAATCACCTACAAGAGAACTAGTAGCGAATCAGTGACGAATCAACAGTGAGAGAACTGGTAGCAAATCAGTAATGAATCACTATGGAAAGAGCTATGGTTGACGGATCTATTCTAGAGCTGTGGATGAGCTGTCTTCCCTCTCTACCGTCAATCAACTGATGTACAGATTCCTGAGCCTATTGGGCTCTATCATATCTACACTTGAAACTGTGTATGGAGTCAGTCTCCATCACATCACTTCCTAATGCATTCCATTGGCATTAGGAATGCCAAACTATTCTGACACTTTCTCTGACAAAAATTCTTCCTAAAGAATATATGGCTCATTGGGCACTCGATTTCCACCTGTGTCCTCTAGTGAGTGTGCCCTTGTGTTAAATAAACTGTCTTTGTATACCCTATCAATTCATTTGAGAAACTTGTATGTGGTGATCATGTCCCCCCCCCGTAAACTCTCCTGTCTTCCAGCGACGTGAGGTGTAATTTCAGTAGTCTCTCCTTATTGTTCATGCCCTTCAGTTCGGGCACTAGTCTAGTGGCAAACCTCTGAACCTTCTCCAATTTACTTTTATGCTTGACGAGATATGGATGCCATGCTGGAGGTGCATACTTTCGGATTGGTCTGACATAAGTGGAATACAAGGTTCTGAATGATTCCTTACACAAGTTTCTAAAGGCCGTTCTTATCTTGGAACACCTGGCATATGCTGCTGATGTTATCCTCTTGCTGTGGGCTTTGGGGGACAGGTCTGGCGTGATATCAACGCCCAGGTCTCTCTTTCTCGGATTCTAGAAGAATTTCATCTCCCAAACGATACCTTGTATCTGGCCTCCTGCTCCCAACACCCATCTTCATTACATTACATTTGTTCGGGTTAAACTCTAACACCCATTTGTTCGACCATTCCTTCAGTTTGCCCAGGTCTTCTTGAAGCTTCATGCTTTCCTCCTCTGTCTTAATCCTACTCATAATTTTGGCATCATCACCAAACATCGAGAGGAATTAGTCTATACCCTCTGGAAGATCATTTACGTAGTTCAGAAACAGGATAGGACCGAGTACAGAACCCTGTGGGACTCGGAATTTGGAATCTCAGATCTTACCCCTCCCAGTAATTCTCTGCTTCCTATTGCTTAGATATTCCCTTAACCACTGGAGCACCTTACCAGTTACTCTTGCCTGTTTCTCCAACTCATGCATCAGCCTCTTAAGGGGTACTATGTCAAAGGCTTTCCAACAGTCCAATAAAATTCCGTCTGCCCAACATTCTCTTTCATGCTTAATCTTTGTCACCTGATCGTATAATTCTATTAAACTTGTGAGGCACGATTTACCATCCCTGAACCCATGTTCGTGGTATGTCACGAAGTCCCTTCTCTCTAGGTGTACAACTAGGCTTTTTCACGATTTGCTCCATCACCTTGCATGGTATACAAGTTGAGGACACAGGCGTGTAGTTCAGTGCCTCTAGTCTATCACCCTTTTGAATATTAGGACTACATTAACCGTCTTCCATATTTCTGGTAAGTCTCCTTTCTCCAGTAACCTACTATCTACCTTGGAGAGTGGCAAGCGAAGTACTTCAAGACACTCTTTCAGCACCCATGGTGAGATACCGTCCGGACCAACAACCGTTCTCATGACCAGATCCAACAGATACCTCTTAACCTCATCTCCGGTAGATTTTATACAGAGATTTTTAAATATAAGGTGATTTTGTGCAGAAGAGGAAGATATTAAGACTAGAACAGCAATCTGGGTTGCAGTGTGGACACCATGGCCACCGAGTTTAAAAGAAAACTGGTTTATATCCCCTAAAAGTCATTGAGAGGAAGGTTTACAACTTTTTCATCTTTTACAACTTGTCATCTTTATTGACAAGCCAAAACCAAGCCAACTCTAGCTTGGTTTTTTGGAGGGTTGTCATGCACTTCATGATTTGGACAATTGTAAGATTAGGCACTCCTCGTAAAGTAGGTTATACTGGGAAGGAATAAACCTATAGTGATGAGGTAAAATGCATAGTGAAAAATCGACATCACCAAACCTATCTTTCACCATCTTTAGATCAGTGATTTTCTTGCAAGGGTAGATGACTTCAGTAAAGGAAAATCTTGCTTCAATTTATTACAGTTCAATGAAAAGATGACAATAATCAAACAGGAGAAAGAAGATGTCTGGGCATATTGCATTTTACTTAATTGCCAGAAAACATTTGACAGTGTTCCCCTAGAAGCAATTCCAATGCAAGCTCGAAAAAAGGCTGGTGCATTGGAAAATTTAAAGTAGGAGAAGGAGTACCAATCAGAAAGAAGGCAAAGAGTCATATTAGTAAGAGGAAAGCAATCAGAATAACGAAAGGTGATGAGTAGAGTAGCTCAAGGGTCGGTTCTACGTCCCGTCCTCTATGTAATATATGCAAACGATCTAACAGAGAAAATAAGTACAGTTTATCCATGTTTTCTGACCATTCTTAGCTAATGAGGTGAATGAGAAGTAAGGAGACATGAAATACATTTCAAGATGAACTAGACAATCTCCAGAGATTGTTTGAGAAATGGTTACTAGACTTTTACATTGATAAATGCAAGGTCATGAAGATAAAAGTTGGAACAAGAAAACCTCAAATACAGTACAGAATGAAGGGAAGGCAGTTTCCAACTTCTGAAAAAGAGAAAGACGTTGGAAGTTTTTGTAACTCGAAATTTAACACCAAAGGCAGACATCAGCAGAACCACGAGGGCAGCTTATGCCATACTGGCCCACGTCCGGGTTCCTTCAGGGTCTTGGTCAAAAATATCATCCGAGCGCTGTATACATGCTTTGTGAGACCTGTTATTGAGCGTCCTGCCCGAGCATGGACCTAAAGAAACATAAAGCAGAGCTAGAAAAGTTCAAAAGTAAGCCAAAAATCTTGTCCCTGAGCTATAGGGACTGAACTATGAAGAAAGTCTGAGAGAACTAGACCTCACTACAATGGCGAAAAGAAGAAATAGAACAGATATGATAAAGATATACAAGATACTAAGGGTGAGTGGAAACGTGGATATAGAGGCATATATGGATATGTTCTAATTAAAAAAAAAACAGTAGAACTAAATAACATAATTGGAAAGAAAAACAGATGAGTTACAGATATGTTAGAAAGAAATTTATAAGTTCGTAAATAAGTGGAACGGACTAGACTAAGAAAGTGTCTAAGCCAATTTCGTACAGAACGTGACTTGTAAATACAATATGAAAAACGGAAGAAATGTCACTGAACTGAACTACTGATCGATGAAAGGTGGGGCTAAGAAGCAGATGGTTGACTCTGCATGAATAACTAGCTGATTTCACACACACACACACACACACACACACACACACACACACACACACATGTAGGAAGCCGGTGGCCGAGCGGACAGCATGCTGGGCACGTGATCCTGTGATCCCGGTTTCGATCCCGGACGCCGGCGAGAAACGATGGGCAGAGTTTCTTTCACCCTATTCCCCTGTTATCGAGCAGTAAATAGGTACCTGGGAGTTAGTCAGCTGTCACGGGCTGCTTTCTAGGGGGTGTGTGTGAGGTGTGAAAAAAAAGTAGTAGAAGCAGTTGATTGACAGTTGAGAGGCGGGCCGAAAGAGCAGAAGAGCTTAACCCCCGCAAGCACAACTAGGTGAATACAACTAGGTGAATACAACTAGGTGAATACACACACACGCCCTACTCCAGGAAGAGGAGGTCGTGCAGTAATCAGGGGAATGAAGTCATAATTACTCCAACTCGCGACGCGACTAAAGTTTACAGCCATCCTGTGCCCGTCGCTGCTGGCTGGCTTACTCTTCCTCGATATTCCCTGAGAATTCATCATATTTTTGTATTTGTAACATGTCGTTTTTCTTCACGTACATATAATGCTATTTTAATTGTTAAGGTAAGTTTAAAAATCTTACTTCGCGATTCAGGATCATGATTATATTTATCTAAAAGTCATACAGAATTTATTATTAATTTTGTTATTTCAAAAATTTAAATTTCATGTGATACTGTCGACGAGGAAGATTCGATCACATTCGGAGTGTAAATAGTTTGGAACAATTTTGTTCTAAGATGAGTAATTTTAGCTCTTGTCGAGTCTTGAAGGAACAAAAAAATAAGATGGAACGGATAATGTTCGCGTTCATTGTAATCTAAAGTTATCAATGTAGTGATGTTATAGTTTATAGTTACATATAAGAGTTATGTTTTTTGAAAGTTATTTATAGTAATTTTTTAAGAACCGTCGTCCTGTTTCTTAGTTTATCATATCCACACATCCCCGGTATTTCTTCAGTTCATGGAATTTCCATAATCTGAGAACTGGTTCCTTGTCTCTGTCAGCAAATTCTCTCACACACACACACACACACACACACACCACACACACACACACACACCACACACACACACACACACAGTTGAGATTGACAGTTGAGAGGCGGGACCAAAGAGCCAAGTTCAACCCCTGCAAGCACAATTAGGTGAGTACGCGCGCACACACACACACACACACACACACACACACACACACACACACACACACACACACACACACACACCACACACACACACACAAACACAGTTGAGATTGACAGTTGAGAGGCGGGACCAAAGAGCCAAAGTTCAACCCCCTGCAAGCACAATTAGGTGAGTACGCGCGCGCGCGCGCGCGCACACACACACACACACACACACACACACACACCACACACACACACACACACACACCACACACACACACACACGCACGCACGCACGCAGAAAGAGATTGGTGGACAGACTGCATATTTTTGGATTGACAGAAAGCTTTGACACAGTACCACACAAAAGGCTAGTGACAAAGCTGGAGATGCAGGCAGCAGTGGTTGGCAGCAGTACTCCCTTATGCAGTGAACATTGCATAAGGGAGTACCAAAGCAACAGAAGACAGCGAGACAGTGAGGGGGATGGCCTCAGATTGACGAGACGTCTCCAGTGGAGTCCAACAGGGTTCAGTCCTTAGACCTATAATGTTTAATGGCTGGAAATGGGAACAAACCCATTATATGTATTAATGCAGGTGGAAATGATGTTGGACGAGTTAGGAGTGAGGAGCTGATCCAGAGGTTTAAGACAGCCATGGATTTAGTTAGGAGCAAGCAAGGAATCCCGATCATATCTGGCATTCTTCCATGAAAGGGAGTGGGAAATGAATGGTTGTCGAGGGCACTTGGTGTCAATAGCCGGCTGAAAAGAGATTACAAATCAAATGCAATATCTTTCATAGACAACTGGGAACACGTCTATGGAAGAGATGAAATGTATGCTCGGGATGGGGTGCATCTATCAAGAGCTGGGGTTCTTGTTGCGAATTCGTTGAAACCAGTGGTTGGAGGCGTTTGTTTGGGTTTGGGTTTAAACTGTTAGTAGATAGTGGTATGGGAATTGAAATGGAGAAAGGAGGTAATAAAAGTATGTGTTTGTGGGAGAAACAAATTGGCAAAATGATCAGAGAAAGAGAAGGGCCTCAAAATAACAATACACTTAGGATATATTAAACTAACAGTAGAAGTCTAAGAAATAAAATAAACGATTTACATGCTCTTGTCTGCACACAAAAAATAGATATTATTGCACTTACCGAAACGTGGATGAATGTAGAAAATAGAGAACTACTAGCTGAATACCAAATAATTGGATTTAAACTATTCAACAGATATATTAGACGAGGAGGGGGGAATAGCCATATATGTTAGGGAAAAATTGATATGTAGTCTCAAAGAGGGATCAAAACTGAGCCACAACAGAAACTATTTGAATAGAATTAAACGAAAAAGCAAATAATCTTATAATAGGAGTTATATACAGGCCACCAAACTTAGACAAGATGGAAGCAAAGCACCTATGGGATGAAATATAGAGCATCTAGGTCTAGCACTATTTGTNCCTATAGAACACTTTCCCACCAGGAGACTCGAACCCTAGCCAGCACAGAAGCCTTCCAACTCCAGGCATAACAGGTAACGCGTTAACCCACTGCACCACGCTCAAAGCCTTAAAAGAGATGGCAATTCTGGGGTATTTCAACACCCCAAAGACCACCATCTCCCAAGACCACTAGAGCAAGTGAAGGGTCAAATTTACGTTTTTTCATCAAGTCCCTGTTGAATATGGGAAGACACTTTGTCTATGCTTATGCCCAACTTGCCTAAACACGCAAGCGTGGTGCAGTGGTTAACGCGTTACCTGTTATGCCTGGAGTTGGAAGGCTTCTGTGCTGGCTAGGGTTCGAGTCTCCTGGTGGGAAAGTGTTCTATAGTTGAATAACTACTCTTGCGTGTTTAGGCAAGTTGGGCATAAGCATAGACACAGTGTCTTCCCATATTCAACAGGGACTTGATGAAAAAACGTAAATTTGACCCCTCACTTGCTCTAGTGGTCTTGGGAGATGGTGGTCTTTGGGGTGTTGAAATACCCCAGAATTACCATCTCTTTTAAGGCTTTGAGCGTGGTGCAGTGGGTTAACGCGTTACCTGTTATGCCTGGAGTTGGAAGGCTTCTGTGCTGGCTAGGGTTCGAGTCTCCTGGTGGGAAAGTGTTCTATAGTTGAATAACTACTCTTGCGTGTTTAGGCAAGTTGGGCATATATATATATGTATATATATATATATATATATATATATATATATATATATATAGATATATATAATATATATATATATATTTATATATATATATATATATATATATATATATATATATATATATATATATATATATATATATATATATATATATATATATATATATTATATATATATATATATATTTTTATCTATATATATATATATATTTATATATATATATATATATATATATATATATATTTATATATATTTATATTTCTATATTTATATTTATATATATATATATATATATATATATATATATATATATATATGTATATATATATTTATATATATATTTATATATGTCGTACCTAGTAGCCAGAACGCAATTGTCAGCCTACTATGCAAGGCCCGATTTGCCTAATAGGCCAAGTTTTCATTAATTAATTGTTTTTCGACTACCTAACCTACCTAACATAACCTAACCTAACTTTTTCGGCTACCTAACCTAACCTAACCTATAAAGATAGGTTAGGTTAGGTAGGGTTGGTTAGGTTCGGTCATATATCTACGTTAATTTTAACTCCAACAAAAAAAAATTACCTCATACATAATGAAATGGGTAGCTGTATCATTTCATAAGAAAAAAATTAGAAAAAATATATTAATTCAGGAAAACTTGGCTTATTAGGCAAATTGGGCCTTGCATAGTAGGCCAAAAAGGTCGTTCTGGCTACTAGGTACGACATATATATATATATATATATATATATATATATATATATATATATATATATATATATATATATATATATATATTTCCCCAGCGGAAATAGAATCGTTCCTCTCATTGTTTGCTGATGATACAAAAATTATGAGGAGGATTAAGACGGAGAAAGATAGTACAAGGCTACAAGATGACCTAGAGAAACTCAACGAATGATCCAACAAATGGCATACATACAAATTTCTCAGAGGAATTGACAGAGTAGACATGGACAGATTATTTAACACGGGTGGTACACGCACAAGGAGACCCAGGTGGAAGCTGAGTACCCAAATGAGCCACAGAGACATTAGAAAGGACTTTTTCTGTGTCAGAGTAGTTAATAAATGGAATACATTAGGCAGTGATGTGGTGGAGGCAGACTCCATATACAGTTTCAAATGTAAATGCGATATGAGCCGAATAGTATCAGAAACTTGTACACCAGTAGATTGACACTTGAGAGGCGGAACCAAAGAGCCGAAGCTCAACCCCGCAAGCACAACTAAGCGAGTACAACACCCACAGGTCCTCACAGTCGAGCGAACAGCGCTCTGGGTTCGTAGGTATACGGGCGATGGTTCGATTCTCGGTCGAGTCGGAAACAAATGGTCATAGTTTCTTTCACCTGATGCACCTATTCACCTACCAGTCAAATAGATAACTGGGAGTTAAACAACTGCTCCGGGCTGCATCCTGGGAATGTATGTGTGTGAAATAAATATATATAGTAGATATGATAGAGGGAAATAGGTTGGGATTCTCAGCATTAGACAACCGACGATTTCAAAGGCGGGGTCCAAGAGCTAACAGCACAAGCTTGTAGGCAAAATGTAAATACAAATAATACATACACACACAAAAATTCTCAAACACACACGAGAAAAATCGATACCGGAAAAAGCAGATTACGAGACAAATAGATACTAAAAAATGGATAAGAAAACAAATCGATAGTGGAACAAACGGACAACGAGACAAATTGATACGAAGAAAAACTGATAACTAGATAACTCCTCACGAGGTCAGTGGTGGGCAGGGTGCGAACCTTGACCTTACGGCAGCTCTGTACTGATGTGTTTTATAATCATGTGTTGATGCCATCGGCTGCGTAGAGCACGCTAAGCTGGGGGCGTGGGTGTGTCCCTCAGGCCTAAGCTGGGGGCGTGGGTGTGTCCCTCAGGCCTAAGCTGGGGGCGTGGGTGTGTCCCTCAGGCCTAAGCTGGGGACGTGGGTGTGTCCCTCAGGCCTAAGCTGGGGGCGTGGGTGTGTCCCTCAGGCCTAAGCTGGGGGCGTGGGTGTGTCCCTCAGGCCTAAGCTGGGAACGTGGGTGTGTCCCTCAGGCCTAAGCTGGGGGCGTGGGTGTGTCCCTCAGGCCTAAGCTGGGGGCGTGGGTGTGTCCCTCAGGCCTAAGCTGGGGGCGTGGGTGTGTCCTTCAGGCCTAAGCTGGGGGCGTGGGTGTGTCCCTCAGGCCTAAGCTGGGGGCGTGGGTGTGTCCCTCAGGCCTAAGCTGGGGGCGTGGGTGTGTCCCTCAGGCCTAAGCTGGGAACGTGGGTGTGTCCCTCAGGCCTAAGCTGGGGGCGTGGGTGTGTCCCTCAGGCCTAAGCTGGGGGCGTGGGTGTGTCCCTCAGGCCTAAGCTGGGGACGTGGGTGTGTCCCTCAGGTCTAAGCTGGGGACGTGGGTGTGTCCCTCAGGTCTAAGCTGGGGGCGTGGGTGTGTCCCTCAGGCCTAAGCTGGGGGCGTGGGTGTGTCCCTCAGGCCTAAGCTGGGAACGTGGGTGTGTCCCTCAGGCCTAAGCTGGGGGCGTGGGTGTGTCCCTCAGGCCTAAGCTGGGGGCGTGGGTGTGTCCCTCAGGCCTAAGCTGGGGACGTGGGTGTGTCCCTCAGGTCTAAGCTGGGGACGTGGGTGTGTCCCTCAGGTCTAAGCTGGGGACGTGGGTGGGTCCCTCAGGTCTAAGCTGGGGACGTGGGTGTGTCCCTCAGCCCTAATCTGGGGGCGTGGGTGTCTCCCTCAGGACTAAGCTGGGGGCGTGGGTGTGTCCCTCAGGTCTAAGCTGGGGACGTGGGTGTGTCCCTCAGGTCTAAGCTGGGGACGTGGGTGTGTCCCTCAGGTCTAAGCTGGGGACGTGGGTGTGTCCCTCAGCCCTAATCTGGGGGCGTGGGTGTCTCCCTCAGGTCTAAGCTAGGGACGTGGGTGTCTTCCTCAGGTCTAAGCTGGGGGCGTGGGTGTGTCCCTCAGGTCTAAGCTGGGGGCGTGGGTGTGTCCCTCAGGTCTAAGCTGGGGGCGTGGGTGTGTCCCTCAGGTCTAAGCTGGGGACGTGGGTGTGTCCCTCAGGTCTAAGCTGGGGACGTGGGTGTCTCCCTCAGGACTAAGCTGGGGGCGTGGGTGTGTCCCTCAGGTCTAAGCTGGGGGCGTGGGTGTGTCCCTCAGCCCTAAGCTAGGGACGTGGGTGTCTCCCTCAGGTCTAAGCTAGGGACGTGGGTGTCTTCCTCAGGTCTAAGCTGGAGACGTGGGTGTCTTCCTCAGGTCTAAGCTGGAGACGTGGGTGTCTTCCTCAGGTCTAAACTGGAGACGTGGGTGTTCTGTTATCGCTATAGATGGCCGTGTTCGTTTACAGATTCTTTGTCGTAGTTAATCAGTTAGTGGAGGCAAATCACCGCAATTCAAAAGACTATATAAATCCTAACTTGAAATTTAAAAAAAAGCACTGAAACAGCAGACACGAATAACCATCCTCATAAACCAACATAGTACAGTGATGCCATTCATCTGTGGTGAAGGACGATTAAACTATCCACTATCCATCGACGCTCTCAAACCCTCCGCCCCCCCCCCCCGCACCACTCCCGCCTCTACCTATACTATCCCATCAGTGGGCGACACCTAGAGATAACAATCGTCTTAATATGCTGAACTTGCTTCCGGCGGAATGACTTACTACCAATAAGAGACGATCATCGTAGCGGAAACAATCTCTCACACTCATACTCTCTCTCTCTCTCACATATTATATAGAATATATAATATATATATATATATTATATATATATATATATATATATATATATATATATATATATTATACATATGTCGTACCTAGTAGCCAGAACGCACTTCTCAGCCTACTATGCAAGGCCAGATTTGCCTAATAAGCCAGTTTTCATGAATTAATATATTTTCTCTATTTGTTTTCTTATGAAATAATAAAGCTACCCTTTCATTATGTCTGAGGTCAATTTTTATTTTTGGAGTAAAATTAACGTAGTTATATGACCGAACCTAACCAACCCTACCTAACCTAACCTAACCTATCTTTATAGGTTAGGTTAGGTTAGGTATCCGAAAAAGTTAGGTTAGGTAAGGTTAGGTAGGTTAGGTAGTCGAAAAACAATTAATTCATGAAAACTTGGCCTATTAGGCAAATCAGGCCTTGCATAGTGGCTGAGAAGTGCGTTCTGGCTACTAGGTACGACATATATATATATATCGATCTATCTCACATAGACATGCTCCCTCGTACACATGTACGAGGGGGTGTGTCCCTCCCCGTCCGCCAGTTTACCATCCCTAAACGGGTCTGTTTTTGTCTCTAATCGGTCCATTTCCTATCCATCCATCTGTCTGTTTATCTATCCATCCATCTACCATTCCTTCTCTCCCGTTCCGTCCCAAATCCTGATCCCTTCCCCAGTGCTATATAGTCGTAATGGCTTGGCTATTTCTCCTCGTCGTTCCCTTCCCCATTATCTGTATGTGTACATTGATCTATCCGCCAGTCAATCCATATATTTCTATATCTATCCATTCATCAATCTATCTCTCCATCTATCCATCCATTTACCGATCCGTATATCCATCTATCAATCAATCTGTCAATTTATCCTTCTTTTCTCCCTTCTATCTCTCTATCCATCTATTAATCTGTCCAACCATCTATCCATTCATGTATCTATCCACCTATTTATTCATATATCTATTTACCTATCTATTCATTTATCTATCCACCTATCCATCCATTATCTACCACCTATCCATTCATTTATCTATCCACTTATCCATTCATGTATCCATCTATCCATGGTGTATCTATCTATCCATTTAGTATCCATCTATCCAATTATGTATCCATCTATCCATTTATATATCCATCTATCCATTCACCTGTACATCCCAGTCTATCCATCATACATTCAGTCTATCCATCCATCTACTCGTCTATCCATCTACTATCCTTCCATTTATCATTCGCATAACCATCCATCTACTCCTCTGTCCATCTACCAATCTATCTATTTATCTCTTTATCCATCTCTC
>WNGS01135237.1:5773053-5788368 GCA_020271785.1 Procambarus virginalis
AAACCCAGCAGCAGACAATAGTCGACAACAGTCCCCAGCAGCAGACAACAGTGACCAATAATCCTCAGCAGCAGACAATAGTGGCCAACAGTCCCCAGCAGCAGAAATTAGTGGCCAACAGTCTCCAGCAGCAGACAATATGTGACCAATAATCCCCAGAAGAGACAATAGTGGCCACCTGTCCCCAGCAACAGACAATAGTGGCCAATAATTCGCGGTAGCAGACAATAGTGGAAACTAATACACAGCAGCAGGCAATAGTGGTCAAAAGTCCCCAGCAGCAGACAATAGTGGCCAACAGTCCCCAGCCGCAGACAATAATGGCCACCAGTCCCCCAGCAGTAGGCAATAGTGGCCACCAGTCCCCCAGCAGCAGACAATAATGGCCACCAGTACCCCAGCAGTAGGCAATAGTGGCCACCAGTCCCCCAGCAGCAGACAATAGTGGCCACCAGTCCCCCAGCAGCAGACAATAGTGGCCACCAGTCCCCCAGCAGTAGGCAATAGTGGCCACCAGTCCCCCAGCAGTAGGCAATAGTGGCCACCAGTCCCCCAGCAGCAGACAATAGTTGCCACCAGTCCCCCAGCAGTAGGCAATAGTGGCCACCAGTCCCCCAGCAGCAGGCAATAGTGGCCACCAGTCCCCCAGCAGCAAGCAATAGTGACCACCAGTCCCCCAGAAGTAGGCAATAGTGGCCACCAGTCCCCCAGCAGCAGGCAATAGTGGCCACCAGTCCCCCAGCAGCAGGCAATAGTTGCCACCTGTCCCCAGCAGCAGACAATAGTGGCCAAAAGTCCCCAGCAGCAGACAATAGTGGCCAACAGTCCCCAGCAACAGACATTAGTGGCCAATAATTCGCGGCAGCAGACAATAGTGGAAACTAATACACAGCAGCAGGCAATAGTGGTCAAAAGTCCCCAGCAGCAGACAATAGTGGCCAACAGTCCCCAGCAGCAGACAATAATGGCCACCAGTCCCCCAGCAGTAGGCAATAGTGGCCACCAGTCCCCCAGCAGCAGACAATAGTGGCCACCAGTCCCCCAGCAGTAGGCAATAGTGGCCACCAGTCCCCCAGCAGTAGGCAATAGTGGCCACCAGTCCCCCAGCAGTAGGCAATAGTGGCCACCAGTCCCCCAGCAGCAGACAATAGTTGCCACCAGTCCCCAGCAGTAGGCAATAGTGGCCACCAGTCCCCCAGCAGCAGACAATAGTGGCCAACAGTCCCCAGCAGCAGACAATAATGGCCACCAGTCCCCCAGCAGTAGGCAATAGTGGCCACCAGTCCCCCAGCAGTAGGCAATAGTGGCCACCAGTCCCCCAGCAGCAGACAATAGTGGCCACCAGTACCCCAGCAGTAGGCAATAGTGGCCACCAGTCCCCCAGCAGCAGGCAATAGTGGCCACCAGTCCACCAGCAGCAAGCAATAGTGGCCACCAGTCCCCCAGCAGTAGGCAATAGTGGCCACCAGTCCCCAGCAGCAGGCAATAGTGGCCACCAGTCCCCCAGCAGCAAGCAATAGTGGCCACCAGTCCCCCAGCAGCAAACAATAGTGGCCACCAGTCCCTCAACAACAGACAATAGTGGCCACCAGTCCCCCAGCAGCAAGCAATAGTGGCCACCAGTCCCCCAGCAGCAAACAATAGTGGCCACCAGTCCCCCAGCAGCAGGCAATAGTGGCCACCAGTTCCATGACCGTGGAGCAGCAGAGACAGCATCAGGCGGCCAGGACGTCACGGAACACCAACAGCATCTCATAAACTATACCGCAATAAGCTCTCTTGCGGCCTCCCTCAGCCACCCACTTTCCTGGTCTACGCACACACGCACACGCACGTACATACCGCTCGGGGGGCTTCGGGTTGTGTGGACAGCGCCAGGGGGTCGTAGCCCTTAGGGCCTGGGTTCGATTCCCGTTCGAGGCAGAAACAAATGGGCAGAGTGTCTTTCAACTTGATGTCCTGTTCACTTAGCAGTAAATAGGTACCTGCGAGTTAGACGGCTTCAACGGGCCGATTCAAGTGGTAATTAATGAAACGTGTAGGAGTCTGTATGTTTAAAAGCTTATAATAAATTCAAAAGTATAGGGTAGTGTTACGTGAATGAGGAGTAGTGGGTCTTTGAAATCTACACTCCACAACATCGGGTCTTGGGCACCTTACTGTGGGACACTGCAGGGCACAAATTAAGTGGTTTTCAGATTCTCCTCCGATGCGGACCACTTTTAAAGATAGTTCTTAAAGGAAGTCTCCTAATTCGCTGTAGGAATGAGCTGTTCTTACTCGGTATTTTATGCTTTACATGCAGACCAAAGTGCCATACTCGGTCACAGGCACCCGCAGTGTAGAGTGCCACAATACACCTCCTTTTGCAGTCGTCTAGAAATCGTTGCCAGTTAGTGGAGTGGATTATCCAGAGATCATTAGCAGAACGTCATTTCCAGACACCTTGCTGCTGACCACACATTAACCGATGACATTATATGCTGTCATCTGTTGAGAGATTATTATTCTCTCAGAAGATTTTGCCAGTACTTGAAAGCAGAGACACTTTCCACAACCATAGAAAGACTCTGTGGATTTAAATCATATTTGCTCTCAGTCATAGTGAGGGTAAAATTCCTTGATGCTTGGCAGAGTTGGTAGAGAGGTGATGCTAGCAGATCTGTATAACTGTATAAAAGACTTATGTTGACATTATTCGCTCCCATTGCTTTACTTATATCGAGTGACGTAAAGAGGCCGCTCGAACCAGTGCAAAGAAAACTAGTCAAAACAATAATTAAATATGAAAAAATTACCTAAATTCTAAACAAGCTTCCGCAACCTGGCAATACTTTCCTACAAAAATTACGGTAAACTGATGTTTACAAGTGTAATAAATAAAACAAATCGGCCTCCGTGGTCAATTACATGCAAGCCGTTTTCTATAAAAAGATATCAAATATCTTATTGCATTGAGTGGCAACCCCCATGAACTGAGAATGTTGACCATACCCATCCTACTGGCAGTCGCCTTCGTGGCAAAGTCAAGAGAGGATGGATTGCGCTCCAAAACGAAACTCTTCTCTGTTAGTCTCTTACCATTGTATACCATTTATTTTATTGATAATTTAACTTTCTTGTGTGAAAATCAAATTGTAGAAACAGAGAAAATATGTAGACAATAAGAAGCAGCGACATAAATGCGTTTAACAGGAAATATTTCTCTTGACAACGACATGTGACGCCAAGCACATGTCAAGCTTGGAATTTTCGGCATCAAATATAATATTCTGTGAGGCAAGACAACTCAGCACCTCGGGAGACAAGAGATCAGTTGCTGGTTGCAGTCAGAAAGGTTTGGCACATAGCCGCTATACATAAAGAGTACCTGTATATTGATGTATAACAACTATGTATACTATGTATTCCTTAGTGTATTTTTTTGTAAGATATAAAGTAAATTCATTAACACCAGAAAAATATATGTACCCATGCAATTATGTATTTTCGAATGTGGAAAATGTATATTTATTCTTGAAGTTTAGCTCCATTGCTTGACACGGAATTTGACTGAAACTTCACCACAGCAGTGAATACATCACACTCACCAGGTGCGTAAAGCTGGACGAGAGTCGGGCCGTGTGTACCTCTTCAGTTAGTGGTGCAGTCTTTGACTTTACTCAAAAGTATTATTTTGCAACTTCAAAAGAACGATTAGGCTAAAATGCCTAAGCTATTATCATGGATTTTACATATTATGC
Organism: Procambarus virginalis; assembly: GCA_020271785.1. Classification (NCBI taxonomy): domain Eukaryota; kingdom Metazoa; phylum Arthropoda; class Malacostraca; order Decapoda; family Cambaridae; genus Procambarus; species Procambarus virginalis. Next base: position 5,776,797 of record WNGS01135237.1, read on the forward strand.
TATGAATACTGTTCTGTAGATAAACTAATTCGTTTCTAATTTAATGTCTGGATTGCCGAGTCATAAATTTATGAAGATGTAAATTTATGCAAAATTATTGAATAAAAAAATCTCGGAAACTAATACGAATTTCATAAAACTGTTACGTGTATTTAAAAATTACACTCTTATAAACTATTTAAGGACAAAATATTTAACCTTAGTCCAATTGTTTTTCACATTTAAAATTTTTAAGATTTTTTTTTTTGCTAGCTTTGCTGGACCTTTATCAATAGTTTGTATATTGGATTCTTTTTTATAGAAATTTTGGAAACAAAGTCGACAATGACTTTCCCCATCACTTATAGAAAATGGGAGATAGCGGATTTTAACCTTTTGAAAATTTTTAAATCATTTTAAATTTTTGAAAATTGAGTCCACTTTGACACAATGCTTGAGTCAAGCCAAATATTTTGTCAGTACCATTTAGTAGCAACAGCAAATGCATTTACACTTTCGTGATTGTTGGTTGCAACAGTCCCATCTTCTGGTTTCGGAATGAGTTTATGATCTCGGATGAATATTCCTGCTGATATTTAACACGAGACCATCAAACATTTAATCCCCAACAACCTGATGCAAGTTATCTTTTGTTTCGAATTCCAAACTGGAAATTTCCTATTTCTAAAAATCCTTCATTTGATGGCAGCCTTGTCTGTGAATGGTCTTGTTGTGAGTTGAAGAATGCCTTTCATGTCTCCTCCAGACATTCATTTGTAGTTTCAGCAGCCACCCAGCATCGATAACAAACCATGGTTGATCTGAAGGCTTTGACATACATTGCTAGTGAGGAATGTATTTGTGTTGGAGATACAGTATGTAACAGGTAATAGCAGTTACTTTGTTGTTCACGCCACTCTGGAGCAATACATTCCATTCAGCTGTTCCTAGTAACTCTTGTAGACAAGGAAGGAGGAAACTATGGAAGGGCGTGTGTGGGCAGGACAGGAGGAGACAGGAGAACGGTGCGCATGGGTACTTGGGAAGTGAGGGAGATGACAGAAGGGCATGTGTGGGCAGTGAGGGAGATGATAGAAGGGCATGTGTGGGCAGTGAGGGAGATGATAGAAGGGCATGTGTGGGCAGTGAGGGGTAAAACGGGGGAAGGGCGACTGTGGACAGGAAGGGAGAAGATGGGGGTGAAGGGTGTGCATGGGCAGGCCGGGAGGAGATGAGTGAAGAACATGTTTAGCAACTTCCCCTTGTCTTAATGCCAGGGTGATGCTTCAGCCCAATGTGTTGGAATAGCCGGTGTTGTGAAGATAGCCCTGTGGTTTGATGTCCCAATGTATCAAAGTGGTCGTCAATCAATATCATAATTAATACAATAGAGGATGTCTGTTTATCTGATAGGTTGTCTGCTCAAGGTTCAAGGCCTTGTGCAATCCTCATGAAACTGCAGATTGATGATGATCTTGTCAGGAGTGTCACAGACCGGTCGGGGTCGGCCAAGTAATTACATGAAGGGAGCAAGGCATCAATGTCCTCTCTTCACAAAGTCTGAGATAGTGAAATGTTCTGCGTCGAGTCCATAGACTTTAGCACTTGCTTAAATAATTGTGAATTTAGATATTAACTTGTGAACAGTATTTTCAGATGACAAATCTGATTCCAGTAACTATTGGTTATTGGACGAGGGAAGTGTGTGTAAGTGCAGGGAGAGAGAAGATGGGGAAAGGTCTTGTGTGAGCATGGTAAATAGAGGAGACAAGGAAAACGCGCAGGTCATCAGAGGGAGAGATGGAAGAGGAGCATGTATTGGCAGGAATGGAGAAGATGGTGGAAGGGTGTTTGTAAGCAGGGTGGGAGAGGATGAGGAAAGATCGTCACATCGGCTCATAGCTAAAGCTCAACACTTTATCTCTGACTGAAACAATTGGTTTTCTATTGTTAGGTAATCCTCACCAAGTTAGGTGTTTTTCCAGTTGTCTCAGTTTGTCTCAACTTCTTGGACTCCAGCTTTTCGTGAAGAGCAGCAAAATCTTCTTTTTTCAGTCTAGGAAAATACAATCCACGCAGCCACGTATTTCTGTTGCATTTTGGGGATTTTTGTCAAAATTCTTAATAAAAAAAAAAAACGGCATCACTTTCCCCATTCTAAATCCATGTTACTCTTCCATTACAGAGTTTATCCCACTTTAAGTGACTCAATAATTATCATGTTGATTAAGTTTTCCAGCGCTTTTCAAGGATTACATCCAAAACCAGTGAAACTTAATCTATACTTACTTCCAGTTGTGTGACCCATTTGAATTAACATTTAAACTAAATGCTTGCGTTTTTAGATTATTAGCAGATATTCATTTTATTATGTTGTTAGCTGTGATAAAATACCTTTACAGCCTTCTTCAGCGGCCATACTGATGCCAAATATGGTCCTTCTTTTCTATCTAGTTCCACCGCTGTTGTTTAACCTCTTCTTGCATTACTTCTTGTCATCTTATATGCCTTGTACTTGCCTGCCCTCGGTCATAAAACTGGTTGGGCTTTGAGAACCTCTTGGAACTTCTTGAACTGCACTAACACGTCCCTCTTGCTTTCCGTCTGAATCCCACCCCCTCCTTGTTTCCTCAGTATAATAAAATGGTCTATAGTTCCTTCAGATATGGATGTCCCAGCTTTGATGGTTTCCAAGCTTCTCCGCTATTTCGTTTTCAGTTTGCGTCCCTCTCTTAACTACTTTGCGTATTGAATGAAGGGGAAGAGGGAGGAAGAGAAAGAGAAGGGGGAGAGGGAAAGAAGAAGGAAGACGTGTAGTAGGCGGAGGAGGAGGAGGAAGAGAAGGAGGAGGATGTGGAAGATTAAAACTAGTTGAAAGATGAGGTGGAGCAGGAGGTGCAAGAAAAGAATGAAGGTTATGAAAGAAAGAGAAAGGTGGGGGATCAGAATGAGGTGGAGGAAGAGGAGGGAAGAGTAGGGATAGATGGATGAGTAGCAAAGATGATAAATAGAAGTATGCAGGTGACACACAGCAAACAAAGAATGTAAAAACCATGGAGGACTAAGGAAAATTACAAGAAAACTTAGTTACTCATGGAGTGGACAGACAAATAGCTACTAAGATATAATCCGAATAAGGTAACGTAATGAAGATAAAAAATAGAAAACGGAGATGAGTACAAATTACACCACAAGGGTGTAAACAAGCAAAAAAAGGAGAGGAATAGGGAAAATAAAGAACAGCAGAAAGTTACAGGAGGACCTTAACAAACTTGAAAAGTGTTGGCAGATAAATGGGAAAGGGAGAAAGGACAATAGGAGGCATCAACATTATAAGGAAAGTCACCTTCAGGAATCTAAAAGAGAGAGAGAGAGAAGTGGGTGTGGATATTTTCCCACAGTGAAACCGGAAGCACACACAAACAGGATAATATCTGCAGCATCTAGGACGCTGCCAAACATTAGAATATCGTTTAAAAATCTAAATCAAGAACGTTCAGGGCAATATACGTTACGCTTGTCATATAAATACTGACATACGCTGCACCTGCATAGAATCGGCACAACTCTGAAGTATAAAATTAAAATTTTGAAAGAACAGTGGTTTGCAACGAGATCGGTGCCAGAGCTAAAAGGATTAAGCTATGAGGAATGGCTAATGGAACGAGATCTCACAACTCAAAAGGAAAGAAGACAACCGAGGGGATATGATCACAACAAGATACTGAGGAGAACAAACAAGGTGAACCAGGACAGTCTCTTTAACTTGAGAGAAAGTAAGGTAAGAGGCTGTATATGTATGATGAAACTCAAATGAGTTGAAGAACTGTACGGAAATACTTGTACCTTGTACGGGTGACCCACAAGAAAGGTGTACTGGAAGAAGAATTTGTGGAAGCCACCTCCTTCTATAACTTTAAGACAAGATTTGACCTAGAATTCGAATGACAGAATAGGTCAATTATAACGCAGCCAGGACAACGAGGCCAGTTGGCCGTCCAAAAAGGGGTAGATCTCACTCCCTATTATTGAGTGACAGTCAAGGACGATTATGTAACAACAACAGCAACCGCGGGAGGTGAAGGTGGAGGTGTAATTACAAGAGAAAAATTATAGATTATGAAGAGATTGTTGAAAAATGTGACAAGAAAACGTAAAAAGTAAAAATGTGGAGGCAGAAGAGAGATAGAAAAAAAGAATTCGGTAAAAAGTAAGCGGGAAATTAATTTATGGGTAAAACTGGCAGCGGATGTGGGCGTCAGGTGACAACATTATATGTGGACGTCAGGTGACAACATTATATGTGGACGTCAGGTGACAACATTGTATGTGGGCGTCAGGTGACAATCTATGTGGACGTCAGGTGACAATCTATGTGGACGTCAGGTGACAATCTATGTGGGCGTCAGGTGACAATCTATGTGGGCGTCAGGTGACAATCTATGTGGGCGTCAGGTGACAATCTATGTGGACGTCAGGTGACAATCTATGTGGACGTCAGGTGACATTTATGTGGGCATCAGGTGACAATCTATGTGGACATCAGGTGACAATCTATGTGGGCATCAGGTGACAATCTATGTGGGCGTCAGGTGACAATCTATGTGGGCATCAGGTGACAATCTATGTGGACGTCAGGTGACAATCTATGTGGACGTCAGGTGACAACATTATATGTGTGCGTCAGGTGACAACATTATATGTGGGCGTCAGGTGACAACATTATATGTGTGCGTCAGGTGACAACATTATATGTGTGCGTCAGGTGACAACATTATATGTGTGCGTCAGGTGACAACATTATATGTGTGCGTCAGGTGACAACATTATATGTGGGCGTCAGGTGACAACATTATATGTGGGCGTCAGGTGACAACAATGTATGTGGGCGTCAGGTGACAACATTATATGTGGGCGTCAGGTGACAACATTATATGTGGGCGTCAGGTGACAACATTATATGTGGGCGTCAGGTGACAACATTATATGTGTGCGTCAGGTGACAACATTATATGTGGGCGTCAGGTGACAACATTATATGTGGGCGTCAGGTGACAACATTATATGTGTGCGTCAGGTGACAACATTATATGTGGGCGTCAGGTGACAACATTATATGTGGGCGTCAGGTGACAACAATGTATGTGGGCGTCAGGTGACAACATTATATGTGGGCGTCAGGTGACAACATTATATGTGGGCGTCAGGTGACAACATTATATGTGGGCGTCAGGTGACAACATTATATGTGGGCGTCAGGTGACAACATTATATGTGGGCGTCAGGTGACAACATTATATGTGTGCGTCAGGTGACAACATTATATGTGGGCGTCAGGTGACAACATTATATGTGGGCGTCAGGTGACAACAATGTATGTGGGCGTCAGGTGACAACATTATATGTGGGCGTCAGGTGACAACATTATATGTGGGCGTCAGGTGACAACATTATATGTGGGCGTCAGGTGACAACATTATATGTGGGCGTCAGGTGACAACATTATATATGGGCGTCAGGTGACAACATTATATGTGGGCGTCAGGTGACAACATTATATGTGGGCGTCAGGTGACAACATTATATGTGGGCGTCAGGTGACAATATGGGATGTGGGCGTCAGGTGACAATATGGGATCGGGGCGTTATCTTGAGGTTATCTTGAGATGATTTCGGGGCTTTAGTGTCCCCGCGGCCCGGTCCTCGACCAGACCTCTACGCCCGAGGAAGCAGCCCGTGACAGCTGACTAACACCCAGGTACCTATTTTACTGCTAGGTAACAGGGGCATAGGGTGAAAGAAACTCTGCCGATTGTTTCTCGCCGGCGCCTGGGATCGAACCCAGGACCACAGGATCACAAGTCCACCGTGCTGTCCGCTCGGCCGACCGGCACCGGTTAGGTGACAGGAAAAGAATGATGCCCAACCACTCGGACAGAACGGTACAGCGAGAGTCTTGCTTCTTGCAAGTCGGCGTTCAATCTCCGACCGTCCAACCGTCCAAGTGGTTGGGCACCACGCCTTCCCTCCATCCAAATCCTTATCCCCAAATCATTTCCACGTACTATATAGTGGCACTTGATTTTATATATTTGTTTTACACTTTTTTCTCCCCCTTCCCCACCCCACCCCCCCTTGAACGGTTCACTTTCCGCGTGAGTACCGTGGTACTCAAGCTTAGTATTTTCTCCTGATAATTATCATCCCATCAAGACGTGGTCCTCGAACTATTAGTCTGTTTCTTTTTTTCAGTTATCTACAAATGGGAGTGAGTTCTTACATATTCTTGTTTGTGATAAGATTAAGCAGGTGAGGTGCAGTAAATTATTGAATTAGTGGAAGCCAACTCCACCCACAAATGCAATGTACGAATTAAAGACTCCAACATCAGTAGAGTAATAGGAAAGGGTCCGCTGTCCACCAAAAGCTAGACATGACTACCCCGGATTCACTATTTGATAAGCACTAAAAGGTAAGCACGTCTGCAAATTCTCCACCACCTCCTCGTCCCCTCACTCACCTGCAGGTGCTGACGATGCTAGCAAAAGTGATGTCGACTGGACGATAAGGAAGAGGGGCAGGCCTGCTGCTGAGGTCAACACTATTGAAGAGGGGGAAAGGTCGCCGAGGGAAGGTGGAAGAAAAGCGATGCAATATGTAGCAGAGAGGAGGAGGAGGAGGAGTCGCCTCAGGGTGAGGGGGGGTTACATGGGATAGAAAGGAAGAAGACGACGATGGAAAAATGGAAACTGGTGAATTGCATATCAGTTGAGGAGAAGTGGAGGGTGGGGATAGAGTTAAGATTGTGATGAGATGGGGGTGGGTTGGGGGTCAGCGATGAGAAAAGAGGGTAGAGGGTGGAAAAGAGAGACGAGAGAAAGAGAGAGAGACAGGCGAGAATGCGATTGGAATATGTGAGGGGGGTGAGGTAGGTCTTTGAAAGGCAGTTGAGGGATAAATATTCCACAATTAAACAAGCAGGAGGTGGAACAGAACAGGACAATTAAGATAAATGCAAGAAACAGAACAAGATGCATGGTTACTAATCATTCAGAGTTAAATATAGATATAGAGAAACACGAGGCAACTATCAGGAGAAAGCATCAAGCCATCACGACTAAATATATCATTTGGAAGGGATCAGGACAAGGATTTGGGAAGGGATCGAGGGAAAGGAATGGTGCCCGACCATTTGGACGGTCGGGGAATGAACACCGAACTTTATGAAGTAAGAATGGCTCTCTTCCGTCCAGCCCAAGTGGTTGGGCAATCGTTGAAGCTGTTAATAGGGAGGAAAGACTAATGGAACCATCTAGCAGCTAGTTCCCTACAAAGGTTCCCCTCGGGAAAGCTAGAGAAACACTAGTTGAGCGTAAAATTAATTTATATTTTAGTCTGAAAGAAATTTATGAGATATAATACAGAGCGCTAGTGCTTGTAGAGGTGAGACACAGGGAGGGAATATGCGCTCGGTGAGGCGATGGTGAGTGATGTGATGTATCAGTTATTGCAACACTTATAGCAATTATGAATTTAGCCACATGAGTTAAACTGAGTTTTCCTAATTTCTGCACGTGGGTGTTGTAGTGAATTATGCCCAATATCGCCTAATGTTGGCGTTAGCTTCGGTGATGCGCTACAACCTGTCCTCTTACAAATTACATTTTTTTAATATATTTAGATTTTTTCCCAAACAATAAGTTAAGGGTCCTGTGGTAAGTTAGGAGGGCAGGAAATTCTCCTAAAGTTTAAAAACGTCATGAAAACCGTTAATTGAAAGTAACTATCAGGTGAAAGGACCAAGCAATTACGACTATATAGCACTGGGAAGGGGGGTTAGGATAAGGACTTGGGATAAGACGGAGGGGAAGGAATGGTGCCCAACCACTTTGGCTGAACGGTAGAGCGAGAGTCTCACTTCTTGCAGATCGGCGTTCAATCTCCGACCGTCTAACCGTCCAAGTGCTTGGGCATCATTCCTTCTCCTCCGTCCCATCCCAAATCCTTATTCTGACCATCTTTCCCAGTGCTATATAGCCGTAATGACTTGGTCCTTTCACCTGATAGTTCCCTCCTAACCTTACTGAGTAAGCCGGAGGACTCAAACTGAAAACGGGACAATACATAAATTTCGTGAGCCTATTTCATTTCAAATTACGTCCATTTTTGGCCATAGCGCTCATACGAGCGAAAAGCGACGTTATTTTTAAGAGGAAGGTTTGCCCGAAAGTATAAAAAGCGTTGGTGCGGGTTACTATGTGTGACAAGCGGTGTTGATGTAGAAAAGTCGGGAAAAACTAATGTTAGAATTTCAGTCATGTGATTATCCGGGATATTAAGCATATGCATACTTTGGGTCACACTGTTTTTCCCAGTTCTGCTTCTGGTAATTTTGTTCTCTGTAGTAGATGTCTCGTGCACAATTCCATTATTACAGGTGTGGAATTTGTGGTTTTGTCGGGCGAATGAGCTACTGCTGTGACTTGTTTCGTTTGATTTACTAATAATGACGTTAGTTTTGTTCGCTTGCTTCATTCCTTAACGAGGGATAAAGGTTTATAGGATATTTAGGTTTATGAAGGAATCAGTGGTGTATTAGTTCTTTCTTCAAAGAAATGTTTGCTATAAATTCTTAAAACCCCAGGAACGAATAATACAATATTACCAGTTTTCATCCTAATATTTTATAAGACGTTTTCCAGTAGACGATAAACTTCAGTGCATCACCATAGTTCATTATCAGTGTATCCAGTAAAGACAGTATTTATTTATACAAACGTTAGTCATAGTGAGCGTTAACGTTAAACGTTACTGTGAGCAAAAAGTATCTTTCATGCCTGAAGGAAACGGTCTAAAATAATAGAGGTAAAAATTTTATACACTCTCTAACCCTCACAAGTATAAAGACCATGCTGAACATATGTCAAACTCTTGCAAAGTAACATTCCTAATTAACACCGTTATTACTATTATCTCAATAATAACCAATAGCGCTCTTCAACACTTAAATGAAACCTTTTATGATTGAAGTGGTCGATCATGAGGCATAAACCTAATTTTGAACAAGGTGACTAAAGACTCGTCAGGGGAGAATGAATGAGAGAGTTACGAACATACGAGATGAGATCCCAAGTGTGTTTCGTCCCCCTCGATCACAGTCTACACTTTACAAGGTTAAAAAATATATTAATATCTATAAATATCTCGAAAACTGTTCAACATATAGTCTAGCATGTTTTCAAATTTGTTAAGTAATTATATACAACCCCGGTAATTACAGTCAGCTCTAGTTATACAAAGCATCAACATTTTCATGTTTACTTTAATACATAACAACATGTATATTTGCTAGCTTCTTGTTCTTAACTTTAATATAATCCAATTTGTGTAGTTAGTCTCCAGAGAGCTTGAGAAGTGCATTACTACTAAGAAACAGTGACTCTGATTTAGAAAAACATCTCACGAAAACGTAGCTCGGCTTACGAAGGGAGCCACTAATAAAACAATATCGGGAATGATTGGACATATGATACACTGTTATTGTTGGGGAGAGAAGAGAGAGAAATAATATATATATATATATATATATATATATATATATATATATATATATATATATATATATATATATATATATATATATATATATATAATATAATATATATATATAATATAATATATATATAATATAATATATATATATATAATATAATATATATATATATAATATAATATATATATATATATATATATATATATATATATATATATATATATATATATATATATATATATATAATATATATATATACATTCACAATACATATACATATATATAAATATGTATATAAACGTATACTTTTATTGCGTCGAGAAACAACTTCATCTACTTGTTTGTTTATACTAGTGTGTCACACTCTAGTGTCGTATCACACTTGGTACCTGTGGCTCGCACCGACCACAGTGTGAGCAGCCACCAGATAGTGCGGGTGGGGTGAGGAAGAGTGTGTGCGCGCGTGTCCAGGAATAATTATTGTGTGGAGACCGAGAGGGAAGGGAGATGAAAAGTAAAAGGCTCTGGTAAAATAAGGGAGAGTGAAAGGGGACGGAGAGTGAGATAGAAACGAGAGGGAAGGAAGAAGGAAAGGGAGAGTAAATATAAAGGGAGGGAGAGAAACCCGACCGTGTGTTATTTATGAAGCACTTTCCTCCAGAACAATTTCTGAAAAAATGGAATTTAACTGAAGACGTAGAATTCAATTCGATAGGGCATCGAATTACAATACTATGGAAACAGGACACGAAAGGAGAGCTGAAAGGAGGAGAGGATGAGAAAAGGGAGATAATATAAATAGTGTCCTGAACACGTATGACGGCACCTGGGAAACACGAGGAGAGTCAGATTATAAAATTGGGTTAGATAGTGAGAGGATTCGAGAATTTCAAATATTTGAGGAGCATTTTTATGAGGCTGGAGAATGGAGGTAGAAATGTGAAGAAGGCCCAGAAGAGAAGAACTTTTCTGGTGTTGTGAGGGAAGTCATGGGGAGAGGAACGCCATCCAGCTCACACAGGTAGTGCTTGTATGAGTGACTAAGAGTGGTTATGCGTAAATGTTTGCTGTGAGTACATGTGTGTAAGGGGGGGGGGAGAGATGGTTAGAGACAGAAAATGTAATTTAAGAATCGGTCTTCACTCCATATTTCTGATAGTGAGTAACCCACTGGAGGTAAAGCCCTTGAACGTGAAGGCGCCTGTCCGAGTGTTGCCCACGGTTCTCATTACCTTATATTTCAGTGCAGATATTTTAATTTCTAAAATCATTCTGATGATTCTTGTTCTAGCCCCCTTTGTGCTGTGTTAAGAGTGAAGGACCTGTTGCCTGGTTGATACCTGGTTGATGGGGTTCTGGGAGTTCTTCTACTCCCCAAGCCCGGCCCGAGGCCAGGCTTGACTTGTGAGAGTTTGGTCCACTAGGCTGTTGCTTGGAGCGGCCCGCAGGCCCACATACCCACCACAGCCCGGCTGGTCCGGAACTCCTTGGAGGAATAAATCTAGTTTCCTCTTGAAGATGTCCACGGTTGTTCCTGTGTCGATTAATGCTCTATTATGGGCATAGCATAGCAATTTAACCCCATCTGCTAATGGTCTATTAACATAGTTTTTTTGGAAAGACTATTGTTATAGTAGTCCTTGAAGTCCCATTCTGATTCAATTGGTAGTCAGACATGTGTCCTGCAGCTTTAATCTGGCATTCCTGTTACTAAGGTAGAATTGAATCTAACGCTTGTAAAATTGCTTGTGTGCCTGCAAGTACCAATGCTTTTTCAAGATCAAGGAAGATCACTTCAACCGAACCTGATTTACCTATTTTCAAAACTTGCTGCTATGCAGTTGGTAGTGTTTATTCCTCTAGTTATGCCATGTAAATAAAGATCGCCAGTCTTCCAAAGTAGCCTGTATTAGAACGTTCATTCTGTGATATTAATGTATGGTATTAATGAAATGGATCTGAAAATGCTAGATTCTTTGGCTTAGGAATTAAAATTATGTCTGTTTTCATGCAAGAGGTCGGAAACTTACCTAGCGCCAA
>WNGS01135237.1:5844134-5870781 GCA_020271785.1 Procambarus virginalis
ATATATATATAATATATATATAATATATATATAATGTATAATATATATATATATATATATATATATATATATATATAATGTATAATATATCTATATATATATATATATATATAATGTATAATATATATATATATATATATATATATATATATATATGTATAATATATATATATATATATATATATATATATATATATATATATATATATATATATATATATGTCGTACCTAGTAGCCAGAACGCACTTCTCAGCCTACTATGCAAAGCCCGATTTGCCTAATAAGCCAACTTTTCATGAATCAATGTTTTTTCGACTACCTGACCTACCTAACCTAACCTAACCTATCTTTTTCGGCTACCTAACCTAACGTAACCTATAAAGATAGGTTAGGTTAGGTAGGGTTGGTTAGGTTCGGTCATATATCTACGTTAATTTTAACTCCAATAAAAAATTGAACTCATACATAGTGAAATGGGTAGCTTTATCATTTCATAAGAAAAAAATTTGAGAAAATATATTAATTCAGGAAAACTTGGCTTATTAGGCAAATCGGGCCTTGCATACTAGGCTGAGTAGTGCGTTCTGGCTACTAGGTACGACATATATATATATATATATATATATATATATATATATATATATATATATATATATATATATATACATATATATATATACACACATATATATATATACATATATATATATATATATATATATATATATATATATATATATATATATATGAGAAAGCTGCATGAACGCACAAACCATATATCACTAAGAACTCTTAGACCCGGCCAGGATTCGAACCCATGCCGTCCAGGATCACCCCTAAACGTACACAGTACCGTGACCACCGCACCATCACGGTACTGTGTACGTTTAGGGGTGATCCTGGACGGCATGGGTTCGAATCCTGGCCGGGTCAAAGAGTTCTTAGTGATATATATATATATATATATATATATATATATATATATATATATATATATATATACATATATATATATATATGTCGTACCTAGTAGTCAGAACGCACTTCTCAGCCTACTATGCAAGGCCCGATTTGCCTAATAGGCCAAGTTTTCATGAATTATTTGTTTTTCGACTACCTAACCTACCTAACCTAACCTAACTTTTTCGGCTACCTAACCTAACCTAACCTATAAAGCTAGGTTAGGTTAGGTAGAGTTGGTTAGGTTCGGTCATATATCTATATTAATTTTAACTCCAATAAAAAAACATTGACCTCATACATAACGAAATGGGTAGCTTTATCATTTCATAAGAAATAAATTATAGAAAATTTATTAATTCAGGAAAACTTGGCTTATTAGGCAAATCGGGCCTTGCATAGTAGGCCAAAAAGTGAGTTCTGGCTACTAGGTACGACATATATATATATATATATATATATATATATATATATATATATATATATATATATATATATATATGTGTGTGTGTGTGTGTGTGTGTGTAACGGTAATCTCTTCCAAGAGAGATTTGGCCTGCTCTTTCCTCCATTATGTTACTTCAGTACATCTATAACATCAAAATACTACATTCAAGAATAGTATATATGTAGTAGAATACGTTTCTACAGGGGTATACGTACCCTACACTAGCTCTCCAAACCCTCTCCCTTCACTGTCGGCACACCACCCTCGTCGATCACCAAACTACCACTTCCAGCCAGCACGCTTCCCATAGGTGAATCGGTGACTCCACTCGACTTCAGCGCCATCTGCATAGCCGATGACTAAGCGTGCACTAGCAGTTGGCTTTAGAATATTCTGTGCTCTCAAGGCTGATACTTCTATCTAGCATACGCTCTGTGTATTAGTGGAGGTTTTCAGCCAGCCAATATTCTCAGCACCTTTTACTCATTTTTGCCTTGTTCATTGTAGAGTAACGTAACCATTATTTCATTTTATACTGTTTTTTGTCTTTGTAATTTTGTTTTATTCGCACTGTTCATAGCCAAGGGATTATCTTTGTTTATATTTGTTTAAACGTCAATTAAAGTTTCATTGTTCATATGATTTGTTTTGCGTGTTTTTCCCTTTTTACTTGACCACAGGAGGGAACAGCCAAGCAATCAACTTTTTTTTCTTTTTTCTTTTTACTAATGTGATTGGCATTTACACCAGCCATTGGGAGGACTGCCGTACACCTACATTTTCCCATCACATTATATATATATATATATATATATATATATATATATATATATATATATATATATATATACATATATATACATATATATATATATATATATATATATATATATATATATATATATATATATACAAAAGAATGTGTGTGTGTATATTCAAAAGAATGACGGTGGTAGGAGTAGGAGAAGAAAATATTCGTGTTCAGTGAGAATCCACAAGGTCTTCTCTGAAAACTCCTTATTTTCTTCTCCGAGGCTATGGGTCCCCACATTTGCACCAGAGGTGATACCCTCGCAACTTTACATTGTATTATATATATATATATATATATATATATATATATATATATATATATATATATATATATATATATAATGTTAGGAGTTCGAACCCATGAGTTTCAGGATCTCCCTCAAACGTATGCAGTTCCGTGACACCGCACCATTGATCGTTTATAAGGACTAGTCAGTCCTGGTGCTTATTAACTAAGCTCCACGACTGACCAGCTCCCGACAACACTCATGGTTCCATTTGAATACAGTTTTTCGATTCCTGGTCGGATCATTTAGAGTTCTTAGTGGTCTATGGCTTGCGCTTTCCTGCATCATTTCTCATATTTGTAGACAGCGCGGCCCGTGCAGGTGCTAGAATTTGATGAAAACATGTTTGATACATTTTGATAAAGTGTGAGATCTTTGATATACTACGGGGAAAAAACTATAAAACATTTAAAAGTACAAGGGGACATGGAAGAAGTTCTTAAAACTTAGAAAAAGACATCAACTGCTGTACCCTCCGGTGTAAAAAAAAAAAATCGAAATTAACAAAACAGATAAAGTAAATCCCAAATTCAAACTACTCGATAACCTCATCAGGATGAAATCAACAGTAATGAGAATCGCTATGAAACCGAGGATAGGAAATGAAACATTGATAATGAAAAGGATGTTAAGAAGCCTACGGGTAATTCCATGAAACATTTACAACTCAGCAAAACAAGGTGCATAAACTGTGTGGGTGAGAGACTTCCTTTGCAGATATGGAGTACCTGGATGGAAGTGGAGACGGAGATGGCAAATCCACGTTAACAGGATCTCATAAATCAGCCATTCATGCAATATGCAATACTAGCTTGAACTAGGACGAGAACTATCAGGTGAAAGCGCCAAGCCAGTCCGACTAAATGGCACTAAGAAGGAATCAGGATAAGGACTTGTGATGGCACAGGGGAAAATGAATGGTGCCCAACAACTTGGACGGTCGGTGATTGAACGCCTCACCTGCATGAAGTGAGACCGTCAATCTACCGTCCAGCCCAAGTGGTTGAGCTATTAGACTTACCTCGTTAAACAGATAACGAGGTTGGCGAAAGTTAAAAATTCTGCCATCAATCTTATGCTAGGGATGAAACTTTAGAGTTACAAGGAAAAACTCAATAAATTTAGTATCATATCATTAAAGCAGAGACGATAAAGCTAGGGATCATTACACACTCAGTGTCAAGTAAACTGTGTCAGTGTCAGCAACTCAGCATCAGGCATGCAGTGTCAGCGAAATATTAAGCAGTGTCAAGTGACCAGTGTCAGCTACTGACAGTATCAGCCACCGAGAGTGTCAGCCATGCGGCGTCAGCTACACACGAAGGCACTATCAGTCTCGAACTGAATATAATGTGTTACGAGGATGCCAAAAATAACTGAATCAACTGATTCGTGAGGGCAAGCAGTAATGGAAGAGCTACAACACAGTGAGGAGAGTCTCCGTGAGTGTACGTCCAGGAGGCGAGTGAATGTACTGCCACACCTGAACACTAAGTACCTGACTAACAAACACCAAACCTAACAACGACGTTTTTAGCGTTATAACAATGTTTTTAACGCGAAAAAAAGGATGTAGACACTTAAGAGTTGTAATAATATTCAGACAATCTGAAAAAAGAGGTTGTTAGAGGATAAACAATGTTGTAATCGCATTGTGATTGCTGCGCAAAATGTTCAACATAAGGCATGTGAGGTTGGGGGAATTAACTTGCCTGTTAATTAATGAAAGCTAAGTCTATTTTACAGTTCAGAATTATCTTCGCCTGTCCTCACACTAGATGTGTAGCCTCCATGATCATGAGCCTCATTAGATTTGGTGGGTTGCCAAGGTACAAGTGTTTAGACTCTGTGTAGTGGAAGCATTAACTCTGCTCTGTGTTGAGGCGGAACGGTTATGTAATTATCAGGAGAAAGGTCGGTTCCAGCACAAATTTCAATTATTTAAAGAGAGATTAGTCCGTTTACTGACAATCTTCTGTCATCATTACTGTTTTTTCTACCATCGAACCTTTACCACTAATACCTCCTCCTCCATCTCCAGAACACCACAATCACAACCACCCCACCAGTCCACCTCCTCCTCCAACAAAAGCTAAACACAACCATTACTACCTCTTCCTCCACACCAGCACATCACTCCAACAACCACCTCCCCCTCCGTCTCCATCTGTAGCACACCACAACCACTACTATCTCGCCCTCCAACTCCAGCAAATTAAAAAACAAGTCACACTACGGCCTCACTCTCAGCTGTAACGCGAAACCAGATTCAAACCCGTGTATTGCTGCCGCCTTGGCTTCATAACATGCAGTTGAATGGCCAAATAAACAAGACCCCCGACTCGTTCAGATCGGCCATTTGTTTTGGAATCGACGTTGAATATATTAACGTCGTGAGGCGAGCCCAATGCAGGAAGGCATACAGACCCCTTCCCCCACCGAGGCCAAGACCAGCAGCCCGTCATCCCCACACACGCTGGAGCTGTGATGCTGCGAAGCCTGGAAATGCAATCCTGGGTTGATACCGGAGTTTGGATTTCGAGATAAATGTCTTAACGCTGGAATTTGATTGGTTAAAATGTGTGTTCTTCGTGTGTGTGTGTGTGTGTGTGTGTGTGTGTGTGTGTGTGTGTGTGTGTGTGTGTGTGTGTGGTGTGTGTGTGTGTGTGTGTGTGTGTGTGTGTGTGTGTGTGTGTGTGTGTGTGTGTGTGTGTGTGCACACATTTGATACACCTAATTGTGTTTACGGAGATTAAGCTTCGGTATTTTTTATCCAGCCTCTCAACCATTAGTGAACTGATGAACACGTTCCTGAACCTATTGGGCACTATTGTATCTATATCTAAAACCTTATGAAGTCTATCTTCATCACACAACTTTCTAATGCATTATATTTTTTAACTTCAAGCAGGTCGGCGTTCAATCCCCGGCCTTCTAATGGTTGGACACAATTCCTTCCACCCTGTCCCATCCCAAATCCTTATCCTGACCCCCTTCCAAGTGCTATATAGTCGTAATGACTTGGCGCTTTCCCTGATAAATCCCATCCCTCCTGTCTACTCGTACCATACCTGTTGCTCCACTTCAGTGCTTGCAGTGTTGGAACAAACTGCTTCTCCACTTCAGAAATATACCAACACTTCCTTGGTTGAAATGCCGTCTCAAACAGGTGTGTATAGCTGACACTACTATTATAAAATTCAAATTCAAACTTTGACCCACAATATAAATTTAATTAAAAAAAATAATTACTTTATCCAGTCTATTCTGTACTTTATAAGTTACTTTTTTCGTCTCAACTCGATGGTATTCAACTGGTATCTCATTATTAAAGTTTTAGATTATTTAGTTGAATTGCATTAGTTCATAGTACTAATAATATGGAGTAACAAGTCCGGGATACATCAAAACCTCAGAGGGAGAAGCAGTGTTTCCTCTAACTGAAAGTTACTGTTAATAAGGAATAACTGTTACAAAGAGATGACATTTTGACAACCAATTTATATCATGTCGAATTATACAAATCTCTGTTACATGTGATGTGTGTTGAAGTGAGTTTAATTCAAGTTAATCACTGAATTTCTTGATGTATACTTCAGAAGCTGTGCAAATTTTAGAAAATCATATTATGTTTAGTCTCTAAATCTCAAATTAAACAGGAATGTATTAGTTTATAATTCTTCTTTGTCAACATTCGTGCAACTTTGTTAACTGTTAGCAAATGCTTTAAAATTGATGCCCTTAAAGGAAGCTATGGAATGAACTCAATCTCGCTACAAAACAGAAGATGACTTTAAATTAAGTTAAGCTATTGTGTCCTTTATTTTATAATGCACCTATGAATTAGGATTGAAATGTGAAAAAAATATTGGTGCCTAAGTTCAATTTTTCATATATAGAGCACCATGCCAAACGGTCTTACCATTTTCACTGAACAATGTTTAATTCAAATGAATTCTTGCTACATGATTATTATTATTATCACTCTTTTAGCGGTAAATATATAGTGTACTTAAAATTCTTTGATACAAAATTGATTAAAAACGTACAGGAACTCTTACACAATAATTCACGAAAATATTTGTGTCTAACTGATTTTATTTGCTTTGATTAAGGCGTTACTACTTTTGTTATGGTTTATTTGTTTAAGACATTATGTTAATTTACAGATAATAGTTACAATCACTCATCAAGTCAAAAGCATCTTGTCTCTTGTTGCCCTGGTAACTACTCATTAGTGTTTAACTAACACGTGAGCCGTATTACATAATGTTTATATACTTGCTGCGGGAGATCGATGAATTATCCTGCTAAGTCATAGTTATTCCGAATTAGCCTGGAGATCGCAGAGAAGCATTCCTTCCCTTCGTCCTCGTATTCCAGCTACAATCTTGTCCTCGTATCCCAGCAACAATCCTGTCCTCGTATCCCAGCTACAATCTTGTCCTCGTATCCCAGCAACAATCCTGTCCTTGTATCCCATCTTCAGTCCAGTCCTCGTATCCCAGGTACAGCCCGGTCCTCGTATCCCAGGTACAGCCCGGTCCTCGTATCCCAGTAACAATCCTGTCATAGTATCCCAGCAACAATCCTGTCCTCGTATCCCATCTACAATCCTGTCCTCGTATCCCAGCAACAATCCTGTCCTTGTATCCCAGCTATAGTCCTGTCCTCGTATCCCAACTTCAATCCTGTCCTTGTATCCCAGCTATAGTCCTGTCCTCGTATCCCAGCAACAATCCTGTCCTCGTATCCTATCCTTGTGTTGTATAGACATACCGGCTCAGCACTTTCTCCTGAAAGTGTACAATACTTTTCATGGTGTAAATGACATTAGAAATTTGCTCTTTGGGAACAGGAATGTATTGAAATAAAAATGGACTGTAACAATTGGACTGATAAAGTTGAAGCTGCACAGCTGAGGTTCTCTCTCTTGCCAGACTCAAGCATTCACGAAAACGTTAGTGTTGACTTACGAGGCCTGACCATCTGTCCTTAACCTCGATGACTTGGACTGCTTTATTAAACAATTAATGAGCTCGGAAGCGCTAACGAGGTTCTCTGTATCAAAATTATTCTTGGGTCAAGAACGACCACGAAGAATTTTAAGTTCGTAAACTGTTTTATTAATAATTACAGACTAAGCTACCATTAATTGAGGAAAGGAAAAAGAGAGATCGTAGTTGTATACTTAAGTATTTGATAAATCCTGGACCAAGATTAGAGAAGGTCTTACGTGTTCACTTGCGATATATGTTCCTCTTATCTCGACCAGTGTGGCTTAGTCGATATTTACCAACTAATTTACGAGGTCCGTAGGACTACGAGGGTGTCCATAACGGTAGTAATCTTGGATTGAGGACGACCTCGTAGCACCTCAGTGGTCGTAAGTTAAGTAAATATGGAGCAAGCCGCTACGACCATTGTAACTGAATCAGATCTGAACAAATCCACAAGGGCCGTGATGAGTGTTCGAACTTACGCTCGGAATTATCCCAGACGCTGCCTTAGTCGACTAGGCCACGACATGATCATCCCGGGCGTAAGTTCGAACCCTCATCACGGCCCTTGTGGATTTGTTCATTTGATGAATCACGCTATTGTGGTTTCTGTGTGTAAGGATCAGATCTTATATGAACACACCAGTGATTTGTAAAACCTTATCCAGATTACGTGTGACTCTCACTTGTATGAACCCGGCCGTATCTGCTCACGCATTATCCAATATCCAAGCATCCCACTTGCAAATCCCAGCCTAAAAAATACATAAATTAAAATTGTCCGCCATCCAACTTTCTTCCCTCCTCCTGTCCTCCGGCCTCCTCCTATCCATCTTCCTTCATGTCCTCCGCCACATCCTTTTCTCCTGCCGCTGTCTTTTCACGCATATAAGAGTTACTTATCTGTGACAGAAAGAAGATCGGCTACAGGGAGAATTCTCTTGAAGAGCAACACGCACACCCGACCTCTCTCTCTGATGTCTGTCTGTCTGTCTGTCTTTCTCTCTCTCTCTCTTTCTCTCTCTCTCTTTCTCTCTCTCTCTCACACACACACACAAAAGAGCCTTCTGAAGGATGCAAATACTTCTCAACAAGGAAACTTTGGTCTTGTGCCGTCAGTGGGTTCCTCCTCAGGAGTATGATGTCCCACACGACTTTTATTGGCTCTGGGGGGCTACTGCGGGGTGGGGGGTTAGGAGTGGTGGGTGGTAAGGAGTGGGGGGGTGACGAGTTGTGTTGACGAGTGGGGATGACGAGGTGGGGGTGATGACTGGGGGGGGGTGACGAGTAGGGAATGTGTGTTTGTGATAAAATGTCTTTACGACTCATCTTGATGTACTCATCTAGTTGTGCTTGTGGGAGTTGAGCTTCGGCTCTGTGATCCAGCCTCTTGACCAATCAACTGATGTACAGGCTCGTGAGCCTACTGGCTCCATCACCTCTACATTCGAAACTGTGTATGGAGTCTGCCTCCACCACATACCTTCCTAGTGCACCTCTTGTGTTAACTACTCTGAAAATAGTTTTTCTAATATCCCTGTGGCTCATTTGTAACTAGCTTTCCACCTGTGTTGTTCCCTTGTTCGGGCAACTCCCGTGCTAAATAGGTTTGTTTCTATCTACCCTGTCAGTTCCTCCGAGAACTTTGAAGGGGGTGATCATGTCTTCCGTAACTCTTCTGTCTCCTTCTTCTGTTTAGTTGCCGTAGTCTTTCCTTGTTGCTCATACCTCTCAGTTTGGGGACTCGTCTGGTGGCATACATCTGAACTTTTTTATAATTTAGTTTTTGTGTTTGACATGATATGGACTCCACATTGGAACTGCATTCATTAGGATTGGTCAGACTCATGAGGTAATCAAAGTTCTGAATTATGCCTTATACAAGTTTGAAAAGGTAGTTTTTATGTTTGCTAGCCTTGCATATATATTGCGCTAATGATATCCTTTACATGTGGGCTTCAGGGGACAGGCATGGCTTGATATGAACTAGTAGATTTTTCTCTCTTCTTGGTTTTTGAAGGATTTCGTCTCCTATTTGGTGCTTGTGTTCGGCCTCCTGCTCCCTACATATATCTTCATTACTTTACATTTGCTTGAGTTAAACTATAGAGGCCATTTGTTGGACCATTTTTTGGACCATTCGTTCAACCTGTCCAGTTCATTTTGCAGTCTTTTGCCATTTTCATCAGTGTATAATTCTGATGAACATGTCTTAATCCTTATCATAATTTTAGCATCGTCAAACACTGACAGGAATGAGTCTATTCCTTATGGAAGATCATTTACGTATAACAGAAACAGAATAAGTCTAAGTAAAGAACCCTGTGGGACTCCACAGGCGATATTACACCATTCTTTGGTCTTATCCCTTCATAGGAACTCTTTGTTTCCTGTTTCTTTGGTACTCCCCTATCCATTGGAGCACCCTACCTGTTACTCTTGTCTGTTCCTCTTACTTATGCAACTTCATCTTATTGGGTATTGTATTAGCGGCTTTCTGAGTTTGCAAGAAAATATAGTCTGTTGATTCAACCATTTCTTACACAATTCTTGTTGTCCAGTCGTAGAATTCAATTAAACCTGCGAGGCACGACTTGCCATCCAAGAGCCCACGCTGCTGGTGTGCTACGAAAGTCCCTTCTCTCCAGATGTGCTACAAGCTTTTTTCTCTCGATATTATCCTTCCCCTTACATGGTTTACAAGTTAGGGCCTCTTGCCTCTCATTCATTTTGTACATTAGGAATACGTTACCTGATTTCGAACTTATGCGGTCTTTAATCATGTCCAGTTTTAGCAGATACCTCCTAACCTCATCTGTGTTAATTTCAATATCATCCAAGGCTTCTTGATTTATCACCACCTCTCATAGTTCAGGGACTTTCCTTGCGCTTTTGGGAAGACCTCCTGTGATTGTGTTGAGTTCTTCAGACATCTCTTTGTCATTCTCTGTGTACCCGTCCTCTCCCTTTCTCAGTTTCATGAACTGTTCTTTCTCAGCTGTTTTCCTCTTAATGTGGGTGTGTAGCAGTTTTGGTTGGGTCTTGGCTTTAATTGATATGACCTTTTCATACTGTCTCTCTGCTTCTCTTCTCACACTGGCACCCTGGTATCTCGATCTCCTCTCATCTGATGTTCTGTTATTTCTGTAGTTTCTCCCTACCCTTGTACCTAGCTGCTTTGCTTCCTTGCATGCCTAATTGAACCACATATTCTATTTCTTTTTGGGGAGCGATAAACATGTTTTCTGCCTCCTGACACTTCTGGCTGATGTGGTCAATCATGCTGTGTACAGACGTTTCATTAAGCTCTGTTTTCCAAGGTGTTAATTTTAGAAATTTTCTCATATCACAGTTTACCAGTCATTTTTTTTCTTTCCTTAGTAGGTTATTCCTACTTCCACCAGATTCTCAAATGTCAGTACAGTGTAGTCATTCATTCCCAGGTGAGAGGGAGGGTTCTAATTTTACTTCCCTTATGTCTGACTCGTTCAGGGTGAATATCAGATCAAGTGAATCCCTTGATTTGTTGGCTTAGAAAGTTTCTTGTCGCTATGTCTAATATTTTAGCATTCCACTTATCTCTATCTCCTTGTGGTTCTCTATCTCCCAGTGTCTCATCCCATGGTTGAAATCACCCATGATTAATAGTTTGGAATTCTTCGTCCGTACAACAGAAGCTGCTCTCTATTAAATTTATGACAGCCATGTTGTTTCTGCCATACTCCTATCTCGACTTCTGTCATTTAATGGTGGGATAATATATTGCAACTACTATTGTCTTTGGTTCTCCCATTGTGATAGGGCCTGTTACGTAGCATGAAACAACACAGCCTGAGATGGCCATCTCTTCAGAACTCCAGCCCTTTTATATCAGCAGCGTCACTCCTCCTCCACCTCTTCCTTCCTTCTCTTTCCTTACCAGATGTCGGAAATCCGACACATATGTTAACATACTGTAGTTACCTATTCAAGTTCAAGTATGTTTATTGAGACAAGAAAAAAATACATCTCAAAGGGATAAAGTAGCTTAGGCTATTTCTACCCCCTAGTTACCTATTAAGAATGTATGGAAAATGGGTGATTCCGTGACGTCATCACAACCAGACGTTAATTCACTACACGTATATATAAGACTCTAATTATTCATTTAAACAAGAGTCTAGTGGTTAAACGTAATAAAATAGTATTCACTAGGACTGAATAATTATACCATACATCAGAAATACACTACAAACTCCTTTGCTATTGTTAAAATAAGCTTAGTCCTTAAGAAAGAATATAACGGGAACATAGCTGGAGGAGGGAGCAGTGCGACGCACGCTCACACACAGACAACAAGGACTCCTGGTTTAACCTTGACGACGAGCGGAGGTGTACCTCCTCTGGCTGGGAGCCGCAGGTTCACGTTCTGTTTTCGCGTTTTGGCTTTGCTACTGCCGTTTGCTATTCAACGGTTCGGTTGTACGACGCCTGGCACACATATCGCCTTGGGTCACGGGATTGTTGATAGATTTTTTTTTTACGTGTTCTGGCTGGTTCTCCCGGCGGGGTGACGGTGTTCGGGGGCCGGCTTGACCGAGAGGTGCTGGGGGTTGGCGGGTCTTGGTGGGCTCCTGGTGTGCCCTCAGCCGTGTTGGGCGACTGCCTTCTGCTCTGCCAGACGACACTGGATGACTTTTGCGTTTTAGTTGGAGCCGAGTTTTAGTTTTGCTGCCTGGTGTTCTCTGTGTGGGGCGGGGCCGGTGCTTGTCACTCTGAGGGACTCCTGGGACTCCCCAATCATCTGCCTGACTGCGTTTCTTTGCTACAAGGCATATTAGTTTCCAGTGATTGGCGTCACTTGTTCGCAATTTGGCTTGGTGTTTCACCTTTCCAGGCTTCGCGATTAACCCTTAACGGGTACTCCGGGGCGCATCCGATCCCACGATAGTCGTCGCCCATAAATCAACAACACCAACACGGAGAACAAAACAGAGAGGGGTCCTCACGACATGTACAACTCGTCATAGACTCACAAAATATGAGTCAATCAACCGAGAAACTGCCATTGTGACCCCTACAGCAAAGAGAAGAGCTGAGTATCCATCTTACCAATTATTTATAACATGTTTTTGGCCATTTACTGTGTAGATAGATCTGGCGGTTATGCAGATAGCTTAAAGCTCAATCTCAGTAAGCCTAGCTCTTTACTACACACCACAAAAATTTCATGTCTCACCTGTACTTTATATGTTAATGGAGCCATTATTTATTTTCATTACTTTGGCAGGTAATATGTGATCTGGAGTTATAAGGTGAACAGGCCAACATAATCTGTGACACTTTCATACCCTAGCTACTACACAGACTCCAGGACGCCATTACAAGGCCCTGGAGCTCATGTGCCACACCCTAGCAGAAGTAGAGGAAACATATCCAGGTTAATTAGACCATAGCAACAACACATCTATGACCATAAATCCTTGTACTAACCCCATGTTTACTATAAGAGTAATACTAACCAATGTAGTTTAAGCAATCATATGTGATATAATATATATTTAGCTAGAGGTAAATGTTTACAATTTATTATATATCCACTCATTGTGGTATAAGTTGTAAATATCCCTCCAAACTATGTGCAGATAAGTTCTGGCAGGCTGAATCAAATATACAGTCCGCTTAAAATCATAATAATTCAATATTGAAGTTAACAAAAAATATTATAAAATAATTAAATGCCTGCTAGGATTTTTCCACACTACATAGTAGTAATGCTCAAACACTGCATTTGTTATGATGCCTGATAGTTTAATTTGTGTGAGTGCTATTACATCTGGGTTTTACTCCTGATGGTTTTCTCCAATTTCACTTGTTTCATTTCTAATCCCTTCTATGTTTGTGTAAAGAAGCTTACTTTCTTCTGTCCATTCTCACTTACTTTCTCTCTTGCTGGCTGTTCCACTGGAAAGGAAGCTGTTCCTTGGGCTGGGCAGCATGTGTGGGGTCCAGATGCGGTGAGATAGTTAGGATGGTTTCAGTGGTTTCTGGGGGTGGGGCGTGGTGGTGAGTGGTGGGTCAAGGGTAGGAGAGGCATGGAGAGCTTGAGGAGAAGGGGTGTAGGAAGGAAATGGGTGGGTAACGTGGAAGGCTTGGGATAGGGAGGGCTTCTTTTGCATGGAAGGTGGGGTGGGGGTGGGGGTGTTGCACTTCTCTCTGGGGTTGCTGTATTACTTGAAGAGGGTTCCTCACTCCCTTCTGGGATTGTTAGTTTGTAGCTGTCGTTACCCAATTATCCTCTCTCTCGCATCTGCTATCATGATTTTCTCATCTCTCCACGTTCCTCTGAAGGACTACCTTTAAGTATCCCATTACATTTAACAGTTTGCTCTTGTTTGCTATAATTTTCTATTTTGTGCCCTAGTTTCTGAGTAGAATCTTTATCGATCAATCCTTATTGTACCAGCAAAGCCTGCAAATCTTCTCTATATTTTGTTGGGCCACCTAAATCTATACTACTTCAGAATATCTGCCACTACAGTTCAGTCCTTAGCTCTCCATTATACCTGGCTGGAGCCTTTTTGTTTCCTGATACCTACTACTATCACTGCTCTCTCTCTTTCCAGCAGCTGACAAGTGCACCATGCTGCATCCTGTGAAGTGGCTGCTTTCATGGCCACTTTCTTCATTGGAGACAAAACTTTTGGGCTCTTTCTAAGTATTTCTGTGAATGTAACTTGTACTGCAGCTTTCCCTTTTACCGATATATTCCCAGTTTCTAAATGGATGGATGTTGTCTGGCACTGAGTCTGAGTATAGGGTTCTCTTTGAGAATCCTACTTCTTTATTGCTGTCTTTAACCTTTTCCACTGTGGCTGCTTAATGTTTTCCTCATTTCTGTCAGTTCCTCTCTGAATTCCGTTGTTATTTAGGGGTTTTGGTTTGAAAGATGTGTGTTGTGAGTGCGATTTTTTTTGTTATTATTTTCTACCACAAACGTGGCCACATATTCACAATGCTAACCACAATTTATAAATTTTCTTCTGTCCTCCATGGACAGGGTTAGAGATTTGATAAACATATAATTAAGGGATTTATTGAACAATCAACCACATAAGGAGATTATAATGCTTTTAAAATAGTAAGCAAACCGACAAACATAAATACACAGATTTACGTCTGTCCAACATAAACAGTGTTCGAGGTGTCATTTTACTTAACGTTATACACGTGCGTTTACAAAGGTGAAATGCCATTCTGACCAGCTTACACATGTCCTGTATATAGATACACACACACACACACACACACGTTATATATATATATATATATATATATATATATATATATATATATTATATATATATTATATATATATATATATATATATATACAGACACACACATATAAAGACTGATTCATGACCTCCTCAGGTACTAGCGGTGGCTCACCTGCCTGTAGCAGCGGCGGCGGTGGATATATATATATATATATATATCTTCTGATTTAGGGCTTCTATCCCTCTAACTATTTTCTTAGCATCAGGGCTTAGCTGAAACAGGAGTTCTCCAAAACTCTTTTCGTAATTTCTGGGTGAAGAAAAGATGTGGATTACTATAGAATGTATTACACTTATTTAAACAATTTGCACGACGTTTCGAACCTCCATGGTTCATTCTCAAGTGAGGAAATGTTACAATGTGGTTTGATTATATACCCGCACTGGGTTAGGTGATAAAACAATAAAGGTGAAAACATAGGGGATACATAGGGGATAAAATGGGGTGAAACATATGAACATAAGAATAGAGGTAACCGCAGAAGGCCTATTGGCCCATACGAGGCAGCTGGCATCTACATACAAAGATTAATCCAGTGTAATTGGCCTGTTATGTTGTAATCTTTGTATGTAGATGCCAGCTGCCTCGTATGGGCCAATAGGCCTTCTGCGTTACCTCTATTCTTATGTTCATATGTTTCACCCCATTTATCCCCTATGTATCCCCTATGTTTTCACCTTTATTGTTTATCACCTAACCCAGTGCGGGTATATAATCAAACCACATTGTAACATTTCCTCACTTGAGAATGAACCATGGAGGTTCGAAACGTCGTGCAAATTGTTTAAATAAGTGTAATACATTCTATAGTAATCCACATCTTTTCTTCACCCAGAAATTACGAAAATGAGTTTTGGAGAACTCCTGTTTCAGCTAAGCCCTGATGCTAAGAAAATAGTTAGAGGGATAGAAGCCCTAAATCAGAAGATAGTAAATACAGAATATGCGGTCATATTCAATGAGACATGTGTAAAAGAAAACCTGCTGCCAGTATACACCAATATATATATATATATATATATATATATATATATATATATATATATATATATATATATATATATATATATATACACACACACCTATGTCACTTCTACTTTGACAGGGTAAGATAGCTTCTATAGAAATCTACTGTGTTATTAAACACTTAACCACTGAAGGTGATTAAGATTCTTTTAAAAGCTCAGGGTATAGGTAAATACATTGTATAACTGATGTATTATATATAGTATATTGACCAGACCACACACTAGAAGTTGAAGGGACGACGACGTTTCGGTCCGTCCTGGACCATTCTCAAGTCGCTTGTGTACGTGTACAAGCGTACACGCTTGTGTACGCACAAGCGACTTGAGAATGGTCCAGGACGGACCGAAACGTCGTCGTCCCTTCAACTTCTAGTGTGTGGTCTGGTCAACATACTTCAGCCACGTTATTGTGACTCATCGCCTGCATATATAGTATAGTTACGATAAATTGTATAACAGATGTATTACATAGTCAATCTTGGGTACAAGTCCAATATATCATCAAGTGTTCCATGATTCATGTAGTGTTTACAGAGTTCAGCATACCTCAGACCACGAGGGCGAAAGTCAGTCAATATGGGACATTGTACAGTAAGGGAGTGCATGTTTTCACAAAGTTGATACATGGTGAATTCGACACTTTCACAAAGTTGACACGTAGTAATTGACATTTGGGTTTTGAGAAAGCTGCCAGGTAAGTCTATATCCCAGGCGTATTCTGGCCACTATAACATCACACTGCCGAGTTCTTACTCTAGTAGTTCCATATATGAATGTTTCCTCACGATATTTATCATAATGTTCAATGCTACAACTTTCAGGTCTTTGTGAATTTGTGTGAGAGTGTAGGGGGGGAATTGGGGCTATGAGTGTGGGGGTTAGATATGGGGGGGGGGGGTAGGTGAGAGGTGATGGGTGTAAGGCTTTGTGTGTGAGTAGTGTGGGTGTTAGGGAAGGGGGGGGGGAGGGGGTGTCTCTGGCAGTGAGGGTGATGTATGGAGTGAGGGTGTTGATGTTGGGGTGATGGAGGTGAGAGAGGTAGGGTTCTCAAACACAGGAGGGGGTTCTGCTTGGAGTTTTATTTGGGGGGGGGGGGAGCATGGGTGCTTGTTAACAGGCCTTGAACCCACCGTATAATCCTTCTCTCACAAACACTACAGTGCGTGGATGTGTAGGTAGTGATCATGTCTCCCCTTATCTTTTGTCTTCCAGTGTGGGGAGGTGCAGTTCCTTCAGCATTTCCTCGTAACTCATGCTTCTTAGTTCTGGGACTAGCCTAGTGGCATTCCTCTGAACTTTTTTCAGCTTCGTTTTGTGCTTGACAAGGTACGGGCTGCATACTCAAGGATTGGTCTTACATATGTGGTATACGTGATTATGAAGGATTCCTTACACTGTGTGTGTGTGTAGGGTGGGGGGGGGGTTGATGGGGTATGTGGGATGAATGTTTGTTGGTTAATCTTGAATGAAAATGGGTGAGCATTTGTAGGAGAAGCGTATATGGTTGTACGTAGAATGATAGCGGGCTGTTTGTACATTAAATGGGACCGTGTAGATGTGTGTTGCATGAGCGTATGTGTGGGTATGTGACTGGCTATGTGCTGGAGTATATGAGACGGTGTTGTGGCTGTATGTGGGATGGATATGTAGGCTTGTATGTGGATGGCTGCGATTTCACTGTATGTGGGATGAGTGTGTGTGTAGGTGTATGTGCGGTCTGTAAACATAGTGGGGCTCGTGTGGGACAGGTGAACTAGAGGGTGAGGCTAGGGTGAAAAAGAGCAGAGTGTTGACTTGGAATTGGTTACCCTGGGACGTGTTGGATGAGGGGGGGCGGGGGGGGGGGGGAGAGAGGGGATGAGTGGATTGGTGTAAAGTGTGGGAAATCGAGTATGTGAAATTGCTCGTGGGTAGGGCAGTTGAACTGGATATTTGTGAATGATTGAGGAATGATATGAGAGTTAGTATGTGGGCGTGTATGATTAGTGTGTGTGTGTGTGTGTGTGTGTGTGTGTGTGTGTGTGTGTGTGTGTGTGTGTGTGTGTGTCTGTGTGTGTGTGTACTCACCTATTTGTACTCACCTATTTGTGCTTGTGGGGGTTGAGCTTTAGCTCTTTGGTCCCGCCTCTCAACTGTCAATGAACTGGTGTACAGATTCCTGAGCCTACTGGGCTCTATCATATCTACATTTGAAACTGTGTATGGAGTCAGCCTTCACCACATCACTGCCTAATGCATTCCACCTGTAAACTACTCGGACACTGAAAAAGTTCCTTCTAACGTCTCTGTGGCTAATGTGGGTACTCAGTTTCCACCTGTGTCTCCTTGTTCGCGGCCCCACCAGTGTTGAATAGTTTATCCTTGTTTACCCGGTCGATTCCCATGAGGATTTTGTAGGTTATGATCATGTCTCTCCTTACTCTTCTGTCTTCCAGTGTCGTAAGCTGCATTTCCCGCAGCCTTTCCTCGTAACTCATGCCTCTTAGTTCTGGGACTAATTTAGTGGCATACCTTTGGACATTTTCCATCTTCGTCTTGTGCTTGACAACGTACGGGCTCTATGCTGGAGCCGCATGCTCCAGGATTGGTCTTACATATGTGGTGTTCAAGATTCTGAATGATTCCTTACACAGGTTCCTGAACGCTGTTCTGATGTTAGCCAGCCTCGCATAAGCCGCAGACGTTATTCTTTTTATGTGGGCTTCAGGAGACAGGTGTGTGTTTGTGGGGGGGGGGGGGGGCAGAGAGTGTTGGATGAAGGAGCGTGTGTGTGTGTGTGTGTATTCACCTAGTTGTGTTTGCGGGGGGGTTGAGCTTTGCTCTTTCGGCCCGCCTCTCAAATGTCAATCAACTGTTTTACTAACTACTTTTTTGTCCACACCACACACACACACACACGCCAGGAAGCAGCCCGTAACAGCTGACTAACTCCAAGATACCTATTTAATGCTTGGTAACAGGGGCATTCAGGGTGAAAGAAACTTTGCCCACTTGTTTCTGCCTGGTGCGGGAATCGAACCCGCGCCAAAGAATTAAGAGTCCTGCGCGCTATCCACCAGGCTACCAGGCCCCCTGTGTGTGTACTCACCTATTTGTGCTTGCAGGATCGAGCATTGACTCTTGGATCCCGCCTTTCCAGCCATCGGTTGTTTACAGCAATGACTCCTGTCCCATTTCCCTATCATACCTAGTTTTAAAAGTATGAATAGTATTTGCTTCCACAACCTGTTCCCCAAGTGCATTCCATTTTTCCACTACTCTCACGCTAAAAGAAAACTTCCTAACATCTCTGTGACTCATCTGAGTTTCCAGTTTCCACCCATGTCCCTTCGGTCTGTTATTATTACGTGTGACATTTCATCTATTTCCACTTTGTCAATTCCCTTGAGTATTTTATATGTCCCTATCATATCTCCTCTCTCCCTTCTTTTCTCTAGTGTCGTAAGGTTCAGTTCATTCAGACGCTCTTCATATCCCATCCCTCGTAACTCTGGGACAAGCCTCGTCGCAAACCTCTGAACCTTCTCCAGTTTCCTTATGTGTTTCTTCAGGAGGGGGCTCCATGATGGCGCGGCATACTCTAAGACAGGTCTCTCGTAGGCAGTGTAAAGCGCCCTGAAAGCCTCTTCATTTAGGTTTCTGAATGAAGTTCTAATTTTCGCCAGTGTAGAGTACGTTGCTGTCGTTATCCTATTTATATGTGCCTCAGGAGTTAGATTAGGTGTCACATCCACTCCCAGATCTCTTTCTCGAATCGTTACAGGTAGGCTGTTCCCCTTCATTGTGTACTGTCGCTTTGGTCTCCTATCACCTGATCCCATTTCCATAACTTTACATTTACTGGTGTTAAACTCCAGTAGCCATTTTCCTGACCATCTCTGCAACCTGTTTAAGTCCTCTTGGAGGATCCTACAATCCTCGTCTGTCACAACTCTTCTCATTAATTTTGCGTCATCCGCAAACATTGACATGTATGATTCCACTCCTGTAAACATGTCATTTACGTAAATTAGAAAGAGGATTGGTCCCAGCACCAATCCTTGAGGTACTCCACTTGTTACTGTCCGCCAGTCCGACTTCTCGCCCCTTACCATTACCATTGTGTGTGTGTGTGTGTGTGTGTGTGTGTGTGTGTGTGTTGTGTGTGTGTGTGTGTGTGTGTGTAGGGTGTGCGTGTGTGTGTAGGGTGTGCGTGTGTGTGTAGGGTGTGCGTGTGCGTGTGTGTGTGTGTGTGTGTGTGTGTGTGTGTGTGTGTGTGTGTGTGTGTGTGTGTGTGTGCGTGTGTGTGTACTCACCTAGTTGTACTCACCTAGTTGTGCTTGCGGGGGTTGAGCTCTGGCTCTTTGGTCCCGCCTCTCAACCGTCAATCAACAGGTGTACAGTTTCCTGAGCCTATTGGGCTCTATCATATCTACACTTGAAACTGTGTATGGAGTCAGCCTCCACCACATCGCTTCCTAATGCATTCCATTTGTCAACCACTCTGACACTAAAAAAGTTCTTTCTAATATCTCTGTGGCTCATTTGGGCACTCAGTTTCCACCTGTGTCCCCTAGTGCGTGTGCCCCTTGTGTTAAACAGCCTGTCTTTATCAACCCTGTCGATTCCCCTGAGAATCTTGAATGTGGTGATCATGTCCCCCCTAACTCTTCTGTCTTCCAACGAAGTGAGGTTTAATTCCCGTAGTCTCTCCTCGTAGCTCATACCTCTCAGCTCGGGTACTAGTCTGGTGGCAAACCTTTGAACCTTTTCCAGTTTAGTCTTATGCTTGACTAGATATGGACTCCATGCTGGAGCCGCATACTCCAGGATTGGTCTGACATATGTGGTATATAATGTTCTGAAAGATTCCTTACACAAGTTTCTAAAGGCCGTTCTTATGTTAGCCAACCTGGCATATGCTGCTGATGTTATCCTCTTGATATGAGCTTCAGGGGACAGGTCTGGCGTGATATCAACCCCCAGGTCTCTCTCTCTCTCTGACTCTTGAAGTATTTCATCTCCCAAATGATACCTTGTATCTGGTCTCCTGCTTCCTACCCCTATCTTCATTACATTACATTTGCTTGGGTTAAACTCTAACAGCCATTTGTTCGACCATTCCTGCAGCTTGTCCAGGTCTTCTTGAAGCCTCAAACTGTCCTCCTCTGTCTTAATCCTTCTCATAATTTTGGCGTCGTCAGCAAACATTGAGAGGAATGAGTCTATACCCTCTTGGAGATCATTTACGTATATCAGAAACAGGATAGGTCCAAGCACAGAGCCCTGTGGGACTCCACTGGTGACTTCACGCCATTCTGAGGTCTCACCCCTCACTGTAACTCTCTGCTTCCTATTGCTTAGGTACTCCCTTATCCACTGGAGCGCCCTACCAGTTACTCCTGCCTGTTTCTCCAGCTTATGCATCAACCTTTTATGGGGTACTGTGTCAAAGGCTTTCCGACAGTCCAAAAAAATGCAGTCCGCCCATCCTTCTCTTTCTTGCTTAATCTTTGTCACCTGATCGTAGAATTCTATCAAGCCTGTAAGGCA
This sequence comes from Procambarus virginalis, assembly GCA_020271785.1. Taxonomy (NCBI): domain Eukaryota; kingdom Metazoa; phylum Arthropoda; class Malacostraca; order Decapoda; family Cambaridae; genus Procambarus; species Procambarus virginalis. Next base: position 5,865,522 of record WNGS01135237.1, read on the forward strand.
AGATTTACCCTCCCTGAACCCATGTTGATGGGTTGTCACGAAGTCTCTTCTCTCCAGATGTGTTACTAGGTTTTTTCTCACAATCTTCTCCATCACCTTGCATGGTATACAAGTTAAGGACACTGGCCTGTAGTTCAGTGCCTCTTGTCTGTCACCCTTTTTAAATATTGGTACTACATTAGCAGTCTTCCATATTTCTGGTAGGTCTCCCGTTTCCAGTGACTTACTATACACTATGGAGAGTGGCAAGCAAAGTGCTCCTGCACACTCTTTCAATACCCATGGTGAGATTCCATCTGGCCCAACAGCTTTTCTCACATCCAGCTCCAATAGGTGCTTCTTGACCTCATCTCTTGTAATTTCGAACCTTTCCAAGGTCACCTGGTTTGCTGCCACCTCTCCTAGCGCCGTGACTTCTCCCTGTTCTATTGTAAAGACCTCCTGGAACCTTTTGTTGAGTTCTTCACACACCTCTTTGTCATTCTCTGTGTACCTGTCCTCGCCCACCCTAAGTTTCATCACCTGTTCCTTCACTGTTGTCTTCCTCCTGATGTGACTGTGTAGTAGCTTTGGTTCGGTCTTGGCTTTATTAGCTATATCATTTTCATACCTTTTCTCAGCTGCTCTTCTCACACTAACATACTCGTTCCTGGTTCTCTGGTATCTCTCTCTACTTTCTGGTGTTCTGTTATTACGGAAGTTCCTCCATGCCCTTTTGTTCAGCTCCTTTGCTTTCATACATTCCCTATTAAACCACGGATTCTTCCTTTGCTTCTCTGTTTTTTCCTGTTGGGCTGGGACAAACCTGCTTACAGCCTCCTGACATTTTTGGGTGACATAGTCCATCATGTCTTGTACGGACTTGGTTCCGAGTTCTGTGTCCCAATATATATCCCATAGGAATTTATTCATCTCCTCATAGTTTCCCTTTCGGTACGCCAGCCCTTTGTTTCCCAGTTCTTTTTGGGGGTGATAATTCCTAGCTCAACCAGGTACTCAAAGCTCAATACACTATGATCACTCATTCCCAAGGGGGCTTCCAACTTAACTTCCCTTATATCCGACTCATTTAGGGTAAATATCAGATCAAGCAAGGCTGGTGTTCCCCTCCTCTCGTTCTTGTCGGTCCCTTGACGTGTTGACTTAGAAAGTTTCTTGTTGCCACATCCAGCAGCTTAGCTCTCCATGTGTCTGGGCCTCCATGTGGGTCTCTGTTCCCCCAATCTATCTTTCCATGGTTGAAGTCTCCCATGATTAGTAGCCTGGATCCGTTCCTGCTAGCCACAGAAGCTGCTCTCCTATTATATTGATGGTGGCCAAGTTGTTTCTATCATATTCCTGTCTGGGTCTTCTGTCATTCGGTGGGGGGTTATATATGACTACTACTATAATTTTCTGTCCTCCAGTTGCTATGGTGCCTGATATGTAGTCACGGAAACCTTCTCTTAGTAGTAAAGTTACACAACCTCCTCATCTCCCTTCTCTCTCTTTCCTCAGTACATAGTAGCCCTGTGGAAACACTGCGTTTGTTATGGTGTTTGTTAGCTTTGTTTCTGTGAGTGCTATTATGTCTGGGTTTTCTTCTAGTGCCCATTCTCCGAGTTCACTTGTTTTATTTGTAATCCCATCTATGTTAGTGTACATTGCCTTGACGCTCACTTTCTTCAGTTCATTTTCTTGTCCCTTCTTGGCGAGCATTCTGCTGGTGTGGGAAACTTTTCCGTGGGTGAGAAGATCTGTGAGGTGGTTTGCAGGGTCTCAGAGGAGTTTGGGGTGAGGGGTGGGGGTTTCAGTGAAGGAGGGACAGGTAGGGTGTGGGTTAAGGAGATAGGTGTGTGTGTGTGTGTGTGTGTGTGTGTGTGTGTGTGTGTGTGTGTGTGTACTCACCTAGTTGTACTCACCTAGTTGTGCTTGCGGGGGTTGAGCTCTGGCTCTTTGGTCCCGCCTCTCAACCGTCAATCAACAGGTGTACAGTTTCCTGAGCCTAATGGGCTCTATCATATCTACATTTGAAACTGTGTATGGAGTCAGCCTCCACCACATCGCTTCCTAATGCATTCCATTTGTCAACCACTCTGACACTAAAAAAGTTCTTTCTAATATCTCTGTGGCTCATTTGGGCACTCAGCTTCCACCTGTGTCCCCTAGTGCGTGTGCCCCTTGTGTTAAACAGCCTGTCTTTATCAACCCTCTTTATTTATGTGTGTGTGTGTGTGTGTGTGTGTGTGTGTGTGTGTGTGTGTGTGTGTGTGTGTGTGTACTCACCTATTTGTGCTTGCGGCGGTTGAGCTTTGTCTCTTTGGTCCCGCCTCTCAACTGTCAATCAACTGGTGTACAGATTCCCGAGCCTACTGGGCTGTATCATATCTATATTTGAAACTGTATATGGAGTCAGCCTCCACCACATCACTTCCTAATGCATACCATTTCCTAACTACTCTGACAATGAAAAAATCTTTCTAACGTCTCTGTGGCTCATTTGGGTACTAAGTTTCCAACTGTGTCCCCTTGTTCGTGTTCCAACTTTGCTGAAGAGTTTGTCTTTGTCTACCCCTGTCAATTCCCCTGAGAATTTGGTAGGTGGTTATCATGTCTCCCCTTACTCTTCTGTTTTCCAGGGACGCGAGGTTCAGCTCCCTTAGCCTTTCATTTTAGCACATAACTCTCTGTTCCAGGACAAGTCTGGTGGCATACCACTGAATCTTCTCTAACTTTGTCTTGTGTTTTACTAGATACGGATTCCAGGCAGGAGCTGCATATTCCAGGATTGGTCTGACATATGTGGTATACAGGGTCCTGAACGATTCCTTACACAAGTTTCTAAAGGCAGTTCTTATGTTCGCCAACCTAGTATATGCCACTGATGATATCCTTTTGATGTGGGCCTCAGGGAACAGGTTCGGTGTGATATCAACCCCCAGATCTTTCTCTCTATATGACTCTTGCAGGATTTCACCTCCCAGATGGTACCTTGTGTTCAGCCTTCTGCTCCCTTCGCCTAATTTCATTACTTTACACTTTCCTGAGTTGAACTTTAGCAGCCATTTTCAAGACCATTCTTCCAGTTTGTCCAGGTCATCCTGTAGTCTCTGTCTATCTTCATCTGTCTTGATTATTCTCATAATTTTTGCATCATCAGCAAACATTGAGAGGAATGAGTCTATACCCTCTGGAAGATCATTTACATATATTAGAATCAGAATGGGTCAAAGTACAGAGCCCTTTGGGACTCTGCTGGTGACATCTCGCCACTCTGATGTCTCTCCCCTCACAGTTACTCGCTGTTTCCTGTTGCTTAGATACTCCCCTCTCCACTGGAGCGCCTAACCTTTTACTCCTGCCTGTTGCTCCAACTTTTGTAACAGCCTTTTATGGTGTACTGTGTCAAAGGCTTTCTGAAAGTCCAAGAAAATGCAGTCTACCCACCCTTCTCTTTCTTGCCTAATTTTTGTTGCTTGGTCATAGAATTCTATTAAACCTGTGAGGCACGATATACCATCTCTGAACCCATGTTAGTGGTGTGTCACAAAACTATTTCCCTCCAGATGCTCTACGAGCCTTTTCCTCACGATCTTCTCCATCACCTTGCATGGTATACAAGTTAGGGAAACTGGCCTGTAGTTCAGTGCCTCTTGCCTGTCACCTTTTTTGTATATTGGGACTACATTAGCTGTCTTCCAGCTTTCCGGTAAGTCTCCTGTTTCCAGTGACCTGTTATACATCATAGAGAGTGGCACATTTAGTGCCTCTGCACCTTCTTTCAGTATCCACGGTGAGATTCTGTCAGGCCCAACAGCCTTTGTCACATTCTGCTCCAACAGACTCCTTTTGACCTCATTACCGGTGAGGTCAAATTCCTCCAAGGTTGCTTGGTTTGCCTCATTTAGTGCAGGGGCTTCTTCTTCTGTGAAGAACTCGTGGAATCTCTTGTTGAGTTCTTCACACACCTCCTTGTCATTCTCTGTGTATCTGTTCTCCCTTTTTCTCTGTTTCATCACTTGTTCCTTCACTGCTGTTTTCCTCCTGATGTGGCTGTGGGGTGTCAGCCTGACTGAAAGAATAATGATGTGTCAAGGTAAGATCTTCTGTCTGTAACTTACGGAATTCCACCGCAGTCAGGTTAGGTGGTAGTTTCGAGGGGTCCTGAGAGACAGCGGTAACAGTATAAGACCCCCGCACTGACACCTGCTAGTGGGATATAAGACTCCGACAGGCCCCCATTTAATATGTGACGCTAACGAGTTCGAAATGGTGGTCCGCAGTCTTCGTCCCAAAATAGCACGGGGTCAGTGCTGGGCACATAATATAATAACCAATTTATAAAATTTTAATAATATAAATATAAAAAAAAGAAAGAAAGGGAAAAAAAAGAGAACAAAAAAAAAGGATGATCTGCGTGATTGGTAATCTGTCGTAAGGGTCGGAAAAAATTACGACAAGACAAATAAAAAAAAATTGGATTTTTAAAAACAATAAAAAAAACAAAAAAAAAAAGAAATATAAATAGCTGAAAAAATACACAAGACAATAAATCGTTGGCCTTACTGTAAAATAATAAAACAATATAAACATTGAAATAGAGTACGTTAATGGGGAGAGAATTGACATACAAAAGTAGTAAAATATAGATGGTTGCTGGAATATATGCACTATACATAAACCTCTATTTGACCACACAAGGTGAGTCACGTAGGAGTTTCACAGCTTTGCGAGCACCACAATATTCTGGCCTGGCGAGGAAACCGCAAGGGACTCCAACCAATCATAATGTAACTGGTGAGGTCTTGTGATATGGCGGGGAGCCGGAGTGGAGTGTTGGTTTGGCGGCCAATGATGGAAGCTGGAATGGTGACGCAAGTCGCTAGTTAGGCAGTGGAAGGGGTTCGGCGCGCCTCGACCAAGGGTGTGGGGTGGGGAGAATGTTGCTGGTACGTGTGTGGCTATCATATACGTTTAGCCACTAACAAACGTATCTTGTATATTGATGAGGACAGTGATGAGTCGAGAAATAGCAGGCTAATCTCTGATCAGAGATTATCGTCCACAACACACACCACACAACTACACCACACAACACACACACACACAACACACACAGTCACATCACACAACACACTGTTGATGAGAGGTTGAGAGGCGGGAACCAAAGAGCCAGCAGGGCTCAACCCCCGCAAGCCAATTAGGTGAGAAACAATTAGATGAGACACAGTATTGAATAATGACATTGCGAGTAAAGTTTTAATGACCCGACCCAAACTGC